>CAUYUJ010002614.1:397066-501242 GCA_963575745.1 Prorocentrum cordatum | reverse complement strand
AGCCCCAGCCGGAAGAGCGCCAGGACAGCCAAGAGCAAGACCATGGGCGACAAGGAGTCCAATGATTCCACCGCTACAAGAAGAACATGACAAAGGCCGACCTGGAGAAACATCTGAAGAACGAGGAGGCTAGGCAGGAGTTCATGGGCATCTTGAAGTACGTCGTAGACCAGGTCATCAATAAGGGTGGCCACGCGGGCAAGATCAACTGGAACGACTTGGATCGCACATTAGAAGACATTCGAGTTAAGGCAAAGAAGCGGAGCCAAGTCGAGATCGCGGATGCGGAGGACGACTGGATGTACCTGGGCGCATGCAAGGCAGCCCATGGAGATCCAGCTTTGAAGCAACACAAAGTAATGAACCACCCAGAGAACGGAAAGCCGATCGTGATCATTCCGTCGGGCAAGCTTGGGAAGATCAAGAGATCTCACCTCGTGATGGCGGATGTGGAGCAACATGTGACGAGCGGCCAAGATGCAGAGTTGGCAGGCACGACGGCGGAGGTGGTCTGCAGTGGCATCTTCGCGAGCTCCGGGGGTACTTCAGCGACTGGCATGACCATGGACCAGCTACTGGGAAAGTCATCGTCTACGGCATCTCCAATGACATCGCCACTTAGGCCTGAGGCTCCAGCTCACTCTCCTGCAGCTGGGCCTTCATCCTCATCCGGCAGCGGGTCGCAGCTGGGCTTCGGTTTCATGATCAGTCCGATGAAGCCGATGGGTACGGATGGCGCCGCAGGCACGGAAGCTGAGGAGACCCCTGGATCGAAGAGGAAAGCCAGGGCGAAGCAAAAAACTGGGGCCAAGGCCGCAGCGAGTGGAAGCTCAGGCCCAGCGTCGGGCGCGGCAAATTCATCGGCCAGGGGCTTCGCTGCGCCCGGTGCTGCCAGTGCGAAGGAGGGCGGCGGCCGCGGCCGCAAGCCCCGAGACTTGATTGCTACCGCTGAGCTGATCATGAAAGAGCTTCTGAACGCACCTGCGGACAGTCCCAAGTTTTACGGCTCATCGAAACAGCGCGCCAAGGATTACATCGTCCGTTTCATGAAAGACCTGTCAAAGGCGAGGGGCAATATTTCAGAATCACACACCTTCGAAGCGATGAATCAGGCATGGCGTGTATTGAGCAGTTCTCAAGAAGTTCTGGTGATGATTAACTGGAAAGGGACATCTCATTCAGACTTTGCTACCACCTATGATGTGCAGTGTGAGAGCCTACAGAATCCGCCCAGCTGCACTGTCGAGTGGCTTATCTTCTGGAAGGTCGCTCGTTTGGAGCTGAAGTTACAAGATGATTTGAGCCGCGCCGTGATCTGGGACCATTTGAAAGATGAGAGCTTGCTCGCATTGGGGTTGGCTTCGGCGGCTTTCACGACGACCAGGGCGCAATGTATCGCGTCAAAGGTCGCCTCTGTCATAAAGGTGCCCGACTTGAACCTCATCGAGGCCACGATGGAGAATGCGTTTAGTGGGAACGGTTGGGCCAACGTTGAACGTGACCAGGGCCTGAAGGATCATCTCGGCGCGCTTCGCATCCATGCTGGCTCTGGTGGCATCAGCCCTGATGCGGTCGACCTCGCCATCCAGAAGATCGAGGCCGCGGAGAAACAGGAGGATATGGAGATCCCCAACTCTTTTTACAGGTTCAAGGGCGGCAAGATTTGGATCGCCGGCGTGAAGAAAGTCAACTCGTCCAAGCGTGGCGATGTCAAGTTCAATGCGAGCATCGCCGACGCTATCAGCGAGCGCAGCGGTGCTGTCACCATGGCGCTGCAGACAACTTCTATTAAGATCGAGGACGGGCATGGCAGCGGCATGTGTATAGCAGCGGCAATGGTACATGTGCCTTGCTGTGTGTAAGCGGGTCAGCGATGATACGAAATATCAAGGAAGTTCCCACTAACATGGAACGCGTTTTTTTTTTTTGCGTAGCTCATTTCACCGTCACTTCTTTCACCTAGCGTGCATGCGCACACTCTGCACGAATGTAAACACCTGCACGTACCATCATCGTTGGCTGTTAGCAGTATTGGTAGTAGTTTGTTTGAGTGGGTGTAGGTCAGATGTCAGCCTGCATGCGGATAGTGTTGAGGCAGGGGGCGACTTGTCATGCTATCTTGTT
This sequence comes from Prorocentrum cordatum, assembly GCA_963575745.1. Lineage (NCBI taxonomy): Eukaryota > Dinophyceae > Prorocentrales > Prorocentraceae > Prorocentrum > Prorocentrum cordatum. Next base: position 499,118 of record CAUYUJ010002614.1, on the reverse strand, counting down.
GGATGGGAGGACTGCAAGACAGCATGCGAATCACTGCTCAATATTGACGGCGTATTGGGAAGTATCGCTACTGGCGCAGGGATGTCGGCTGCCTGGGCGTTGAAGCCGAAGGTGGCCGAGGTCTTGACTTCATCGTGCAAGCTGACGCTCAAGGTGTGGGCGGCGAAATGTTCGAAGTACCCTGACGAGGCTGCCGCCTTCGGCGATCTCGCGAAGATCATCGGGGACATTCGCAACCTGCCCAGGCTGTTCGACGGCAGTTGGGACTCCGAGGTGGACAAGAGCGTCTTGCAGTCGGCTCTGGCGTTCCTGAAGTTCTTCCCCACGATGTGCGATGAGAAGGCCGACTGGGAAGATCGGCGCGAGGCTCTTCTGATGCAAAATATTGTCACGCGTGTACTGTCACGCCAAACATTGCACTGTTTCCCTGATGCAGTTGCCGCGTGGCATTTTGCCGTAGCACATACTGCATGCGCGCAGCGTTACATGGTCATGCTGCGTCCTCCATCCTTCCTCCTCCTCCCCCCACCCCCCCCCCCTCCCCCCCCCCTCCTCCTCGCCGTGATTCGTTCTCACCGTGGACGCCCGAAGCTTCTGAATTCTAAGTTCATCTACCCATCCTTCCCCAGAAGCACTCGCAATCATAAGTCCTCTTGCCCCCTAATCCCCTTCCGCGCGCAGGCGCTCGGGCGCTGCGAGCGCATTGACCTCGCGATCTTTGACCCTACCTTGTCCGATGAGGAGGTTGGCGGCGTGAGGGTGGCGCTATCTTCTTCTGCTGCCCAGGAAGCAGAGTCCGCTATCACGCAGAACGTTGTTGAAGAGGTCAGCCCCCATTTGCAAGCCATCGATCGTTCGCTGCCTCCCCTGAAGATTCGAGTGAACACGACAGGCGATCAGCCCCGACAAGATGATGGCGAGAACATTTCAGCTGTGCTGGCCGATATACCAGTTCTTTCAGAGGGGATGAAAGGAGCAACCCTTGATCAAGCCGCCGTCGTCGTTCCATTGCTGAACGCTGCCCGTGCTCGCGGTGACGATATTGCACGCATGCAGATCAATGTGATCCACCATGGACTTCTTGGGGGCGGGGGATTGCTACAGTTAGAAAGCCAAGGGGGGGGGGGCATGTGTACATGCTTTGGCCGGGCCCTGAAGGGTAGAAGAGGAAAGAGAGGAGGCGGGAGGGGGGATGAGGAACCGCGGAGGACGGTTGATGGAGGAGTGCGGAGGCGCAAAGAGGAGGAAGAACACGAGGATGATGAGATTCGAGCGGGGCAGGACTCAAGCTGTTTCTCGCCGCTGGGTCTCTGGCGGTCGAGCTCTTGGGCACGAAGCCGGAGGAAGACAGGGGGCCCAAGACGAATTCCCCACTGATCAATCGCGCCCAGGATTTGCAAGATTCGAAGTCCAGGGTCCAGAGCATCCTCGACGCATCTAAATCCAAGCGCGCCGAATTTTTCGGCAAAGAGGCCAAGGATCATCACGCCATCTCTCATGTCGACGGCTGCGCCATTGATGTTGTTAGCGAGGTGAAAAGCTTGATCGATGATGGGGCGCTTCTCCGACGACGGGTAGGCGTGCGTGGATTATGCAGGCCCCTCAGCTCGACAAACTGATGACCGCGTGGTGCCCGAGTGGTTTCGAGCTGCGCGACTCTGATCTTCTCGATCAGCAGGACATTCTTAAGGCAGCGCAAGAGGAGGATCGACGATCACTCGCGAGAGCAAGGATGGAGGAGTGCTGAGAAGAGAGAGCGGGGATGGGATGGAAGAGAGGGGGGGGGGGGGAAGCGGTTGGAGGGCGAGGAGGGTCAGGGGGAACACGGGCGCGGGGAGGGAGGGTTGTTTGCGAGGCCCTCTTGGCGAACCCCCACTACGGCGGCATCGGTCCAGCTTGCGAGGTCATCAAAGAGATGCTCGCCACCTTCCAGAAGATCGGGCCTCCATTGGTTGCGAGCGCTACCGTTGACAGGACCTTTCCCTTCTCCTCCTGCTGCTGCTGCTGCTCCTCCTCCTCCGCTTCGTCCTCTTACCCGCCCTTCTGTCTCCCTCGGCCAATGGGGGCGCTCTCCATTGGGCAGTCCCGTCTGCGTTCCCTCTCCGCGCCCCTCCTGCTTTGCTGTCCTTGCCGCTCTTGCAAAGCAATCGACTGGGGGAAGTGGCCGTGGATTAAGCGGAGGATGGAGAGTGAATGAAATGGAATGGCCCATTCCACTTCATTCACTCTCCATTCCGAATGGGGGAGGGATTGTCTGAGTGGCTTTCGCGCTTTGCCGGCGGAGCGCCAGGATCAAATCGGCGTTCGACCATGGGCTTTTGGTGGTCTCTACTACTTATGTCGCCGCCCAGATGCCGAAGCTCGCCTCGATCGCGAATCGCATTGCCAGGAAGACCGAGGTAGGCAAGCTCAGGAAGACATACAAGGCCAAACTCGGTGATAGCACGGACCTCTGCGCTGCGATCGCTTCGAAGTCGAGCGAGCTGGAGAAGCCCCAGTTCGAAGCGCAGAAGCCGAAGGCGGCGTAGGTTTCGGCTGCGCCCGAGACATCGGGAGGACGGGATAGGAAGAGGGGAAGGATAATGATGAGACGGAGCAGGAAGGGGGAGAGGGGACCAGAGGTGAGGAGGAACGGGAACGGCAGGAGGGCCGCGAGGATGGCAAGAGCGAGAGCTACGCAGGTCGCGAGGGCGACCGATCGTGGCAGTAGCAGCACTCGGCTCGGTAGCGCGGCTGCTGCGCGCGGCGAGTCCCGCGACCTCGCCAGATACAGCAGGGGCGCGAGGAATTCGGTTGAAATGTCGCTGCGCGTGCGCCCCTCCCCTCTCTCCCGACTCTCCCCTCCTTCACCTCTCCCTCCTCCCTTCTCCCTGTTCCCTTCCTCCTCCCTCCTCCCTTCTCCCTCCTCCCTTCTCCCTCCTCCCTTCCCCCTCCCCCCCCCTCTTTCTTCCTGCCTCCCTGGCCTTCCTCCCCCCCCCGCCCCGCCCCCCTGCGCAACTGTGTTCAGGGAGAGCTTCTGGCGACCGTTAGGCCCTACAAGGGTTTGTTGTTTCGCTTATGTCGCCACTTGAAAATTTAAGTTTCCTTTGTAATTCTTTTTAAATGGTTAATAATTCAGCTTTCTTCTTGGAATTCCAGGGGGGGGGCCCTTGTGGAGGGCCGAAGACCCTAGCCAATTCCTGAGGAGACCGCTTCCTATCCTGCGGCACATCCGAAAGCAAGACTGGCCGCGCCGCGGGTTGCTGAGAGATTCCGTCGTTCGGCAGCATGTAGCGGCCAAGCTGCAGCTGTGGGCATCGAATCCTCTGAGGAGGGCGATTCCGACGAATATCTTTCGGATGATGAGGATGTCTGGAAGCAAACATGGCACGGTGGCACCATGGCACGTGACGGCGCCCTTTACGGCCCAGCCGGTAGGGGCCCGTTATCCGATGATCAATCTGAGGTGGCACAAGAGGCAAGCCTGACCTCGAGTCCGGCGGCCGCCGCGTCGCGGCGAAGCGCGCCTCGGATGCCGCCGCAAGCCAGCTCGGCCTCAATGCCTAGTCACCGCGAGAAGGGGGGGTTTGATTTGGATTATTTTTACAACCCGTTTACTGATCTCATCTCAGTTGTCGACGAGCCCTTCCAACCCCCCAATGATTGGCAACGTGCCAAGATTGATGCCGCTGTAGCTCGCTCTGTTCCCAAAGATGAGGCCAAGGCTAATCAAGACGCCCAGGCCGCCCTCACCAAGGATTGGGGCAGGTTGCGAGACATCGGCACATGGGGCGAGAAAGTGGCTAGATAATATTCTGATGTTGTCGCGGAGCTCAAAGGACAGACTGCGCACTTTGGTCGTCTGTTCGCAATCCTTGTCGAGAAAAACTCAGAGTTGCCACTCGGGCACTAAGATCGGACATGATGCAAAGGTCGGGTAGTTTTCGATGGTTCGAGCGTGAGAGATCAGAATAAGAACGTTGCTTTATTTCGAGAACTTTCCAGCAGCCCTGCTGCAATGCAGGCCAGCAAGGCAGCTGACACATACGGGCTCTTCGAGGGCCATAGTATTGAACAAGCTGACTCGCGTCAGGCTTACACTCAGTCAAAGTTGGGCGGCGCCGCAACGTGGGCATTCTACCCCGTGATGAGTGGCCCAAAGAATGGTCGCACATGCGTAATCCCGTATGCCCGTCATTTTTATCGCTATACGGACATCCCGATTCGGGGGGATATTGGGAGCAACGCTGCGAAGGGCATGTTACGGCCAAAGGGCTTGTGGAATGTAGCCCGTGGCGCAGCTGCTATTTTCATAAAGAGTTGAAGCTGTTTTTTGATAATTTACGTTGACGATTTTAAGCTGTCTGGCCCCGCAGACAAGCTAGCTGAAGGTTGGAGGTTATTGCAAACCCCATCCGACAATTGCCCGAAAGGTATAGAGATAGACCCTTCGACTGCGGTCGGGCGATATTTGGGTTGTGAGAATAGACTGTCTACGCAGTTTGTTGAGTGGCAAGGTGAGTTGCCCGCGGTTTTGGACCCACCGCCTCCTAAAGTCAAAAAGAACGCCACCGTCCAAGACGTGAGTAGCGAGGAGGAAACGGGGGGTGACTCGGCGGCCCAGCCGTCCGAGCCATACCACCAGAGAAAACCCAAACAGGCCAGAGTCATAGAATACGATATGACTGAATTCTTCGATTCCTGCGTCACTTTATATGCACAGCTCACAGATGCCGACCCAGCTACTTACCCCGCTGCGGGCACCCCGTGTGGACCCGAACTTGTCGATCTCGAAGACTGCCAAGGCGGCCCTAGAGGTGAGATGTGTTCTCCTGCAGAGGAAGCAATCGCCTCCGCGCTACATATCAAAGTCGATGCTGGGCCTCCAGATCAAGAGATCGTTGTTCACGGCCTTGATGCTGCAGCGGCCAGCCCCAACGACCCGGAGCCGCCGACCCAGTCGGGCGTGCTCCAGCCCATAGCGGCGAAAGTATTGATGAAGATCCTTTACGGAGCGAGAGTGGCTCGATACGACCTGCTCCGTGCTGCGTGCCGCACGGCCAGCTGCATTGCCAAGTGGGCGGAGCAACAAGACATGGATCTCTTCCGCCTCATTTGTTGTATTAAGTGTACCTCTCGTTACCGCGTGACGTCATGGGTAGGTGATAGAATGGAGGATGTCTTGATAAAGCAGTACTCTGACGCGGACCTGGCCAGTGATATCCGAACACATAGGAGCACGAGCGCCAGTTATCAAGCAATTCGGGGCCCATGCACTCGAGCTGGGCAGTCTATGGGATCGCAGCGACAGACATGCGTTTCCCATAGCACTCTTGAGGCAGAGATTGTGGCTGCTGACCTTGCCCTGCGAAAAGAGCTGCTTGCAGCCCTTCCGCGGTGGGAAATATTGATTGGAAGAAATATACGTTGTTTGTTTTTAGAGGATAACCAGGCGGTGTGTAAGGTCAGTAAAGCTGGAGGGTCCATGAAGCTTATGCACCTACCGCGAACTCATCTCATTGATGCTACAGCCGTGTCAGAACAATTTTCTCGAGGCATCCTTGAGCTTCAGCATGGGCGGACCCAAAACGAAGCTGCCGACATTGGAGCGAAGAGGTTCACAGACCCTTGGGCCATGGTTAAGTTATTATATCTCGTCAACGTTATGACTCCCAAATTCTGGACCGCCAAGCGGTGCCAGGACTATTTAGATTCGACGTTTTCAGACGGACTTCCCCTGAAACCCGGGGGGATTCTGAAGCCCCGCTTAGCTCCGAGTTCGGCGTTGCGGAGAGGAGCTGTTGTACCTAGCAAAAAGATGAATAAGAAAAAGAAGCGCCCCAACAAGGGTAAGCCCGTTGTGCGTTCTTCAAAACCAATAAACACCCCAGCGGCACCTGGCGGCGCCCAGTGCCCGGCTATTACCGAGGCTGCCCCCGGCCGCGCCGTGGTGGCGAACGCTCCCAGCCAAGCTGTGGTGGCGAATGCGCCCGGCCAAGCCGTGGGTGCACGTGCAACTACTCCTGTCATGACCGAAGGAGGTTCCAGGACAAGCTCCGATAAATCCAGAACGATGGAGGAAATAACCAAGAACAGCTCCGAGATTGAGATGAGAACGATGTTTGATATATCCGATAGCGGAACCGAATCTGATACATCGAATTTGTTGACAGAGATTTGTGCCGAACGATCGAGCGTTGAGCCAGTTAACATCGAGCAAGACATGCTCGGATACAACCTTCTTCTTCCTCACCTTCCGCCTGCGGCTGTTGCTGATTTCTAGGATAGGAGGGATCAATGGACACAACATGGACAGAGTCTTAAACGGTGGCATTTTGTTCCCAGACTTGTCACGTTTATACCAGCAAACACCGATTGCCCAGTTGACCCGGATAGATTAGATGATAGGCGTCGTACTTATGCCATCAATACCCGACATGGTTTGACGATCGACCGTACGGACAGTTGGCGCGACGATGATAATAAATATTATTACCCCTTTGAGCAGAATTCGAATGGCGATTCCAGCGATGGCGACTATCACCCAAGTAGATGGACCGGCTGGACGCAATTCTGGATCCGGGAAGATTGCACCCCGGCCACCCAGTGGACCGGGGACCGACTCTTGTTAGAATATTGTTGTGGCCCCCAGAGCAGGATCGGAACCCCCAAGAATTTTGTTGACAATTCGTGTAAGGTAATTCGGTACACGGAGAAGGAAGACATGAGGACCGATGAGTGTCGTAGGTTGGCTCTGAATGACATAAAGACGTTCGATGGAGAACACATCACGTTATGGGGCTCTATGCCCTGTGCCGGAGGCTCCCCCTGGCAATACGCGAACGAAGCCCATTATTTTCGTACTGGAAACCATAGAGCGATGCGTAGGCTTCGAGGTATTAGGACAGACTTTAGATATCTGTTTTGGAATTTCCGCGAGATTGCCCGTGCTGTGCACAAAGCGGGGGGTACCGTTTGCTTTGAATGGCCAATACAGTGTAGTTATTGGAGGGCCCCCCAGGTGAAAGAGTTCATGAGAGAGTTGGAGTTTGTCAAAACGGCTGGCTCTGCATGGATGTGCGCACGGATTGAGGGATAGCAAGGGTAATATCATGAAGAAGCCTTGGACTATTGCATCCACGTCTTCCGACGTGACGGAGGGACTTGAGCGCAGATGCGATGGCGCGCACGAGCACGTTGAGGCTAGAGGACGGGAGCGTAAGTCAGCTGAGGATTACACGGATGCCTTTGCTAAGCAGGTCCATATTGTTGTTGCTCGTGCCGCGGAGCGCGTGTTGTCGTCTCGTCGTCGCCCCACCTCATCCTCTGATTTCGTATGCGACGCTGCCGTTTTGTCTCCAGAGCTTGCACGGGCTGCCCAGCGGCCGGCCCCCCCTCGGACCGCGCGGCAGCCTTGCGGTGGCTGCGCGGGCCTTGCCGGCCGCGGCCCCCGTGCGCCCAAAAGGTCATCGACCAAACCCATGTGCCAACCGCTGGGACCCCCAGCGGCAAAGCCGTCTGGGGAGGACGTGGCTTCGGTTTGCTCGGACGATGTCATGCGTGAACTCGCTCCTGAGTCACCTGAGAAGGGGGTGCCCCAGGTTGAGCCCAAAGGAAAGGCCCCTTCCAATCCAATCCGAAAGGCTACCCACCGGCCCACCCGAGTGGGGGCGCCGCCCCGCCGGCCAAGCCGGCTGGGGAAGTGACAGATCTTTTTAGTCCGAGCGATGTCGTGATGAATGAGGACGTCGAAATGGAGGCTGGCGTAGAGATTCACGCAGAAGAGATCGCAGCTCGAAAAGGAGCTGCTGACGCTGCCATCAACGACAGCAAGCCTGCCAAGAGAACAGCTGTCTCCTCGCAAGGGGACTACAATTCCCGCAAGGAGAAATCCATCTTTCGTTGCTATCCTGACAAGACAGAATGGTCCAGGCCTGATCATGCCGGGACCATCCAGTTTGCACGCAAACGGGGATGGAGTTGGCGCGTCACGATGTGGAGACACAACATATTATACAAACGGGGCGGCCAAGTCGCTACCGCACTGAAGGCAGATTTAGCAGAAACATCCCAGACGATTTTTGAGCGTCTGTTTTCCCAAGTTTCGCAAGACCCGTGGACCGCCCATTGGACTGCATTTGACAGAATGGCAACGTGCCGTTTCGATTGTGCTCCCCCGAAACTTGATCAGATCCCAGTGGGTACATTCTTTCAGTCGTACCCCGATGAAATGACGAAGCTGGTCTGCAGTTTGTACACTAATGCACCAGGGGAGACTAGACGTCCTGTCCGAACCCTTGAAAAGGGAGAGGTTGTGGGCCCCACGGTTGGCCCAGCCATTCGGCGGAAAACAATCTACGGAGACTTGGTGAGCGCCCCAATAAGGGACACCAAGACAGAGGGTGCTCCCGTTTTGTGGTTGAATATTTGGGGCCCCTCACCACATACGCCTTCCCGTGGCAAAGCCATTGGGGATGGCTGGGGCACGATGTATGCCCTGCCTGTGGTCAAAGGTCTGTCTTACACGCCAGTGTATGTTGTTGAGGAGGCCCTCACTAAGTCAGCCAGAACAAATTATTTGGAGTTTTCCCTTCAGCAGGCGGTGCATTGGCGGAAGGCTGCACCTTCGTGGACACGTCCGTGCGACTTCGATGCATGGCTCGCGAAGGATGGCCTCGATGGCAATGCTGACTTGAATGAAAAGCAGCCGCCACAGCGCCACAGCCAGACGCAGAGACTGAGGCCAACCAGCACGACTCACTCGTTGCTGGAGAGAGGCCAGATCTGCTTGAAAATTCCGAACAGCGGTGCCCTGAGGCGCCCTCGGAAGGCCCTCCTGACCACGAAGAGGAGGGACCTGACCGGGCGCCGGAAAGGCCACGCTTGGGAGCGGAGATGCCGACCGACCCAGTCGGTTCGGCAAGCCACCATGCAAACGTAGCCATCGCACAGCCTTCATTGGACAATCCTGGCGCTGGTCGGCAGGCGGCCGGCGGATCATCCGCTGGGTCAGCCTCGAATCCAACTGCCCCGCCCGGCCAGGCCGGTGGCGGGGCGGGCGGAGGCTCTCCTCCCGGCCCAGCCGGTGGTGGAGGTGCTCCGTCTGGCCCAGGTGGCTCTCCCTCGGGAGGCGCCCCACCTTCCGCCAACCCTTCTGGGGGAGGCGGTGGAGGTGGACCTCCCGACGCGGGGTCGACGATGGCACGTGGCGAACGGGGCGACGACCCGCCCTATTTTGGGCGGGGCCCCTGCAGACGTCCTTGACTATCATTGGCTGCAATGAGAGTTCGCACCACTCCCCAAACCACCGACGAATGATTGGGATTCTAAGGTGAATGAGATTATTCAGCTTCGTGTTGATATTACAGTTCCACAGTTGAAGAACTGGGCACTAAAGTTGACGTTCCTTCAGAAGTGCCAGGCCATCACACAGATTGCCCGAGTGAACGGACACTCATGGATTCCATTCGTTGGCGAGGACGTCGCGGCCATGATGGCCGCAGGCAAATCCGTGACGGACTTGTTCCACCCTTTGTGCTTGATGGATCGTGGAGCATACAAGTTTTGGTCTTATTCCGTCCACATTGTCTCTGATTCCACGACCTCGTTTCGGGATGCGTCCAAGAAAAACAAGCCCAGCCTTCTTCCTGAATACCACTTGCGGGAACAAGTGCAAGGCATTTCGCAGAATATCATGGGCGGATGCATGGCCCCTGGACTTTAGGAAGAGGTTCAGAGATTCAAATTGGAAGAGCACAGTTATGACGAGAAAGGAACCCACACGCCGATGCGTTTCATCTTCTGGAACTTCAATGATATTGTGGCTGGAACCGGTGAGCTGAACGGAGTCGGCACTGGGTCACAGCGGCAAGACAATCCAACAGTGTTCGCTGGGAGCCTCCGAATACTGGTAGAGGCGGCGGCGGAGCAGCTGGTGGATGACGCGATCGCCCGTGCAAAAGACGGAGCGATAGAGATAATGTACGTGGGCGGGGACCGCAAATGCTGGCGGTCGAACGGATCCGGCGTAAGCCGGATGTGGGATGATGTTGCCACTCTCGTCAGGGCTCGAATGAACCGTCGGATTGAAAACTACAAAGCTATGGGGTGTCCCGCGAGTAATGATTCTTGACGGCGTGAGCCTTTGCCGCAAATTGCGGCACTGCCCAGGGGATTTCTACCACTGTGCCTCCGAGCACGGTGATTACAAGATGGATAAGGGCGGACAAATGGCGAATGTGAGCGCGGGCCAGTTGTGCGCTGAGCACGTGTTTATGACCGCTAAGCTCGCCGCGCTGTTCTTTTGCCAACCCTCCGGCGGCCCAGCCGTTCAGGGGGGTGGCATAACACAGACGAAAAGAGCCGACGGGTATACATTGCAAGAGGCTGCCGTTAATGAGCCAGTCATGCATTGGCAAGATTGGGGCCCCACAGAAGGCAATGTGCCCAAGTCCGTGCTCAAAACTCGCCCGTTCGAGGTAGCTTTGGATCCCAGTGCGTTCCCAGCCGCCCAAGACGGGTCTGGGGGCGCTGCGATCCACTCTTGTTACGCTGATGCATTTATTGACTTCTTGAAGCGAGGGAATGCATGCACAGACTTTTTCCCGTGGCAAGACGATCATTACTTCCTGCCGCGCGGTCCGCATTTTTGTCTGGGAATGCCCCCAAGGGGGGAACGCCTTCGATTGGGAACTGAGGGTGTGCAAAATGATGAACATATGCGCGCGGCAGTTGATGCATTGAAGAAGGCAGCGCCTGCTGCGGTACCGAGCGGCCTAGCCGCCTCGGGTGATGGTTCTGCGCCGAGCGGCCCAGCCGCCTCGGATGACGTCACTGCGCCGAGCGGCCCAGCCGTCTCGGGTGACGTTGCCACACCGAGCGGCCCAGCCGCCTCGGGTTACGTTGCTGCCGCGCGGGCGGCCCAGCCGTCCCGCGGACCCGTTCTGGCCCCTGCAAAGGGCGCGCGAGATGTTGAGACACCTGGTGAGGCAGCAAAGGACAACCTTCGCATCACATGCCCTGTCGGAAAGGCAACCACGCTCAGCCAAAGGCAGAAATTCCCAAGCCGTTTGAGAATAGGCGGCGACCCTAATCGCAATGAAGATTGGGAACAGGATTGGCCCTTCCATCTGACATGCCAAACAACGAAGAAGTTGCCCTCCAGAAGCGCGCCCGGCCAGGAACTAGTCCTTCTAGATTTCCTCCGACCATTCATTGTAGCGAGCGGTGAGCTCCACAGACGCACGATGCTTACGAATGAGTATCCAGGGGGGGAAGGCCGTGTTGCACGGGTGGCGCAAGGGGAAGACCCGGCCCGCAGCAAGCAGTTCAAGATGATTCAGAAACCCGCAACAGGAGAGGCGTGGTTGGCTTTTCAGATGCTGCAGAAGTCTACAAAGACCCCAGTTTTGAAACCTAGTTATGTGGTTCCTAATTGGGCACGTCTCCTTGTGATTAAGGCCGATCGGTCGTGTGCGGACCCAGCGGCTACTGTTGCCGATCGCCTGAATTGGGCGAAGTTGTCAATGAAGGCCCACAGAGCGGGCCTCAATCATTGCGTTCAGCTCACTTTGCCTTTCCATGTAACTGACGACAAGCTTGCGGAGGTCCAAGACCAATCCACAAGCGGGACTAGACAGTCCCACTGTACGTCTGTGACCGCCCTTCATTCGATTTTGGAGGGCCATCAGCTGCTTACATCCGACCCCCGATACGGACGGAGTGTCAAATCGAACAAGATTGGTGTGTACTCTTTCCCATGCACCAACAATCCCCAAACTCATGCGACATATTATGTCGCAGAGGAGACCTTTGGAGACGGTATCTGGGTTACTGTGGAGATTGTTTTCTTTTCGAAGAACCGTGCAATCATCAGGGGAAGGCCAGATCAGTTTGTTAGCGGTCCATTGGATATGGTGTTGTGTGAGCTTCGACTCTACCATTGGACTCCTGCGGCGCTTCGTGTTGCGCCGGCTTATGCCTTCCTGCAACATGTCGACCGACAGAATGGTTGGTGTTTGGAGCAAGACTTCGGGGTCGAACGGCATTGCGACAAAGAAAGGGCGGCTGCCACGGACCAAGTCCGGGAGGCACAGAGACAGCGGGCCCCAAATTTGGAGCCCATTGATTGGCAGACGGACCAAAGCCTTTATTTTGATAACAATAACTTCGATGATATGTGGCCATGGCTTCAGAAGAAAGGAGTCAGGCCCACTAGGATCAACCCGTTGCACAAAGACGAGGCTTCGGATGAATTCAGGGCGCTCGCCCTGAACAACAAGGAAGAGGAGGACCAAGCCAAGTCGTCAACGGCTGCGCAGCAGCAGGCGCTGGCGGCAAAGCCGTCCGGCGCACCCTTTTCGCTTGACACCGAAGACTTCCCACATTTGGGACAGCCCGCATCTCATGCTGGGACAGTGCCTAAGTCTCCGCCCGGCAGCGCCGCGGCGGAGGCGCGGCCTCCACTTCCCAAAGCCGATGCGCTTGCGAAAATGCCTACGCCTCCCCCCCCTCCGAGGGAGGGGGCGTCGCCGGTTGAATCGGCCAGCGAGGTGCCGTTCAAACCTCCGCCACCCGAACCTGCCTTTTATGTGATGGCGCCGCCGCCGGCCGCGAAGCCGAACGTCGCGCCGACGAGGGGCTCAGATTTACCAGAGGAGAGGGAACTTGCACCGAGCAGGCCTCCGCCTCCGTCTCATCAGAGTCCAGAGGCAAGTAGTGCGCCAAAGCTTCCGCCAGCCAAGATGGCGCGCCATGACAATGGAGCGGGCGATCTTTCTGCATCAAAAGTTGCGCAGCCACCGGCCAGGCCGGGGGGCGCGGAGAAAGCGGAAGGCCCGCCTAAGCCTCGGGCACCGAGTCCTCGCGATCCCCCTGCCCCCGTAACCGAGCTTACTAGGTGGACCTTTGGTCGTTCGTCACAAGCTATCCAAAGTAGTCAGAAAGCTGAGCCCACGCCCAAGGCAGCGCCTCAGTGGTTGCGAAACCAGGAATCTTCCCAGCCTGCCCAAGGCAGCGCTGGGATGGACCAGACTGCGCCGGCGGGGAGCTCCGCCGCAAAAGGCAGCGGCAGTCGAGACAGAAGTCAAAACTGCCGAGGATGTGAGCTCTGATCGCCACGGAGGCAGTGAGAGGCCAGAGTTTCCTGCGGCACCTGTCCCGATGCAGACGGGCGGAGATTCCTCGTCAGAGGAGTCATCTGAGCCAGGGGGGTCCGACGATGCAACCGTCATTCTCATAACTCTCAGAGAAATCTCCTAGACGCACTTCACAGGCAGGGGAGCACGTGGAGCACTGAGGAAAGACAGCGATTTCTTTTACCAGTGGCGTCAAACTGTTGCTGACCGGCCACAAGGGACCGAATGTCCCGAGGATTTGTTGGAGGAGATTGAAGCGCATGTCGGCACAGCAAAGAGCATCTGCGTGAAGGCCAAGATAAAAGGGAAACGCGAGCCGGGCAAATGCTCGGAATCGTGGGGGAAGTTCGCAAACGTCGTTGTTGAGCAGATCCATAAGGTGGCACCATATTTTGTTCATACTCCTATGATCGCCGCCGAGAGCAAGCGCTCACAGCCTCGCGCCGAAGGCAAATCTGTTGCAAGTGGAAGGACTTCCTCCCCCACCCGCTCCTCCGCCCGGCTCAGCCGCGACGGCGAGCTTACCTCCGCCTCCGCCTGGCTCAGCCAGAGCGGCGGAAGAACAGGTGAAGGAAGACAAGGTGATGGTAGACTCGGGCGCTGATGCTGCATCACGCGCTGCACCCCAAGAGATTGCCGAGTCTTCCCCCACGAAGCTAGGTTCTTCCGATGAGGAGGGAGCACCTGCTGCTAAGGCACCGCCGCCAGATGCCGCTCCAAGCGGACATCGCGCGGCGGAGCCACCCTCCGTGGATCGAGCCCCTGATGTCCAAGACACTCCGGGGTCCCTTGAGGCCGGCACAGGTCTTACCCAAATCAATGGCTTTCCGTATCAAGCGGATCCTGAGCTCATTCTCATTGAGGAAGAGCAGTACCGATCTGGCCCAGCCTCTGTCATTTTCTTCTGTAGAGAGAGGTTGCCGCCGGCCCCTGATAAGCGGCAGCGTCAGCCGACGGATGATCCGCCCCAAGAGGGCGACCAGGAAATTAATGTCGGGCACGCGAACTCTTTTAGGGGCAGAGTGCTATATATTTCGCAGAATGAACGCCTTCGAGTTATTCTGCGCCCGCCCGCCGATATAATGCAGAAGGGTCGAGAGGCCAATATGACTGGTCCTGTTCCTCCGCGGGTTGAGGTCAGAGGAATCGCACGCTCAGATATATTGCGGAATTCGTTGAAGATCCAACATTTGCACTATTGAGCGAACTTGACGTAGAAGAGAACACTTTCGATTTGGCGCGAGAATTTCTCCGTGCTGAGTTTTATTCCAATGACATTCCCGAAGGGTTTAGTCCTCAGTCTTTTAAATGTTTGACACCATTGGTCGTTGGGGTCGATGATCCCAATAATCCGGCTGCCCTGGGCAGTGCGGATTTTTGGAAACCCCAAAGCTACCGAGTAGACGAGTTCGCTCGGCACGTCGGTGATTGCGCAACGTATCTCTCGAGGCATTGTTCTGATTACGCGAGGTCCTCGGGAGGCTGGGTCTACTTTGGAGACCTGGTTGAGAAGATCGCCGAGGACGGATTTGACTATCAGACATGCGCTCTTGCTGCACACGGCCTAGCCGCGTTGCAGCCGGGAACTGCGGAGGTCCTCGGTGTGCTTCCTAACGACAGTGCCAGCATTAGTGAGACGACCATTTACAGCAAATGGATCGACTACAAAGCACGGCCCTTTCAAAAGGTGGAGAGGAGTGCCTCTCCCATTCCTTTTCTCTATCGAGCATGCCAGGGACATTCCTTTTTCGTTGCTTCTATTGAGAGAATGTATGTGCCTTATGACCCTGGCCAAGCCAGGAGTCATGGGCCCCTCCTCCATATCGCTGACTTGCGCACGCTGCTGGAATCCACGGCCAGAGAAGTGCAGTACCCAAAAAAAAAGAGACTCGGGGCTTTGCCTCGAGGCAGACTACGAATTGCTGAAGCTTTTCCCGGCCAAGAAGGATCCAAACATGCGAAGACAAGATCATCTTCCTTCGTGGCTAAGCCAGCGGAGGTATGGCGACCCTGCTCCTGCGAGGAAGTTCGCGGCCATGGGCAATGTCGCACAGCAAGGAGAGCCGCCATCAATCGGAGCATGGCCCGCAGAGGACACAGTCCTTCTGTGGGGCCAGCTTCCGACTCACAGGGAGTCCTGGCCGTTAACTCTTGTCTTCAACGGCCGGGTGCTCACCCGTTTTTCGCACGGGATTTGCCAGGGCGGGACTCTTGTGTCCCGTGAGGTGCCGAGGTTCACTGATATTGACAGAGCCGTCGCCCTTGTCAAAGTCAGCGACTGGATGGGTCCCAACGGAAATAAAGTGTTTTGGTCAATCGTCTTCAACCATGAGTGGGCATCCTACGAGGTAAATTTTGATAACAACTCGACGCTCGGTTGGATTCATACTGACGAGACTTTATCTTTGATCCCAGGTCATATGCCTCAGTTGCCTCCCGAGGCAACAGCATTTGTTCAGTCCGTCCCTTGGGGGGGCGATGGTCGGTTCCTTTGCGCTAACTTGCACTGGGTGCGAACTGGCTTTGGACATTGCCCCTCCTGCAACAATCCGATCAGGTACAAATATAAGGTTGCCCACGACTACATGCTTCAGTCGTGGCGACATCGGGTCATTTCAACTCTTGCTTGAGAGGAATGGCATTTTTCTACATGTTAATGACCCAGATGCGCCCCCTCGCGTGCGCGACACTTATGTTGGCGCGCGAGTAGAAAGACAAAGGAGAGCTTCGGCATATGTAGTATACAACATCAACAACAACCTGCAGCAGGAGCGCACATGGGCAACGAATGATCAGCACAGGCGCTTGGCTGCTTCGGGTCAAACCTTTGGAAACAGCCGTGCAGGTAGTGTTCCCGCCCGGATTCCTGAACACGCCGCGGCCCAGCCGCCGGCGCGCCACGGTCCCTTCTTTCAGTACCTCGAGCCTCTGAAGAGGCGGTTCATCAAATGGCTCGCACATTTGGCTCAGAGAGAAGCGACCCAAGCTCCAGCGATCGCAGACTGGTGGCCCTTACTTTGGGCAGCGGACATTGACCAGTATGCGCATCCAATGTATTGTCCTGCTCTGGCTGCCTTCGAGTGGCCAGAGGAGCCTGACACATGCTATGAACCAACTGCAGGTTGGATCGCATGGGAGCACAAAATGAATAACGCGAACATCTTTGTGGCAACGCTTCGGACATCGCTCGACGCAAAAGCAGGGGCAGCACCTTGGCTGCCCGTTGATCAGGACAATGCCATGGACGTCACAAAGCCCAGCCTTCGTGGCCGTCCACCGGTTGCCTGGGCAAATAGTTTTGTGGCACGACCTCGTCGTGCTTCCCAGTCCGTTAGCAGGCGTATCAACTCATGTTCCGATCACCGTCTTGTTTCAGCGTGTACGCATACCAAACCTGCCGCCGGTCCAACCGTGACGGCAGGTGAGGTGAATCTACAGATGTCATTTGGTTTCGCTGCAGTCTGCGGGTCCAAGACCGAGCAGATAATTGATGGGAGGATCAATTTGGATCAACCCAACGGGTACACGTATTCCCATTGTGACGACAAATCGTTGAACGTCACATTGACCCAGGGCGGAGCCAAAGAAATGGCCGCCCAATATGCAATGGAATACAACAGCTTTCGCCCAGAGGCAAACGGCCCTGATGGGTTACGACTGTCGGGTGAGATAACGCACGAAGTCCCAGATAGCGCGCGGGACATCATTGATTGGAACTGGAAGGTTCATGTTTCAGAACTGGAATTGGGTCTTCGCATCATTCGTGTAATGGTGATTATTCGCGAGATCATTAGCTGCTTCATCGCCGAGGGACATTGCATCGCATACCCTGGGTCTAACTTTCTTGCCCAGGGCACCGGCGTAGAATACGATAATGACAAACGCCAGAAAGATGCATACGCCCTCGACTGCCGCATTCGTGCCGCGATTGAGACGGATGACCTCATTGAGGAATGGGCCCGTGAATTGGGTAAACAGGGCCGTATAGACATCCGCCGTCAGGGCATGGGGTTGCAAGAGAGGCTCTTTATTGGCTTCAAGATAAAGATGAAGACGAAGAGATGGAGCTTCAGGATAAAGATGAAGGCCCATGTCGCCTTGCCTGCGGCAGGTTTGGCATTCTTGTTGCTACTGCTGCAGGGGACATTATTAGATTTGCTAAAAAGCGAGTGAAGAGTATTCGCGAGAGCGGAGGCGCCGCTGGGCCCCCCGACGGCCAAGCCGGCGCGGAGGGGCCGATACGGCCAGACGGTTTGGCGAAAGCGAGGCCCAGACCGCCACCTCCTCCACGCAGATCCGACGTCCAAGGCGATCGGGCTCACGACGAAGTCACGGAATCTCCGTACTCTGCCAGCGGTCAAGCCGCCGTGGCAGGTGATGAGCACTCATGGTATTCTTCAGACAGAGACACGCGGGACTGGTCGAGGCCTATGCGCGCGCGCGGCGGAGCCATGATGTCGGCCGCGGCGCTGCCGGCTGGGATTCATCGAAGCACTACTCGCACTACACACATGATGTACTGGATGGGTACTACGTTCACCGAAATGAGATATCCTGGATGAGCCACAGCGACAACTGGTCACGCGCGTGGCATGCGGTGTACATGAGTGACTACAACTCTTACTTTTCGAGGAAGGGAAAGGATTCCAAGAACAAGGACAAACACAACAGGCCGCCGCTGTACGCCAGCCGTGGCAGGGTATTCAGATCCCGCTCGCCCCATTGGCCCGCGGGACAGCAGGGAGGCTCGTCATCTTCAAATCCGAGACCTCCGACTCCGCCATCGCGGGAAAATCCATGGCAAAATCTGAGTTAGGCCGATCCCGCGCGACCAAGTCGCCGCGGGCTCAACCGAACGACAAAGTCGTATCGGCAGAGAGAATTTATTGAACCATTGGTGGGAATCGTCGGGTTTCTTCGGCCCTCAGCTCCCTGGCAGCCACCGTTGAGCGGTATAAGTTTTTGCGGTTCGCTCCAGTGGTTGTACAAATGTACAGGCCAGGCGAGCTGTGGCTGGATGGGCCCTACGAAGCCCGCCGCGGGGGGAGTAAATACACTCCTCTCCGCCTCTTCTTACACTTGCTTCTCTCGCTGCCTGCCTTGCCACACCTTGACCCTGCGGCTTCGTACCGCAGCTGTTTGTGCTTCAGGGAGACAAAAGGAGCGCGCCAGCACTCGGCCGTCGCGTGTCGTCGGTCGTCGGACGGCCGGCCTCCTCCCTTACTACTCCTGAGTACAATTGCTTAACGGTTACTTGCAGTTTCATCGATGTCTCTTCCCGCTTCCTCTACTACTGAGCAGAGTCAACACGAGACCTTAATTCCTGTGTCAGTTTACCCCGAATCTCCGAGGAAAGACTGGAGGAGGAGGAGGAGGAGCTGGAGGAGGAGCTGGAGGGGGAAGAGGAAGGAAGGAGGAGGGAGGAGGAAGGAGGGGAAAGGACGAGCAGCAGCAGGAGTGGGAGGACGCTGCCCGGGGCGTGGGGCCCGCGACGCGACACCCCGCAGGAACGCCTGGAACGCCAGCAGTTCTTCCCCGCCGCCGCCGCCCACCCGCACGCCGGGCACCCTGAGGGGCCTTCAGCTACACTCCTTGAGATCTGGGTGCGGCATTTTTTCACAGCGGGTGTGTTCGTGCCCGGGTTCGTGCCCTTGGATCTGGCTCGGAAGATGCCGCAGGAAGATTGGGTATAGGGCTCTGGTCGGCGTGATGTTTCGAGGTGGCACGACTTGTTTTGCAGCGTCGGATCTCAGGGCACACCAGCACCGATCCTGGCTGGGCCCATCCTGCGCCCAGGATCGGCGCAGGGGCCAAGACCGCCTGGCCAGGACCCAGACGCCTGCCTGGCTCGCACAGACTCCCCCGCCAGGCACGGCGTCCCCGCCGCCCTGCCCCACTTCGGCGGCGCCTCGCCGCAGCCCGCGCGGGCCGCTGGCGCCACCCGCTGGCCCGCGCACGCGCCCGCGGCGCACGCGCCCGCGGGCGGCTCGCCCGTGGGTCGGGGCGCGCCGGCGGCCGAGCCGCCGCGGACGCCGGCGGCGGCCGGCGGGGGCCCGCACGCAGCTGGTGGGCGCGGCCCGCCGCCGGTGGGTGGGCGCGGCGCGGCGGGCACGGCGGGCGCGGCAGGGAGGGGCGGCGCGGGGTCCCCGGCGGCGCGGGGCGCCTAATTAGCTCATCTCTATACGGTCGGGGACTCTGACTTACAGTGGACACCAATGCCAAGAAACACCGTGCTTGCGTCCAGGGTGCCCTGGGTTTCTTGGGTTTCGATGGTTTTGCTGTTGTGGTCGTCGTTGTCGTCGACGTCGTCGTCGTTGTGGTCGCGGTGCTGGTGGTGGTGGTGATCGTCGTCGTAGTCGTCGACGTCGGCGTCGACGTCATCGTCGTCATGGTCGCCGTCGTGGTTGTGGTCATGGTCGTGGTCGTCCTCGTCGTCGGCGACGTCGTCGTCTTCGTCGTCGTCGTGGTCGTGGTCGTGGTCGCGGTGGTGGTCGGTGTCGTGGTCGTGGTGTTGGTGGTGGTCGTTGTCGTCGTCGTCGTGGTCGTCGTCGTGGTCGTGATGGTCGTCGCCGTCGACGTCGACGCCGTCGTCGTTGATGTCTTCGTCGTCGTGGTCATGGTCGTGGTGGTCGTCGTCGTGGTCGTCTTGGTCGTTGCCGTGATCGTGGTTGTTCGTCGTCGTCGTGGTCGTGGTCGTGGTGGTGGTCGTCGTCGCCGTCGGCGTCGTTGTCGTCGTCGTGTGGTCGTCGTCGTGGTTGTCGTGGTGGTGGTCGCCTTCGTCTTCCCGTCGTCGTCGTCGTCGTGGTCGACGTCGTCGTCGTCCTCGTCGTGGTCGTGGTCGTGGTTGTGGTGGTCGTCGTCGTCGTCGACGTCGTCGTCGTGGTCGTGGTCGTCTTCGTGTGGTTGTCGTCGTTGCTGTGGTTGTGGTCGTCGTCGTCATCGTCGTCGTCGTCGTCGTTGTGGTCGTCGTCGTGGTTGTCGTCGTCGTCGTCGTCGACGTCTTCGTGGCCGTGATTGTGGTGGTGGTCGTGGTCATGGTGGTCGTTGTCGTCGTCGACGTCGTCGTCGACGTCGGCGTCGTCGTCGTCGTGGTCGTGGTGGTCGTCATCTGTGTCGTCGTCGTCGACGTCGTCGTCGTCGTGGTCGTGGTCTTGGTCGTCGTCGTCGTGGTCGACGTCGTTGTCTTCGTCGTCGTCGTGGTCGTGGTCGTGGTGGTTGTCGTCGTCGTCGTGGTCGTGGTCGTGGTGGTCGTCGTCGTCATCATCGTCGTCGTGGTCGCCGTCGTCGTCGTGGTTGTCGTCGTGGTGTTGGTCGTCGTCGTCGTCGGCGCCATTGTCGTCGTCAACATCGTCAACGTCGTCTTTGTCGTCAACATCGTCATCGTCGTCGCGGTCGTCGTCGTTGTCGTTGTGGTCACCGCCGGTAACCTTGGCCCACCACGATTCGACGCGACACGCTATCCACTTCGCGGTCCCCAGCCGTCCACGTCCCAGGCTCCCGCCACGCGGGGCGGAGCGACACGCTATCCACTCTTAGGGTATCGCGTGTCGCCAGGGCCGCCGCCTCGACATTCTAAGTATGAATTCCTGACCGTAGGCCCCCCAGATGGGGTCCGAGCAGATGGGATCGGAGGATAGCACCGCATTGCCGATGCATCGGAGATGCGGCTCGATGCGTGGAGCCACGCCGACGGCGCCGATGCATTACCGACGTTGCTGATGCATCGCCGATGTATCGGCGCTGCGGCGCAATCATCCGACGCCATCTTCTCGGATCACATCCAGGAGACCTCTACCATCCGCGTCGGAGCTGTTCGGTCCGCCAGGGGGTTCAGCGACGGAAACAGGGCGCCCTGGGAAGGGAGGGGGGGCGGGGGGCGCCGCGGGGAGCACGGGGGTTGGGGAGGCGGAGCAGGAGCGGGAGGACGAGGACGGCGAGGAGGAGGACGAGCAGGAGGGGAAGGAAGAGGAGGGCTCGTGCCCAGTCGAAGATGACCAGCGAAGCCCAGTCAGTCGTTTAGTCTCCCTCCTCCATACCGTCTCAGCATCGTTCATCCCTGATCCACCGTCTCTTCCCAGCCACCATCACCGTCTCGTCCGTCCTTGACGCCTTGACCACCATCCCGCACGGGCCAAGAACAAGATGGACTGACAACCTCTGAGGGGTTGCGGCCCCGCCGCCGTCCTCTTTAGGAGGCGCTCCCCGCGCGTGCGTGGAGCGGAGTCGGCGCTCGCCTCGCCTCGCCTCGCCTCGACCACCATCCCTCATCGCTCTGTCCGAACCTCAGCCACCACCCCGTCCACCGCCACCATTTCTCGCCCCTATTCCCCGTCTACCTCCTATCGCCCCTCGGTTGGGCCCGTGTCTCGCCACTTCCAGGCTTTTTAATAGGCCGCCTAACTTGGGCGGTGCCAGAAGGTGGTTGAAGCCCGCAGGAGAAACAACGTCGCTACGCATTTATCCACACGCCAGCCCCCCTTCAGTTTCATCTCACCAGGATCTTCACACCAGCATCTGATTCGCCTATCCCACTGCCCCCCGCCCCCCGCCCCAACCCCCTTCCCCTCCCGCACACGCCCTGACCTCGAGCACACAGCGGAGGGAGGAGGGGTAGGGAAAGGAGGGATGGGGAGGAGGAATGTACGTAATTGAATGTGATGGAATGGAGCGCATTGGAATGCGAATGCAATGGAAACAACACCAAAGCCAGATTGAAGACTGACCACAACCCTGAGCTTGACAAGGAACGCGACGGCATGGTAGGAATCCCAGGATGCAGAAGTAGACCACCAACGCCGCTTCACGAGCAGCACATGGCGCCGTTGGCAGAGCATACACGAACAAAACTGCATATAATGTTGGCTCGTTTCACGTAGCAATCCCCACTGCATTCATGATTCAGCTCTGCGTGTGATCTGCTGGGCTCCCCGTTGGCGTCTGCTGCACGGGTGTGGCTGCTGCTGATGCCGCGGCCGTTACCGTCCTCAACTCGCGCAGAAGGGATCGCTAGTCGGGGGGCTGCGCCGCTGCTGTGACCGTCTCGATCGCGGCCTGCGCAGAGCTCTGCGACGGGATACCCACCCCAAGCGCTTCTCATGATGTCCGAATCGTCTGGTGCCGAGCAGCGCCTTGGAAGAACTCGATATCCTGCAGGAGCCGCGCCCGCTCGGCACTGGCTCGCTAGCTTGCTGCTCCCCGATCGCTTCCACCGACTGCAACCTTCTCGGCTCCGCATTCACAGGCATGTGAGAGACGCAGAAAAAACAGGTGCGACTGCGCCGACATTCGCGCGTAAGCTGCCCGCGTAAAGTTGCGCATGAGCGCCTTCGTCTCCAATGTAGCGTGCCGGGCTGGCTGTCCGCGTAAGGCACCGCGTAAGGTCGCTACGCCATCTCGTGTAAGACCCTTTTCTTTTCGCCGCTCATGTGAGGAGATTGAAGCGCATGTCGGCACAGCAAAGAGCATCTGCGTGAAGGCCAAGATAAAAGGGAAACGCGAGCCGGGCAAATGCTCGGAATCGTGGGGGAAGTTCGCAAACGTCGTTGTTGAGCAGATCCATAAGGTGGCACCATATTTTGTTCATACTCCTATGATCGCCGCCGAGAGCAAGCGCTCACAGCCTCGCGCCGAAGGCAAATCTGTTGCAAGTGGAAGGACTTCCTCCCCCACCCGCTCCTCCGCCCGGCTCAGCCGCGACGGCGAGCTTACCTCCGCCTCCGCCTGGCTCAGCCAGAGCGGCGGAAGAACAGGTGAAGGAAGACAAGGTGATGGTAGACTCGGGCGCTGATGCTGCATCACGCGCTGCACCCCAAGAGATTGCCGAGTCTTCCCCCACGAAGCTAGGTTCTTCCGATGAGGAGGGAGCACCTGCTGCTAAGGCACCGCCGCCAGATGCCGCTCCAAGCGGACATCGCGCGGCGGAGCCACCCTCCGTGGATCGAGCCCCTGATGTCCAAGACACTCCGGGGTCCCTTGAGGCCGGCACAGGTCTTACCCAAATCAATGGCTTTCCGTATCAAGCGGATCCTGAGCTCATTCTCATTGAGGAAGAGCAGTACCGATCTGGCCCAGCCTCTGTCATTTTCTTCTGTAGAGAGAGGTTGCCGCCGGCCCCTGATAAGCGGCAGCGTCAGCCGACGGATGATCCGCCCCAAGAGGGCGACCAGGAAATTAATGTCGGGCACGCGAACTCTTTTAGGGGCAGAGTGCTATATATTTCGCAGAATGAACGCCTTCGAGTTATTCTGCGCCCGCCCGCCGATATAATGCAGAAGGGTCGAGAGGCCAATATGACTGGTCCTGTTCCTCCGCGGGTTGAGGTCAGAGGAATCGCACGCTCAGATATATTGCGGAATTCGTTGAAGATCCAACATTTGCACTATTGAGCGAACTTGACGTAGAAGAGAACACTTTCGATTTGGCGCGAGAATTTCTCCGTGCTGAGTTTTATTCCAATGACATTCCCGAAGGGTTTAGTCCTCAGTCTTTTAAATGTTTGACACCATTGGTCGTTGGGGTCGATGATCCCAATAATCCGGCTGCCCTGGGCAGTGCGGATTTTTGGAAACCCCAAAGCTACCGAGTAGACGAGTTCGCTCGGCACGTCGGTGATTGCGCAACGTATCTCTCGAGGCATTGTTCTGATTACGCGAGGTCCTCGGGAGGCTGGGTCTACTTTGGAGACCTGGTTGAGAAGATCGCCGAGGACGGATTTGACTATCAGACATGCGCTCTTGCTGCACACGGCCTAGCCGCGTTGCAGCCGGGAACTGCGGAGGTCCTCGGTGTGCTTCCCAACGACAGTGCCAGCATTAGTGAGACGACCATTTACAGCAAATGGATCGACTACAAAGCACGGCCCTTTCAAAAGGTGGAGAGGAGTGCCTCTCCCATTCCTTTTCTCTATCGAGCATGCCAGGGACATTCCTTTTTCGTTGCTTCTATTGAGAGAATGTATGTGCCTTATGACCCTGGCCAAGCCAGGAGTCATGGGCCCCTCCTCCATATCGCTGACTTGCGCACGCTGCTGGAATCCACGGCCAGAGAAGTGCAGTACCCAAAAAAAGAGACTCGGGGCTTTGCCTCGAGGCAGACTACGAATTGCTGAAGCTTTTCCCGGCCAAGAAGGATCCAAACATGCGAAGACAAGATCATCTTCCTTCGTGGCTAAGCCAGCGGAGGTATGGCGACCCTGCTCCTGCGAGGAAGTTCGCGGCCATGGGCAATGTCGCACAGCAAGGAGAGCCGCCATCAATCGGAGCATGGCCCGCAGAGGACACAGTCCTTCTGTGGGGCCAGCTTCCGACTCACAGGGAGTCCTGGCCGTTAACTCTTGTCTTCAACGGCCGGGTGCTCACCCGTTTTTCGCACGGGATTTGCCAGGGCGGGACTCTTGTGTCCCGTGAGGTGCCGAGGTTCACTGATATTGACAAAGCCGTCGCCCTTGTCAAAGTCAGCGACTGGATGGGTCCCAACGGAAATAAAGTGTTTTGGTCAATCGTCTTCAACCATGAGTGGGCATCCTACGAGGTAAATTTTGATAACAACTCGACGCTCGGTTGGATTCATACTGACGAGACTTTATCTTTGATCCCAGGTCATATGCCTCAGTTGCCTCCCGAGGCAACAGCATTTGTTCAGTCCGTCCCTTGGGGGGGCGATGGTCGGTTCCTTTGCGCTAACTTGCACTGGGTGCGAACTGGCTTTGGACATTGCCCCTCCTGCAACAATCCGATCAGGTACAAATATAAGGTTGCCCACGACTACATGCTTCAGTCGTGGCGACATCGGGTCATTTCAACTCTTGCTTGAGAGGAATGGCATTTTTCTACATGTTAATGACCCAGATGCGCCCCCTCGCGTGCGCGACACTTATGTTGGCGCGCGAGTAGAAAGACAAAGGAGAGCTTCGGCATATGTAGTATACAACATCAACAACAACCTGCAGCAGGAGCGCACATGGGCAACGAATGATCAGCACAGGCGCTTGGCTGCTTCGGGTCAAACCTTTGGAAACAGCCGTGCAGGTAGTGTTCCCGCCCGGATTCCTGAACACGCCGCGGCCCAGCCGCCGGCGCGCCACGGTCCCTTCTTTCAGTACCTCGAGCCTCTGAAGAGGCGGTTCATCAAATGGCTCGCACATTTGGCTCAGAGAGAAGCGACCCAAGCTCCAGCGATCGCAGACTGGTGGCCCTTACTTTGGGCAGCGGACATTGACCAGTATGCGCATCCAATGTATTGTCCTGCTCTGGCTGCCTTCGAGTGGCCAGAGGAGCCTGACACATGCTATGAACCAACTGCAGGTTGGATCGCATGGGAGCACAAAATGAATAACGCGAACATCTTTGCGGCAACGCTTCGGACATCGCTCGACGCAAAAGCAGGGGCAGCACCTTGGCTGCCCGTTGATCAGGACAATGCCATGGACGTCACAAAGCCCAGCCTTCGTGGCCGTCCACCGGTTGCCTGGGCAAATAGTTTTGTGGCACGACCTCGTCGTGCTTCCCAGTCCGTTAGCAGGCGTATCAACTCATGTTCCGATCGCCGTCTTGTTTCAGCGTGTACGCATACCAAACCTGCCGCCGGTCCAACCGTGACGGCAGGTGAGGTGAATCTACAGATGTCATTTGGTTTCGCTGCAGTCTGCGGGTCCAAGACCGAGCAGATAATTGATGGGAGGATCAATTTGGATCAACCCAACGGGTACACGTATTCCCATTGTGACGACAAATCGTTGAACGTCACATTGACCCAGGGCGGAGCCAAAGAAATGGCCGCCCAATATGCAATGGAATACAACAGCTTTCGCCCAGAGGCAAACGGCCCTGATGGGTTACGACTGTCGGGTGAGATAACGCACGAAGTCCCAGATAGCGCGCGGGACATCATTGATTGGAACTGGAAGGTTCATGTTTCAGAACTGGAATTGGGTCTTCGCATCATTCGTGTAATGGTGATTATTCGCGAGATCATTAGCTGCTTCATCGCCGAGGGACATTGCATCGCATACCCTGGGTCTAACTTTCTTGCCCAGGGCACCGGCGTAGAATACGATAATGACAAACGCCAGAAAGATGCATACGCCCTCGACTGCCGCATTCGTGCCGCGATTGAGACGGATGACCTCATTGAGGAATGGGCCCGTGAATTGGGTAAACAGGGCCGTATAGACATCCGCCGTCAGGGCATGGGGTTGCAAGAGAGGCTCTTTATTGGCTTCAAGATAAAGATGAAGACGAAGAGATGGAGCTTCAGGATAAAGATGAAGGCCCATGTCGCCTTGCCTGCGGCAGGTTTGGCATTCTTGTTGCTACTGCTGCAGGGGACATTATTAGATTTGCTAAAAAGCGAGTGAAGAGTATTCGCGAGAGCGGAGGCGCCGCTGGGCCCCCCGACGGCCAAGCCGGCGCGGAGGGGCCGATACGGCCAGACGGTTTGGCGAAAGCGAGGCCCAGACCGCCACCTCCTCCACGCAGATCCGACGTCCAAGGCGATCGGGCTCACGACGAAGTCACGGAATCTCCGTACTCTGCCAGCGGTCAAGCCGCCGTGGCAGGTGATGAGCACTCATGGTATTCTTCAGACAGAGACACGCGGGACTGGTCGAGGCCTATGCGCGCGCGCGGCGGAGCCATGGATGTCGGCCGCGGCGCTGCCGGCTGGGATTCATCGAAGCACTACTCGCACTACACACATGATGTACTGGATGGGTACTACGTTCACCGAAATGAGATATCCTGGATGAGCCACAGCGACAACTGGTCACGCGCGTGGCATGCGGTGTACATGAGTGACTACAACTCTTACTTTTCGAGGAAGGGAAAGGATTCCAAGAACAAGGACAAACACAACAGGCCGCCGCTGTACGCCAGCCGTGGCAGGGTATTCAGATCCCGCTCGCCCCATTGGCCCGCGGGACAGCAGGGAGGCTCGTCATCTTCAAATCCGAGACCTCCGACTCCGCCATCGCGGGAAAATCCATGGCAAAATCTGAGTTAGGCCGATCCCGCGCGACCAAGTCGCCGCGGGCTCAACCGAACGACAAAGTCGTATCGGCAGAGAGAATTTATTGAACCATTGGTGGGAATCGTCGGGTTTCTTCGGCCCTCAGCTCCCTGGCAGCCACCGTTGAGCGGTATAAGTTTTTGCGGTTCGCTCCAGTGGTTGTACAAATGTACAGGCCAGGCGAGCTGTGGCTGGATGGGCCCTACGAAGCCCGCCGCGGGGGGAGTAAATACACTCCTCTCCGCCTCTTCTTACACTTGCTTCTCTCGCTGCCTGCCTTGCCACACCTTGACCCTGCGGCTTCGTACCGCAGCTGTTTGTGCTTCAGGGAGACAAAAGGAGCGCGCCAGCACTCGGCCGTCGCGTGTCGTCGGTCGTCGGACGGCCGGCCTCCTCCCTTACTACTCCTGAGTACAATTGCTTAACGGTTACTTGCAGTTTCATCGATGTCTCTTCCCGCTTCCTCTACTACTGAGCAGAGTCAACACGAGACCTTAATTCCTGTGTCAGTTTACCCCGAATCTCCGAGGAAAGACTGGAGGAGGAGGAGGAGGAGCTGGAGGAGGAGCTGGAGGGGGAAGAGGAAGGAAGGAGGAGGGAGGAGGAAGGAGGGGAAAGGACGAGCAGCAGCAGGAGTGGGAGGACGCTGCCCGGGGCGTGGGGCCCGCGACGCGACACCCCGCAGGAACGCCTGGAACGCCAGCAGTTCTTCCCCGCCGCCGCCGCCCACCCGCACGCCGGGCACCCTGAGGGGCCTTCAGCTACACTCCTTGAGATCTGGGTGCGGCATTTTTTCACAGCGGGTGTGTTCGTGCCCGGGTTCGTGCCCTTGGATCTGGCTCGGAAGATGCCGCAGGAAGATTGGGTATAGGGCTCTGGTCGGCGTGATGTTTCGAGGTGGCACGACTTGTTTTGCAGCGTCGGATCTCAGGGCACACCAGCACCGATCCTGGCTGGGCCCATCCTGCGCCCAGGATCGGCGCAGGGGCCAAGACCGCCTGGCCAGGACCCAGACGCCTGCCTGGCTCGCACAGACTCCCCCGCCAGGCACGGCGTCCCCGCCGCCCTGCCCCACTTCGGCGGCGCCTCGCCGCAGCCCGCGCGGGCCGCTGGCGCCACCCGCTGGCCCGCGCACGCGCCCGCGGCGCACGCGCCCGCGGGCGGCTCGCCCGTGGGTCGGGGCGCGCCGGCGGCCGAGCCGCCGCGGACGCCGGCGGCGGCCGGCGGGGGCCCGCACGCAGCTGGTGGGCGCGGCCCGCCGCCGGTGGGTGGGCGCGGCGCGGCGGGCACGGCGGGCGCGGCAGGGAGGGGCGGCGCGGGGTCCCCGGCGGCGCGGGGCGCCTAATTAGCTCATCTCTATACGGTCGGGGACTCTGACTTACAGTGGACACCAATGCCAAGAAACACCGTGCTTGCGTCCAGGGTGCCCTGGGTTTCTTGGGTTTCGATGGTTTTGCTGTTGTGGTCGTCGTTGTCGTCGACGTCGTCGTCGTTGTGGTCGCGGTGCTGGTGGTGGTGGTGATCGTCGTCGTAGTCGTCGACGTCGGCGTCGACGTCATCGTCGTCATGGTCGCCGTCGTGGTTGTGGTCATGGTCGTGGTCGTCCTCGTCGTCGGCGACGTCGTCGTCTTCGTCGTCGTCGTGGTCGTGGTCGTGGTCGCGGTGGTGGTCGGTGTCGTGGTCGTGGTGTTGGTGGTGGTCGTTGTCGTCGTCGTCGTGGTCGTCGTCGTGGTCGTGATGGTCGTCGCCGTCGACGTCGACGCCGTCGTCGTTGATGTCTTCGTCGTCGTGGTCATGGTCGTGGTGGTCGTCGTCGTGGTCGTCTTGGTCGTTGCCGTGATCGTGGTTGTTCGTCGTCGTCGTGGTCGTGGTCGTGGTGGTGGTCGTCGTCGCCGTCGGCGTCGTTGTCGTCGTCGTGTGGTCGTCGTCGTGGTTGTCGTGGTGGTGGTCGCCTTCGTCTTCCCGTCGTCGTCGTCGTCGTGGTCGACGTCGTCGTCGTCCTCGTCGTGGTCGTGGTCGTGGTTGTGGTGGTCGTCGTCGTCGTCGACGTCGTCGTCGTGGTCGTGGTCGTCTTCGTGTGGTTGTCGTCGTTGCTGTGGTTGTGGTCGTCGTCGTCATCGTCGTCGTCGTCGTCGTTGTGGTCGTCGTCGTGGTTGTCGTCGTCGTCGTCGTCGACGTCTTCGTGGCCGTGATTGTGGTGGTGGTCGTGGTCATGGTGGTCGTTGTCGTCGTCGACGTCGTCGTCGACGTCGGCGTCGTCGTCGTCGTGGTCGTGGTGGTCGTCATCTGTGTCGTCGTCGTCGACGTCGTCGTCGTCGTGGTCGTGGTCTTGGTCGTCGTCGTCGTGGTCGACGTCGTTGTCTTCGTCGTCGTCGTGGTCGTGGTCGTGGTGGTTGTCGTCGTCGTCGTGGTCGTGGTCGTGGTGGTCGTCGTCGTCATCATCGTCGTCGTGGTCGCCGTCGTCGTCGTGGTTGTCGTCGTGGTGTTGGTCGTCGTCGTCGTCGGCGCCATTGTCGTCGTCAACATCGTCAACGTCGTCTTTGTCGTCAACATCGTCATCGTCGTCGCGGTCGTCGTCGTTGTCGTTGTGGTCACCGCCGGTAACCTTGGCCCACCACGATTCGACGCGACACGCTATCCACTTCGCGGTCCCCAGCCGTCCACGTCCCAGGCTCCCGCCACGCGGGGCGGAGCGACACGCTATCCACTCTTAGGGTATCGCGTGTCGCCAGGGCCGCCGCCTCGACATTCTAAGTATGAATTCCTGACCGTAGGCCCCCCAGATGGGGTCCGAGCAGATGGGATCGGAGGATAGCACCGCATTGCCGATGCATCGGAGATGCGGCTCGATGCGTGGAGCCACGCCGACGGCGCCGATGCATTACCGACGTTGCTGATGCATCGCCGATGTATCGGCGCTGCGGCGCAATCATCCGACGCCATCTTCTCGGATCACATCCAGGAGACCTCTACCATCCGCGTCGGAGCTGTTCGGTCCGCCAGGGGGTTCAGCGACGGAAACAGGGCGCCCTGGGAAGGGAGGGGGGGCGGGGGGCGCCGCGGGGAGCACGGGGGTTGGGGAGGCGGAGCAGGAGCGGGAGGACGAGGACGGCGAGGAGGAGGACGAGCAGGAGGGGAAGGAAGAGGAGGGCTCGTGCCCAGTCGAAGATGACCAGCGAAGCCCAGTCAGTCGTTTAGTCTCCCTCCTCCATACCGTCTCAGCATCGTTCATCCCTGATCCACCGTCTCTTCCCAGCCACCATCACCGTCTCGTCCGTCCTTGACGCCTTGACCACCATCCCGCACGGGCCAAGAACAAGATGGACTGACAACCTCTGAGGGGTTGCGGCCCCGCCGCCGTCCTCTTTAGGAGGCGCTCCCCGCGCGTGCGTGGAGCGGAGTCGGCGCTCGCCTCGCCTCGCCTCGCCTCGACCACCATCCCTCATCGCTCTGTCCGAACCTCAGCCACCACCCCGTCCACCGCCACCATTTCTCGCCCCTATTCCCCGTCTACCTCCTATCGCCCCTCGGTTGGGCCCGTGTCTCGCCACTTCCAGGCTTTTTAATAGGCCGCCTAACTTGGGCGGTGCCAGAAGGTGGTTGAAGCCCGCAGGAGAAACAACGTCGCTACGCATTTATCCACACGCCAGCCCCCCTTCAGTTTCATCTCACCAGGATCTTCACACCAGCATCTGATTCGCCTATCCCACTGCCCCCCGCCCCCCGCCCCAACCCCCTTCCCCTCCCGCACACGCCCTGACCTCGAGCACACAGCGGAGGGAGGAGGGGTAGGGAAAGGAGGGATGGGGAGGAGGAATGTACGTAATTGAATGTGATGGAATGGAGCGCATTGGAATGCGAATGCAATGGAAACAACACCAAAGCCAGATTGAAGACTGACCACAACCCTGAGCTTGACAAGGAACGCGACGGCATGGTAGGAATCCCAGGATGCAGAAGTAGACCACCAACGCCGCTTCACGAGCAGCACATGGCGCCGTTGGCAGAGCATACACGAACAAAACTGCATATAATGTTGGCTCGTTTCACGTAGCAATCCCCACTGCATTCATGATTCAGCTCTGCGTGTGATCTGCTGGGCTCCCCGTTGGCGTCTGCTGCACGGGTGTGGCTGCTGCTGATGCCGCGGCCGTTACCGTCCTCAACTCGCGCAGAAGGGATCGCTAGTCGGGGGGCTGCGCCGCTGCTGTGACCGTCTCGATCGCGGCCTGCGCAGAGCTCTGCGACGGGATACCCACCCCAAGCGCTTCTCATGATGTCCGAATCGTCTGGTGCCGAGCAGCGCCTTGGAAGAACTCGATATCCTGCAGGAGCCGCGCCCGCTCGGCACTGGCTCGCTAGCTTGCTGCTCCCCGATCGCTTCCACCGACTGCAACCTTCTCGGCTCCGCATTCACAGGCATGTGAGAGACGCAGAAAAAACAGGTGCGACTGCGCCGACATTCGCGCGTAAGCTGCCCGCGTAAAGTTGCGCATGAGCGCCTTCGTCTCCAATGTAGCGTGCCGGGCTGGCTGTCCGCGTAAGGCACCGCGTAAGGTCGCTACGCCATCTCGTGTAAGACCCTTTTCTTTTCGCCGCTCATGTGAGGAGCCATCACAGCTTGATGCAACCTCAAGAACTCCCGGCCCCTCCTCGGCGACAGCATCCACAGCTCCAAGCAGCAGGGCAGTCATCCCCCGTAGGGGCCCAAAAGGCATCGCCTGCGGCCAGCGGCCAGCAGCACACCACCTCGATGGGCTCCAAGACGCTCGAGTACGCCATGGCGCCGCACGTGCACCGAACGCCGACGAGCTCTACCAAGGGGACCGCGGCGCTTGCGGCGAAAACGATTCCGCCGCATCCGCCCTCAGCGACGTCCAGGCGACGGCAGGCTTGGGCCAAAGCGCCTCCTGCTCCACCAGCATCGTTCCGTCGGCCGTGCCCGCCTGCGCCCGCCTCTGAATGAAGAGCCCCGTGGCTCTCAGCAGCGCCATCCAGCTCGGGCTCCTCGTGCGCACTGGTGCTGCCCAGACGCGGCCCGCGCCAGGCGGCGCGCGGCTCGGACGCCGCTGCCGAGCGGGCGCGCCCAGCCGGGCCGCGCGCTTGGGCGTGAAGCGCCGCGTGGCGCCGCAGGCTGGCCATCCACTCGGGCTGCTACCCTGTGGCGAGCTACCTCAGGGCGGGGCAGCACGGCGAGCACCCTGTCCGCCAGGTCGCCGTCGCCGCCTGCAACGGCACCGAGCACCTCTTCGGCAAGCTGCGGCCGCTCGGCGAGCCTCGCGGCACGGCCCTGAGCCCGCGGCACTGCTCCAGCAACAGCTGCCACACCGCGAGCACGCCGCTCACGCCGTGCCGCTGTGCTTCCACCTTGCGCCACGGGGCGTGCTCCGCAGCCATCGCAGGCATCGCAGCGGCCCAGCTCCAGCAACAGCAGGCAGGGAGGAGGAGCAGGGAGGAGAAGGAGGAGGATGACCAGCTGTCGAGCCCACCACTCCTCCTCCACCCTCCTCGGCCCCTCCTTCCAAATACTCCCTGTCCCCATTCCTCGTCGTCCTCTTCCTCCCCCCTCCCTCACCCCTTCGCTCCTCCTATCTCTTCCCTCCCTCCCTCCCTCCCTCCCTCCTCTATCCTTTTTCCTTCTAGATAATTCCTCCCTGTCGCACCCCGAGGCCGGTCGAAAGGGCGGGGCGGGCGTCTCGCTTGAGACTTCATCACGATCTATGATCCTGAAGCTTGAAATTTGCAACAGCTTCACAGATGGAGGACGGCCAGCTTTCAACATGTGGCTCTCGTTGTAGTGCCGCGCACACTCGGTTCCAAAAACTGCATGAGCTTCATGGGTGGAGGGCGGTCCCTTTTCAAAATTTGGTTGTCGCTTTGGCGCCGTGCACATTCGTTTCAACAGTTTGCAGCCATTTCACGGATGAAGGGCGGCTCCTTGTCAAAATGTGGTTCTCGCGTTACTGCCGCGCACATTCGTTGTAACAGTTTGCGAGATCTTCGCGCGTGGATGCAGGCTCCTTTTCAAAGTGTGGCTCCCGCTTTGGCGCCGCGCACATTCGCTTTCGAAGTTCGCAGCAGCTTCAAGGTTTCATGGATAACATCCCAGAAATGCGGTTTTGGCACGATGTCGGAACGTCAGGGCGCAACAGTCAAGTTGATTCGCGGTCTTGAAATCCCAGGAATGGTTAGCTGACAGGATTCGGGATCGTCAAGACGCAACAGTAACGGTGATTCGCGGCGTTGAAGTTCCAGCAATGGTGTTCTGGCACCATTCTAGATTTTCAAACCGTTGTCTTCCAACGGGGTATTTCCTATGCGAACATGAATCAGTCGAGGAGCCTATAGAGAGGGAGTTTGGAGGGAGGGCTCATTGCAATGGAATTGATCATTCTTGGGTTTGCACTGGTCCTCTTCCTCCTCCTGCTCCTGGTTCCTGGTTCCTTACGGCTACAGGGTATATGGTTCGTCGAATGCAGCCACATCCAGCTCAACCACTATGGGCTGAGGGTTTTCCCAGGAGCAGAGGGAGACCGACAGAAGAGGACGACCCGAGAGGGCAAACAGCCAGGAGGAGGAGCAGGAGAGGCGAGGAGGAGCGGGGGGGCAGCAGGCACGACGGCTGAAGGAGAGCGGGAACAGGCCCCGAGCAGTCCAAAGAACTTGTCAAGCGCCCCCTTCCTCGAACAGAGACAGGGGGCACATACACAACGCAGCCGTGGCGCCTACGTTCCAAAAGCGGGTGGAGGGGCGCTGGAGGGGGTCCTCGGGCCGGCCAGGGCCTCGATGGAGAGCTCCAGGTCCGCCGACATCCTTCCCCGTGCAATCCTCTTGAACCCCCCCCCCCCCTCCAGTCGGCTGGGTGCGGGAGGCGCGCGGTAGGGTGCAGAGGCGAGAGGGGCGCAGAGGAGCGCAGCGGTGAGAAAGCTTGGCGGCAGCGATTGCGGGGTGACGCGGTGCACAGGGAGACAGGTTTGGTAGTATGTGTAGCTCGTGCCCCGCCGTTGCCGCGGCGGCTGGCCAGAGGAGAGCACCCGAGGAGCGGCGTAGGAAGATCATGAGAGAGCAAGGGAGGAGGGATGCGAGCCGGTGGTGGTGTGAGGTCTTCGACTGTCTTGCACTCCGCCTCCCAAGCCGCTCTAGCTGGGTGGTTGGGCAGTGCCTTCTTCGACTGTCGTGCTGTGGTGTGCACGTGCTCCCCCCCCCCCTCCTCACGAGCCTCACGGAGGGCCAACCAAACAAGAAAAGAGCAGATGCGGGGACAGGCGCGGCGTACTCTGCTCGAACCGAGCGGTGCTTCCAAAGTGGCTGCTGTGGGCGCAGCCCCTTCGCTGCCGCCGTGTCCTCCTCCAGCTCAACCTCCTCCTCCTCCTCCTCCTCCTTCTCCTCCTCCTCCTCCTCCTCCTCCTCCTCCTCCTCCTCCTCCTCCCCCAAGAAGAGCGCAGGTGGCGCTGGACTCTGTTCCGTAGCCTCCGTTGGACTCGGTGCTTCAGGTCTGGTCGTGTCGAGGCAGACATGCCATCCACACTGTCGGCGGAAGCGGGCTGCCTAAACTGCTGGAAAGGGCGACAAGCTGACACGGAGGCGTGGCCCTGCTTGGGCAGCAGGCGGCGGCTACGGAAAAGTGTGCTGTACGCCAGCGGCGAGAGGCCAGCAGTGGTGGCTCTTGCGCTTTGGCGTTCAGGTGCTTCCTCCTGTCGCCCCACCGCCATCACCAACTCCGCCCAACCTCCCGCCATCTACCTGGCCCCCAACATGGGGGCTGTGCCGGTGCCACGGGCGCGTGCCCAAGGAGAGGAAGAGACAGGAAGGCAGTATGTGAGAGAGGGAGAGGGAGGATGGACGAGCCATGGTGGGTCGTGACTGGGCAGTGGCTTCAGGCAAAGCGTGACAATAAGAGCGCAGATGGCGACGCACCCTGTTCCGTAGCCTCCGTTGGCCTCTGGTGCTCCAGGCCTGGGCGTGGTGAGGCAGGCATGCCGTCCACCTTGTCGGCGGAAGCGAGTTGCCTAAGCTGCTAGAGAGAGCATGCCAGGTTGACACGGGGGCGCATAGACAAACAGGCGAGGAGGGATCACCCGCCCATGCAGTGGGCCCGCTCTTTTGTTCTAGGGCGTCAGCGGGACGGGCTCGTCATCGTGGCTGCCCAGGCAGCTCTTCAGGAGGACAGGGGAGACTGCTCGGCAGGAGGGCCCTAAGCGGGCGTTGCCGCGTCCCAGAATCCTATCCTGACATCTCCCACTCCTCTATATTCCCCCGCCCCCCGATCTGTAGCTCCGCCAGTGCCGCGGCGGCTGGTCAGATGAGAGCGCCCGAGGAGGGGCGTAGGAAGACAGAGGGTACAGATAATGAGTAACAAAGCAGGAGCAAGGGACTGAAGTGAGGCCGAACTTGGTTAAAACCCGACGTTCTGGCGACATGTAACCTAGGTGGGTTCAGACTAAAAAAGCTCTGCCCTGGGGAAAGAGCTGGGCACGCTGACGCCAGGGGCCAGGTGAAAATTGTCTGAAGCTTCGTCGGCCGTAGCAGCGTGAAGGATAAGGTCTTCAGGGTCCAGAGCTCACAGTGCGGTGAGGACCAAGTGCGGAGCTCCGAGCTGGTCCCGTGTCCACAGTCGAGCTACCTCGTCCGTCCCCGTGTGAAGCTCCCGTCCTCACCTGAAGTCCCCACCCGATTTTACATCTCCGTGCAGAGCAGCGCCGACCGCCGAGTCAGGGCAGCAATTGAGCTGTGGAGGAGGAAGGAATGGATGAGGTACGTAATGAATAGAGGAGGTAGACAAGAAGAGAAGGCAAAACACTGCTGTAATCGGTTGGCGGCTGCGTTCCTGCAGGCTGGCTCCGGGTGCCTCGGAGAAAGTCTCTCACATGTGTGGGTTCGCCGACCCCCAGGCCCGGCCGACCTCCAGGCCCGGCCGAGGGGAGGTCGGCCCGCTGGGGAGGGCCAGTCAGACCATGTTCTCGACGTGCGGGGGGCCGACGGTGCCGTTGGCGTCTCTGCGGAGGGAGAGGCGAGGAAGCGGACGGCTGGTAGCGGCGGAGGGGATGAAAGGCAGCAGGGTACTTAGGCTGAGGGCCAGCGCGAACTCAGGCGCATGTTTGTCCATCTGGCTGTGTGAGCTCTGTGATAGCTGCTTTTCCTTGCCGACTTGTTTAGGCACGAGTGATGGTCCGCCAAAAAGCAAGTCGATATCCTTGGTGATCGATGAAGGGGTTCGCTGCTCTCGAGCTGCATATTCAATGCTCACTTTCCGACAATGCTGGTGAAACGTGTGATGGGGGAGAAGCAAATGAGAGATACGCCGAATAGCGGGTGGCCGTGTCAGAGACGACATGCGAAGTATAGAAGGCAACATGAGAGAAAGCCATGGCGAGCAAGGCCTCGCGCGTGCGGGAATTTCTCCAGTTCCGTGGGCAGTTTGGCGGTGACCACCACGCGTAGCTCACGGCTCTCTCAAACACTTGAGAGGTCATGACATTGAGCCAAAATTGCTACGGCCTCCTCCTCCTCCTCCTTCCTCCCCCTCGAGTAAATAAGCTCCCCTCCGCCTCATATTAATATTGCTTGCCACATCACTTGCATTGCTGCGGACTGTCTGATTATGACTGCGGTGATTTTCCGCAGCTGTATGTTTGCTTACAGGAGATAAAAGGTGCGAGCTGGTCCGCTCGCGCGCGCCGCGGGGTCGTCCCCGCGTCGTCGTCGTGTCGTCGGCCGGCCGGCCACCTCACTTACCATTCTTGATAGAGTAAACATGCTTACCGGTTACTTGTCTTATCGATGTCTCATCCCGTACCCTCTCCCACTGAGCAGAATGAACATGAGATTTTAATTCCTTTGTCATCTTACCCCGATTTTCACAGGAAAGACTTGTTACCAGCCGAAAGCAGCGACATCGTCGAAGCGGGCTCATATCAGCCAGAAGCATGGTCTTCTGATGAACCCCGCGACTCAGTCGCTGCGGGTATGAACTATGATAAGACAGATGAAATATCCGTCACTTCGCGAAACGCTGAACAGCATGTTGTGCAACATGACGGACATGATCCACAGGAAAGCGGCCCTGGTCAGG
The DNA here is from genome assembly GCA_963575745.1 of Prorocentrum cordatum. Classification (NCBI taxonomy): domain Eukaryota; class Dinophyceae; order Prorocentrales; family Prorocentraceae; genus Prorocentrum; species Prorocentrum cordatum. The sequence goes on along the minus strand of CAUYUJ010002614.1, from coordinate 461,927 downwards.
GCCGCCTTCCTTCTTCCAATACCGTCACTCGGGTCTCTCGGGGTAGAAGCAGTGAAGAGGTTGTTGAGATGTCGGAAGATGGCTCTCCCTCTGGAGTTCCGATCGGTAATCGTGAACAAACCCCAGACCCGCATGGGCGGAATGGCACAACAGCGAGACCTAGACGAGGAGCATTCTCGTCACTGATTGCCGAATCGACGGAGTCAATCAGTCCCATTCCGATTGCTGCACATGCATTCGTGCCGGCCGCTGGTGAAGCCAGTGGATCGGGGGAAGCACGCAAGTCCACAGGCGTGTACCCCAATGTCCCAGGCGGATGGGGAGGCACGAGTGGAAACGTTCCCATCCCAATAGCATTGAACGGACAATTTGGCCAGGATAGTGATGATCCAATTGATAGAGAGCATGAAATAAATTCAATGGAGGAAGATTTCGGTCACGCCAACAAAGGAGTCTCCTCGAGCCGAGAATTGTCCTCATTACTGGATGCAGACCACCCCGCCCAAGGCGAGAGGTGGTCCCCAGATGGTTCAGATGAAGACACCAGCGACCTGGTGCCTCAGGCGGACAAGGCTGAGATTCAGGCGAAGCACGATAGAGAGTCTACAGGGCGGACTCCTGCACCTCAACTCAAGAAGCAGAGGGGCGAGGATTACGATTTGAACGACTCACCGCTTCAAGAAGGTTTCTATCGTCCCGCCGTCGCCTCAGGCGATTGGCAACCCTCGGTGCCGGCTGCGGTTGAGGATGAAGAAATGGTTGGACAACCAGCTTCGTACACTGAGCTTAGAAGACAGGATGAAAGGGATGAGGAGCTTCGAGAGGTACCTAAACCCCCAGAAGGTACGTTTGTGCGTCCCCGATCGAACGCTTCTAGCAGGGAAAGACCCAAAATACCGAGATCAGGTGCGCGATCTGCTTCAAGGAGCAGCAGTAATATCTCCATGATTGACGCATGCTGGAACTGGAATTCTGATTGCGCGCCTCAGGCGGAGAGCAGATGCCCGGGGAAAGCCAATAAACCAGAGGGTGCATGTAGGCGTCCAGTATGGAAGAGCTGCTCTGAGGTTTGCCTTAAGTATAGCAACCAATGGTTGCGTGAAGATTGCATCCTTATGAGCGAGCATAACTGCACATATCTTCTTATACAAGCTATTCAGGATCAGGCTAGACTCGTTGAAGTCAAGACTCAGCAGGAGTTCCCGGCAAGCGAAGCGCAGCTGGCCGAAAGGGCCCGACTGGATCGAGAGGAGATGATTGCAACCATGGAAGAAGTTCGGAAGACGTTCGAGGCTGAAAGGCTCGCTCTAGCCAAGGCTGCCAGAGAGCGAGAACAAGAATTGGTGGAACAGGTGCACCATCAGACCGCGGCCGCTAAGTGGCAGGCCGAGAGAGAAGCAGAGAACATATATATGGAGATGTTAGCTTCAGAACGACAGGCCGTTGTGGCGGCGACTAATCAGTCAGTCGATGCCAAAACGGTCACCGCTGCTGTCGCGGTGGCTAGAGTAGAGAACAAATCGCTGCAGCCAGACCGGAACGAGAAAAACAGGAGCTTCGAGAAAAGCTTAAAAAAGCCAGGCTGGAAGTGGTTAACACCCAAGTTGTAGCTGCGAAGACAGCTGACCAGAACAATCAATATCGAGAAGAACTCAAATCACATGAAAATCCTAGAGCATCCCTGCAGCGCATGCAAGTGAGCAATGATAAATGCCCGCCGGCTAAGCCGGCTGGAGCGGACAGACGACCATCGCCAACGGCTAAGTCGTTTGGCACAACGCCCGTTCCGCCTCAGCCCGACTTGATGACCGCAACGAATGCGGGATCGTCAACGTTGCAGGTGAGGGCTGCGCCGCCGCCTCGGCCTGCGAAAGGAGAAGAGATTAGCACAGCGAGTTTCACAGTTTCTCAATTTTGCTCAGTTTGCTTCAACCCGAAGACGGGTGATTGCGCTGGTTGTGGATTGCCGGCTTGCAAAGATCATTTTGATGCGAACACTAAAAGATGTTCTACATGTACTCTAAAGAAGAGCGAAAGGTCAGCTGCCAACGTCCGAGAAGATGAGGTCATAACAAATGCAGCCGAGTCAGAGAGAATGATGATGAAGCTTAAAGCTATCATCACAAATCCACTCCTGTACACTGAGAGTGGACAAGGAAAAGTGCCCGCCGCAAGTTCGTTCGACTTGCCATTACTTTCACAAGAAACTCCTGTGAGGTCTTTGATGCGACCCAGCTTTGCCGTTCCTGGTCCTGCTCTCGAAGGTCCGGCTAAGCCGAGTACCCCTGGGATGGGAATGGATTACCAATCAACATGAAATTGACAGGATCCAACGACGATGACCATTTTGTGAACTATCATCAAGTTTGCAGGGATGGACCCGTGAGGCCGCCAGCGGCTAAGCCGTCTGGCGGGGCAGGACAGGACAAATAAGGGGATGACAAGAGTGACGCGCCGAGCACTTAGATCATGTCGACGCGCGACGAAGATAACGTTAATCGACCAGATAAACCGCCTCCAGGGAGTCCGGGGGGATCGGGGCCCTCAGATGGTGGAGGTGGCCGTGGAGGACCTCAGGGCCCAGGCGGGCCACGTGATCCAGGAGGTATTGATGAAAGTACGCCGTTGGACCAGTGGAGACAGGTTGGAAACAATCAGAAGATTGACTTGATGGACATCCCCGATGTTACAAACATACGGGAGTGGCAAATGCATGCCATCCGCGCGATCGCTGGGTCGTCGCCTGAGAGCCAAGCAGCGCAGAGCTGGATTACGGAAGCTATGAACCCTGCTGTGGATGATGAGCAACTGAAAGAAGCAGGTCGCTTCCAGCGTCTTGACCTCATGGTCGCTACTAATCTGATTGAGAAGTTCAACCAAATACGAAGAAATCGTAACCAGCCCAGTCATCACATACATTTCCTCCAGCAGATCACTCGAATGGAGTACAGCGCCCAGAATGAGGGAAGGCTCTTAACGGGACGCGAGATGGTACGAGCTATTTGTCATTGGTGTTCTGTTAGGTCGGAGTTGGGGCAACATCGCATTTCACGCGATATCTTCAAGGTTGTTATTGACCCCAACAAGCCAGACGCTGACCTGTATCATTTCTATAACGAATGGACATATGTATACCAACAGCTCTATGGCGCACGACCTCCGTCTGATGAAATGAGAACTTCGATTCACGCACGCTTTATCGAGCAATGCAGAAAGCCCAACACATTGAATTTCGTTTGCCAACTCTATGACCTGTCCAAGGAAAAAATGGTACATGGTGTGAAGACTTACGAATGGCTGGTGGAGCAGATCGAAGGAATGATGTTGCGTGACAAAGAAGAGTGGAACATCAGCGTGCATGAGAGTACCTTGAATCAACGTGCTCGACAGGCCAGGTTAGGCGGAGGTGGGGGCAATGATAATCGAAGAAATGCCAGCGGCAAAGCCGCCTCGGCAGAAGTAGCTGCTAAACTAGGAAAACCCACCGATGTCATTAAAAGTGGATTGGCTAAGGGCGAGACGACGCGTAGGTACGTGCGTAAGGGCGAAACCTGCCCGCGTGCCGGAAAAAGGTTGTCTTTTCAATCGCAGGAAGCCCGAGACTGCCGCGCCGGCTCAGCCAGCTGCGGGAAATAAGTCTAATGCCGCCCCTGCCCAGGACAAGAACCCCAGAGGGAGATCCAAGGGCCGAGGCCGAAATGTGCAGAGTCGATCGCAGACCCCAATGGGTGGACGTGGGAAGCGAGCGCAACAGAAAAACAGGAGTCAATCCAATCGATCGCGTGGGAAAGAGAGCACAATGCCATGCTGCGCGTGGTCGCGAGACCCCAGGAATTGTCGCGGAGCAGCAGACGGTTGTAATAAAATCCACAGAGGGTTGTCCGATGCTGAGAAGCTCAAACGTGACAAATGGGAACAAGCGAAGCTTGACGCGGGGCAATCTTTGGAATACGAGCGCACAGCCAAACAAGCCAATGCCGCCGCTGCCAATGTCTCATCATCTGGAGGCGATGGCGGCTCGAGAGCCTCCAGTAATAACTCCGACAAACGCAAAAAGGATGGAGACAAGAACAATGGCAAAGGCAAAGGCAAAGACATGATCTGTCGCTCCTTCAAGGAAACAGGTAAATGCTCACGTGGCAAGGAGCGTTGGTTTGCCCAGACCACGACTGGTCATCCGTGACAATGGCTCCGCACTGGCGGCTCAGCCGCCAGTGCAGGAGGAATGATTCACATAATTTTGTTAAGGGTACTCTTTCTTGTCTTCCTTGCTCGGCGGATGCGGCGAAATCCGCGTCGGTCAAACCGAAAGCGGGGGGATCAGAAGATGCCCGCTGACCAAGTCAGCTTGGGTGCCATTGCGCGTCCCGCTCCGTTGTTTCGGGGCCTCCCAGGGCAGAAACAGGCCAGCGCTAAATTTTTGAAGGTCTTTACTGATGCCGGCGGAGGAGACTGCAGGAATCCCTCCGGCGATGAGTTTCACCGCGAAGGCAGGGAACAGGTCGAGAGTCTCGTCAATGTCCTTGCGAATTTCCTATATCCTCTTTCTCGGGACGCTATCAAGAAGTACTGGAGCGTTCCCCCTAGTAAGAGTTGCATCCGCTATCGAAAGAACGATCGGTGCAATCTCCGTGTCCGATTTCACCCCTCTGCTGAGGTGCCCACCATCACTTGGAGGAAGGCGCGTCGCCACGACTTGAAAGAGTTGCCTTCAAGTGGCAAAGATACGTGGAAATTCCCAGGAGAAATACGCAGACATATGTCTACTCAGTCGAGGGCGTCTGCTGCGGAGGCTCTGATCAGAGCGTCGGACCTGCAGGGCGAAGTCTGGCATCTCTGGTTGAGAACCGAGGAGGGGGAAGAGGGCCCACGCGGCACAGCCGCTGCTGGATGCACAGACAAAGACGCTGCGTATCTTGGCGCGCTGAGCTTTATAATAGATACTGGGTGTGGGTATCACCTCGTAGCGGAGAGATATATTAGAAGTGCAGGTGCAATGAGATTGATTCGAAAGCTTCCGCAATCGATCACTCTGAATACTGCTGGGGGAGAGTCGAAGGCCCTCGGTTCAGTTCGAACCGCATGCCCCAAATTTAAGGGTGGTAGTTTTAATGCTTTAGTCATGCCGGAGACCCCGTGCGTGATTTCGGTAGGAGAGTGGTGCATGGATCGCGGCTTTAGCTTCTTCTGGCCAGCAGGCCAAAGACCCTACCTGTTGTTGCCCAACGGTCAAAGAGTGGACCTGGCCGTTGAGGCCAGTATACCATACTTGACCCTATCCGGCAAAGAGGCGCTGGGTCAGCGGATGTGCGCGGTTGCCGCCGGAGGGGGTGAACCTCCCGAGCGGTGGTGTTGCGCGACGCCAGGCGCCAAGGCATTCCTGGACAATTTGGAATCGGCGGGAGGCCCTCCGCGCCACGCTGTCCAGACTCGCGTGACCATAGACCTGCATACACATGAGTTGATGGGTGCCCGCAGCTACGCTGATGGACGGCCGACTGAGATCGCGCCTGTTTTTCCGTCCTCGATAGACTCTGCGGATACCATCACCTACTTCTACTATTCGTTTCAAAAGGCTAGTGAAAGCGGTTGGAATCGGACGCCGACCGGCATCGCTGCTTTAAAAGTCTCTCAACTTTGCCCTGCCACGGTCAAGCCGTCGGACAGTGCGACGAGCAGCCCGGCAAAGCCGAGGCCTGCGCCGCCGCATACAGAAGCCCTCACGGGCACGGAGTCTCAGGATATCTTCCCTATGAAATGAATCGAGGACTGGACTCCCGCGCGTGCGACGCGGCCCCAGGACCCGAGGAGGGTGAAATTGGAGACGCTGACGGTGTCGATTTAGTCGACGTCGACACACCGCCAGACTTAGACCCAGATGATGCGGAGGTTGAGGTGTCGGAGACCCTTGCCGAGCGACTCAAAAAGGCCGCAGCCTACCTGCCGCACCTTCTAACTCATACTCCTAAGAACCCATATTGTCCAGTATGCAACTGGGCCAAAGCTATCAGGAAGCAACAGCGCAAGGCGCAAAACAAAGGGCTAAAGGTTCCCCGCCCATACGCTAACCCCACTTCGTTTGGACACCTGACGACGATGGATCATTGGTTTGCGATGGATGAACTCTCGCGGGGGCTCCATGATGAGACCGCGTGCGTGACTTTTCGCGACCGGGCTACGGATTTTCTTGCCGCTCAGGGTGTGCACGACAAGTCTGCGGTTCACGCTTGCAACTTTTTGGTGCACTTGAAAGCCCCGGAGGAGAAGTTATGATATTGTTATACAGATGGTGCAAGAGAGCTTGCGAGGGCATGTCACGAGCTCAAGATTGCCCATGATCCCACCATCCCAAGAAATAAGAAACAGAAGGCCGTTGCTGAGCGTGCAAATTGTGTGGTACAGATGGGGACTAGAGCCTTGCTCATGCAGGCCGGTCTTCCACCGCCATATTGGACCTACGCAGTCCGATACTTCCGTCTTTGCTATAATACTAGGACCCCAGCGGAGGGGCAATCAAGTTGGGGGCGACGCTTTGGATGTATAGTTGATGCTCCGCTCCTTCCCTTTGGGTCTCTTGCGCGCTATGTGCCTCCACCTGAGTCCAGGTTTCGGACCGCCAAGACTGGCGCAACGATGATTCCGCGGATATACTTGTGGTAAGTGCACAAAGCGGGGGGATTGGTTGGACCAGACAGTTATGTTGTGCCGTTGAGACAACTGGACGGTCTTAACATGGAGTCAGGGCGCACCCCAGAGTGTAAACGACCCACTATTGAGAAGTCCGACCAGGTGTACAGCAACATCTTAGATGGCACTGCTGATGACCAATCGCCCCAAGTTCCTTTGAGAAAAGCGTGCGACAAGGCAGTGGCCGAAGTACGTTCCGTTACGATCCCTCCAGCAGGAGAAGCTGCGGCCGCCCCAGACGGACCACAACCAGCAACAGGGATACGACCGGACAACTTGTTTGGTGCCGACGATCTTGCTGTTGTCATGCCACCGCCTTCCCAAGGAGGCGAGGACGCTCCACACTTCGACTCAGAGGCCGAAATGGAAGAAGAAGGCCCTGGTGGGTTGTGCGTGGATGACGAGCCTATGGTAGTTGACGGCAGAGATCCACAGCGCGATTCCCATCCAGCAGATAAGAACCAGAAATTTGGACTCGCGCAACTTGAATAACGTTTGGATAGACAATCCAACTTCTCAGCGGCTAAGCCGCGTGAGAAGGTTCCCGGGAAAGGGCAACTTCTTGCTCGAACGACTCAAAACCTGGGCACGATGGAATACTTCGAAGACAGACGAATTGTTGCTGGCCTAACAAAAGAAGAGTTGACGCAAAAGCTCCAATTGACAGGTCGACGAAAGACATGTAGCATTCGAGTTGTTCTTTATTATGATCCCGATTACGTGCCTATAACTCGTGTGTGGGTCACTGACCCAGACCCGAAATGCAGTGCCCAATGGCTGAAAACGCTGCCTGAATCCACCAATCCTGGGATCCATCCTGGACGATGGTTCAACATGAATCAAGCACAACGCCGACAGGCCGTGGAACGAAACAAGGCAGAAAAGAGTTGGATTTTTCGGTATAGAAGATCCGGGTCCTTGTCTTGGCCTTCTGCGTGACATTGGCCTGGACGTGGATGATCCGCCGATTCCGCCCGAACCCGCAGTGGCTCAGCCACTTGCGGCATATCCCGAAGCCAGGCTAGAAGCACCGCAGGTGGCTGAGCGGCTCCGTCGTTTGGGGGCAGACAGCCTGCGCCACGCCCCCGGCAGCGGACGTGGGGCAGCGTCGCGGCCCGCACAGAGCAGCCAAGCTGCAGCTGTGGCTGCTGAGTCCTCGGAGGAAGGCGATTCCGACGAACATCTTTCGGATGGTGAGGACGTTTGGTGGAAACAGACATGGTACGGAGGCACAATCGTACGAGATGGGATTCCCTCCGACTCAGCAGGTAGGGATCCGCTGTCCGATGATGATGGGACTGAGGACATTCATGAGGCAAGCCTGACCTTGAGTCCGGCGGCCGCCGCGTCGCGGCGAAGCGTGCCTCGAATGCCATTGCAGAATGGCTCGGCTTCAGCTATCAGTCATCAAGAAAAAGAGAGTTTTGATTTGCAATATTTAAACGACCCTTTTACTGACCTTATCTCAGTTATCGACGAACCCTTTCAACTTCCCAACGACTGGCAACACGCCTACATTGATGCCGCCGTCGCCAGATCTGTCTCGAAGGACGAGGCCAAAGCGAACAAAGACGCCCAAGCTGCCTTGAGAAAAGACTGGGATAGACTGCGTGACATTGGCACATGGAAAGAGGATGGTGTCAGATAATACTCTGACGTTGTCGCCGAACTCAAGGGACAGACGGCGCACTTTGGTCGGCTGTTTGCGATCCTTGTTGAAAAGAACTCTGAATTACCGTTGGGACACAAAGATCGCAAGTACAAAGGTCGGGTAGTGTTTGATGGTTCGAGTGTGAGAGATCAGAACAAGGACGTTGCAGTTTTTCAAGAGCTTTCCAGCAGTCCAGCTACGATGCAGGCTAGCAAAGCAGCTGACACCTACGGGCTATTCGAAGGCCATAGCATTGAGCAAGCTGACGCCCGCCAAGCCTATACCCAGTCGAAGCTAGGCGGCACCCCGATTGGGGTTTTCCTACCTCGAGATGAATGGCTTAAAGAATGGTCTCACATGCGTAATCCCGTATGCCCATTATATCTTTCATTGATTCAGGAGGATATTGGGAACAGCATTGCGAGGGGCATGTTACAGCAAAAGGCTTTGTGAAGTGTAGTCCGTGGCACAGCTGTTATTTCCACGAAGAATTGCAGATTTCCAGATTATCTATGTTGATGATTTCAAGCTGTCGGGACCTGCCGACAAGCTTGCAGAGGGCTGGCAACTACTACAAGAACCTTCTGAAAATTGTCCCAAGGGAATAGAAGTAGACCCTCCAACGGATGTTGGAAGATATTTGGGATGTGAACATAGACTCTCTACACAGTGGGCTGAATGGCAAGAAGAGTTACCTACAATCCTAGACCCGCCTCCTCCTAAGGTTAAGAAAAACGCCTCCGTCACAGACGAGAGTAGCGAGGAGGAAACGGGGGGTGACTCGGCGGCTCAGCCGTCCGAGCCATATCAACCTAGAAAGCCGAAACTAGCCAAAGTCATAGAATATGACATGACAGAATTCTTCGATTCCTGTGTTACATTATATGCTCAACTGACGGACACTGATCCAGCTACTTACCCAGCTGCTGGAACACCCTTTGGCCCTGAACTAACTGATATAGAGGATGGCCAAGGAGGCCCCAGAGGCGAGGTTTACTCCCCAGCAGAGGAGGCCATAGCATCAGCATTACAAATTAACGTTGACTCAGGCCCTCCTGACCAGAAAGTAGAAGTTCTTGGCCTTGACGCCGCAGCAGCGAGCCCTAATGACCCAGAGCCACCGACACAGTCGGGAGTGCTTCGACCCATTGCAGCAAAAGTCTCGATGAACATATTTTCTGGTGCGAGAATGGCCAGGTATGATTTGCTCCGTGCTGCATGCCAGACTGCCAGTTGCAGTACCAAATGGACAGAGCAACAAGACATGGATTTATTCCGCCTCATATGTTATATAAAATGTACATCTCACTACCGTATGACTTCGTGGGTAGGTGACAAAATGGAAGATGTCTCGTTGCAGCCATACTCTGACGCAGATCTCGCAAGTGACATTCGAACGCATCGTAGCACGAGTGCCAGCTTTCAAGCCATTTGGGGCCCATGCACTAGAGCAGGGCAGTCCCTGGGATCGCAACGACAGGCATGCGTTTCCCACAGTGCACTTGAGGCAGAGATTGTCGCTGCTGACCTTGCTTTGCGCAAAGAACTGCTTGCAGCGTTACCGTTTTGGGAAATACTGCTCGACAGGCAAGTACGATGATTGTTCTTAGAAGATAACCAAGCAGTTTGTAAAGTCATCAAAGCGGGTGGGTCAATGAAGCTCATGCACCTACCGAGAACGCATCGGATTGATGCAGCAGCTGTGTCCGAACAGTTTTCTCGTGGCCTTGTTGAGCTCCAATGCGAAAGAACTCAAAACGAGGCTGCAGACATTGGAACCAAGAGGTTCACTGACCCTCTGGCTTGGGTTAGAATTTTATACCGCGCCAACATTGTTACACCCAAATTCTGGGCCGCTACGCAGTGCCAGGACTATCTAGATTCGACGTTTTCAGACGGACTTCCCCTGAAGCCCAGGGGGATTTTGAAGCCCCGCTTAGGCCCTAGTTCGGCCTTGCGGAGAGGAGCCATTGCACCTAGTAAAAAGATGGACAAAAAGAAGAAGCGCCCCAATAAGGGTAAGCCCGTTGTGGCCGCCCCCGGCGAAGCCGTGGTGGCATGCGCTCCCAGCGTAGCTGCGGTTGCGAACGCGCCCGGCCTAGCCGTGGAAGCAGGTGCCAATGCTCCTATAATGACCGAAGAAGGTTGCAGCAGAAGCTCCGAGAAAACCAGAACGATGGAGGACATAACTACGAAAAGTTCCAATCGTGAAATGAAAGCAATGTTTGACATGACGGACAGCGGAACTGAGTCAGATACATCGATATTGCCGAGAGATACGGAAGATATACCTGACCACAACCTTCTCCTTCCTCATCCTCCACCTGCGGCTGCTGCCAGTTTTCTGGACAGAAAGGATACATGGACACAACAAGGACAGAGTTTGAAACGATGGCATTTCGTTCCGAGACTTGTTACGTTTACGCCAGCAATCGGTGATTGTCCCATCGACCCGGAAAAGCTAGATGATAGGCGTCGTACTTATGCCGTCCAACAAGGTTTGACGGTTGACCGCATTGATAGTTGGCGCGACGAAGATAGTAAATATCATCCCCCGTTTGAACATAACTCGAATGGTGATTCCAGCGACGGTGACTATTGCCCAAGTAGATGGACCGGATACACAGAGTTCTGGATCCGGGAAGATTGCGCCCCGGCCATTCAGTGGACCGGGGAAAGACTCTTGTTAGAATATTGTTGTGGCCCTCAGAGCAGGATAGGAAACCCAAAGAATGTTGTTGACAACTCGTGCAAGGTGATTCGATACACTGAGACGGAAGATATGAGGGCGGATGAGGGACTTAGGTTAGCTTTGAAAGATATTAAAATGTTCAAAGGAAAACACATCACGCTGTGGGGTTCTATGCCTTGCACGGGAGGTTCTCCCTGGCAATATGTGAACGAAGCGCATTATTTGCGTGCCGGAAATCATAGAGCGATGCGTAGGCTTCGTGGTATTAGGACTGACCCCAGATATCTGTTCTGGAATTTCCGCGAGGTTGCCCGCGCTGTGCACAAAGCGGGGGGGCGTTGTTTGCATTGAGTGGCCTACCCAATGTAATTATTGGACAGATCCTCAGGTAAAAGACTTCATGAGAGAGTTAGAGTTTGTTAAGACGGCATTGCATGGACGCGCGTACGGATTAAAGGATAGCAAGGGCAATTTCATGAACAAGCCCTGGACGATAGCTTCTACCTCCTCTGACGTTGCGGAGGGACTTGAGCGCAGATGCGACGGCGCGCACGAGCATGTTGAAGCTAGAGGACGCGAGTGCAAGAGTGCAGAAGATTACACATATGCTTTTGCTAGACAGGTCCATTTTTTTATTGCTCGAGCTGCAGAGAGATCTTTGTCGTCTCGTCGTCGTCCTATCTCCTCCTTTGATCACGTTTGCGCCGCTGCCGTTTCGTCTTTAGAGCTTGCGCGGGCTGCCCCGCGGCCGGCCACCCTTCGGATCGCGTGGTCGCCTTGCGGTGACTACGCGAGCCTAGCCTGCCGCGGCCCCCGCGCGCCCGAGAAAGCATCGACCAAACCCATGTGTCGACCGTTGAGTGACCCAGCGGTTAAACCGTCGGGGGAGGACGTTGATTCGATCTGCTCAGATGATATCATAGACGAACTCATTTCCGACTCACTTGAGGCGGAACATCCAGGGAATAAGATCAAAGAGAATGCCCCTCCCGACACAATTCGAAAGGCTACCCCACCGGCTCAGCCGAGTGAGGAAGCTTGCCCACCGGCTCAGCCGGATGGGAACGAGACTAGAGACTTTAGCCCGAACGATGTCGTAGACATCGAAATGGAAGTTGGCGTTGAGATTCGCGGAGAAGAAATAGTTGCTCGCAGAAGGGCAGCAGAAACAGCCTTCCAAGACGGTCAGCCCGCCAAGAAAGCGGCCACCTCCGGTCCAGGGGACATTAACTCCCGAAAGGAGAGACCAACTTTCCGCTGCTTTCCTGACAAAAAGAAAGAGAGAAAGAGAGAGAGAGAGAGTGGTCTCGATTGGTGCCTACTGGAACCGTCAAGTTTGCACCTAAGAAAGGGTGGAGTTGGCGCTACACGATGTGGAGGCATGACATAATGTACATGCGGAGCGACAAAGTCGTGACCGCGCTGAAGGCTGACCTGGACGCAGCATCACAGACGATCTTCCAACGTCTGTACTCCCAGGTTTCGCAGGATCCGTTGACAGTACACTGGGCAACTTTCGAACGAAAGGCAACATGCCGTTTCGATTGTGCTCCCCCTGATCTGGACCAAATCCCCGTCGGTGCATTCTTTCAGACGTACCCTGATGAAAAGACGAGGTTGGTAAGTAAGTTGTATACGAACTCGCCAGGGGAGGCTCGTCGCGCAGTTCGAACGCTCGAGAAAGGAGAGGTCATTGGTCCCACTGTCGGCCCTGCTGTACGGTGTGAGACTATCTATGGAGACTTCGTGAGCGTACCAGTAGTAGACCACTGGACAGAAGGACCCCCCGAGGTGTGGGTCAACATCTGGGGCCCTTCTCCCCGAAAGCCCCCCCGTGGCGCAGCCGCTGGGGACGGTTGGGGGACAATGTTTGCCCTTCCTGAGGTCAAAGGCTTGTATCACACGCCAGTGCACGTTGTCGAGGAGGCTCTTGCTGCCACTGCAAAAGCGAACTATTTTGAGACCTCTCCTCAACAGGCGATACACTTGCGCAAAAAGCAGCGTCCGTGGAAGAGGCCGCAAAACCTGGATGCACGGTTTGCCAGGGGCGGCCTCGATCCCGAGGCCGAAGAGCAGTCGCCGCCGAAGAGGCCGCGGACGACAGAGGAGGCACCGAACGACTCAGCCGCTTCGGCTAGCCATCAGGTAGCCTCGTTCGGCAACCAGCCCTCTTTGGGCAGCCCTGGAGCCGGACAGCAGGCGGCCGGCGGATCATCCGCCGATCCAGCCTCAGGTCATACTGACCCTCCCGGCGCAGCCGGCGGGGGAACTGGTGGCGGCTCACCCGCCGGCTCAGCCGGTGGTGGTGGAGCTCCGCCAGGGTCAGGTGGATCTTCTTCGGGAAATGGTCCACCCGCTCACCCCTCCTCAGGGGGTGGTGGAGGGGATGGACCGCCCGAATCGGGCCCAACCGCAATCGAAGCTGAGCCAGATGATCCGCCCTACATTGGGCGAGGTCCCAGGAACGTCCCAGATTATCATCGGACGCAGGGAGATTTTGCGACTAATCCCAGGGCCCCCACAAATGACTGGCAGGAGCAGGCGAACGAGATCCTTGACCTTTATTGGGATCACAGACCCGGTGATGAAGACCTGGGCAGTCAAACTGACTTTTCTAAAGAAATGTCAGGCCATCTCGCAAATCGCCAGAGTCAACGGACACTCGTGGATTCCATTCATAGGAGAGGACCTCGCGGCCATGTCGGACACAGGGAAACCAGTTACTGATTTCTTCTGCCCACTGTGCCTGATGAATAGCGGGTCGAATACTTATTGGTCTTATTCTGTTCATATTGCGTCAGATTCCACAATTGTATTCAAGGACGGACCCAGGAAGGCGAAGCCTAGCCTGCTCCCTGAGTATAACCTGCGAGAAGCCGTGTTTGGAAGCTCACAGAACGCCATTAGCGGAGCCCTGGCCTCGGCCATTCGGGAGGCTTCTTCAAACTTTCAGTGGGACAAAAATGGGCACTTCAAAAAGGGGACCCACACTCCGATACGCTTCACCTTTTGGAACTTCAACGACATTGTTGATAACACCTGCGAGTTGAACGGAGTTGGCACTGGGCCAAAACGACAGGATAACCCACTCGCTTTTGCAGGAAGCCTTAGAATAATGGTAGAGGATGCGGTTAAGCTGGTGGACGACGCGATGAGCCGTTCTTCCGAAGGGGCGATTGAGGCTATATATATATATATTGGTGGGGACCACAAGTGCTGGCAGGTTGATGGAGGTGGCGTAAAACCGATGTGGAACGATGTTGCCACCCTCGTTCGGGCCAGAATGAACCGTCGGATCGAACACTACAAAGCCATAGGAATGTTTCCTAGGATAATGATCCTTGACGGAGTGAGCCTTTGCCGACAGCTTAGGCATCGGTCAGGAGACGTCTTTCATTTTACTTCGGACCACCAGGACTACAAATTGAACAATGGTGGGCAAATAGTGAGCGCGAATGCTGGCCAATTGTGTGCAGACTACTTGGCCCAACTGCCAAGCTGGCCGCGCTGTTCTTCTGCCAACCCTCTGGCGGCGCAGCCGTGCGGAATGGCCACATAACATGCGCGACGAGCGCGGGCGGGCATGCCCAACAGGAGGCGGCCGTTAATGAGCTAGTCATGTACTGGCAGAGCTGGGCCCCGTCAGCGGGCAACATACCCACGTCAATGCTCAATGCTCGCCCGTTCGAGACAGCTTTGAGCAACGATGATTTTCCAGCCATCTCAGATGGTTCTGGAGGTGGCGCAATACACTCATAGTACTCAGCGGATTTTGTTAACTTTCTCGAGCGGGGAATGGCATATGAGGACTTTTCCCATTGGAAGGATGACAATTACTTTTTTGCCGCGCGGAGATATTTTCTGTCCAGGAATGCCGCCGACAGGGAAAAGCCAACGATCAGAGGAAGAAGGCATACAAAATGACGAGCATATGCCCACCGCGCTGAACGAGCTTCAAAAGGCAGCGCCGGCAGTGGCACCGAGCGGCTTAGCCGCTTCGGTGAGTGGGTCGGCCTCGGGTGACATAGCCACCCCTGTTCATGTCACGCCACCGGGCGGCGCAGCCGCTTCCAGCGGAGCCGTTGCGCCCGGCGGCTCAGCCGTCTCGGGCGCCGACTCTAGTGCGCGGGCGGCCCAGTCGCCCCGCAGTCCTCCTTTGGCGCCGCCTTCTGATATTCAAGAAGTTGAAACGCCTGGAGAAGCAGCAGAGAGATACCTTCGCGGTGCATGCCCGGAGGGAGATGCAACCAAGCTCAGCAGCAGATACAAGTTCCCGAAGCGGCTGAAAGAAGGTAGCCCTGGAGAAGAGGAGCCCTTTTGGCCCTGCCGTTTGTCGTATCAGCAGACGAAGAGGTTGCCTTAACAAAGCGCAACGGGGACAGAAATCGTTCATCATGATTTTCTTCGTCCAATCACGATCGCTGGCGGAAGCCTCCGTCGAGGCATGGTGCCAGGGAACGCCTGCCCAGGCGAGGAAGGCCGCGCTGCAGAGGTTGCGCAAGGGAAGAACCCGGCCAGGAGCTATCAACAAAAGATGGTTCAGAAAACCGCCAACGGGGAAGCGTGGCCAGCTTTTCAGTTGCTGCAGAAATCAACGAAAACCCCTCCTCTGGAACCGAACTACACGGCTCCGAATTGGCACGTTTCTTCAGGGTCAAAGCCGACCGGTCAAGAGCAGACCCAGCAGCCACAGTTGCTGATCGTCTGAATTGGGCCAAGCTGTCGGTGAAGACTCATAGAGTGGGCGTTGCCCATGTGTTGAGCTCTCGTTACCCGTCTTCGTGACAGACGAAAAGATGGCGGAGGTCTTAGACCCATCCGCAGGCTGGACAAAGCAGTCCCACGGTGCGTCTGTGACTACCCTTCACGCAGTATTGGAGGGTCATCAGTTGCTTCCTTCTGATCCCAGATTCGGAGGAAATGTCAAGGCGCACGCGGTTGGGGTGTATTATTTCCCATGCGTTGATAACCCCAATGCCCGCATCACGCACTCCGTTGCTGAGGAAACCTTTGGAGACGGCATATGGGTAACTGCTGAGATTGTTTTCTTCACTAGGAAACCAAAAGTCATCAAAGTAAAGCCGCCATAGTAGGTGAGCGACCCTACAGGAGACGTTTTGCACGAGCTGCGACTGTACCATTGGACTCCAGCAGCACTTCATGTTACGGGCGCGCATGTGCATTTGCAAAACGTTGCCAGACAGAACGGTTGGAATCTGGAGCCGGACTTCGAGGTCGAAAGATACCGAGACGACGACAGAACAAAGGCCACGGACAAAGTCCGGGAGGCACAGATTGCATGGGTTCCAAATTTAGAACCGATTGCCTGGCAAAGGGGACTAAGTCCTTACTTTGATGACGATGCTGTTGATGATATCTGGCCTTGGCTCCAACAGAAGGGAGTCAGGCTAACAAGGATTCATCCATTACACAGATGAGGCCTCAAAGGAATCCGCGAAGCTTGTTGAACACAACAAAGAAGAAAACAATAGGTCGAAGAAAACCGCGGAAGCCAAACAGGAAGAGCCGGCGGCTAAGCCGTCCGGCACCCAGTTTTCGTTTGAGGCCGGGAACTTCCCGAATCTGGGGCAGGCGTCAGCGAGCACTGAGAGAGCGTTTGAGCCTCCGCCCCCGCGGGCCGAGGCTTGGCCCTCTATTCTTAAGGCCGACGCGCCTATGCAAATGCCCATGCCCCCTCCTCCCCCTAAGGAGGGGTCGCCCGAAGAAGGGCCGAGAGAGGCAGTTCCTAAGAAGGCTCCGCCGGCGATTCGAGTACCGACACCCCCGCCGGCTAAGAAGCCGAACGCCGCATTGCTGGGGGGCGTGCCACAGGCGAAGGAAATGGTGCCTAAGAAAGCCCCACCTCCGCCGCACTTTGGTCCAGAAGCGCATGCCATGAATCCTCCGCCAGCGAAGATGCCTCGCGTTGAAAGGGGAGACGATAACCCTGCGGCATCTCCATCGACGCAGCCACCGGCAAAGCCAGGAGGCAAAGACCAGGCTGACGGCCCGCCTAAGGTCTGGAAACCAAGTATTCGTGAACCTCCGGCTAATTTGACCCAACCCCTTGGGCCCAACGTTGTCGATCCTCGGCCAACGGATCAGAGTCATCAGAAGGCAGAGCCACCGGTCAAGGCTGCACCTAAATGGGCGAGACGCCTGGGAGATCCACAGCATGCCGAAGGCAGTGCTGCCGGGGGTCAACCCGCAAAGGCGAAGAACCTTGTTGAAGGTGCAACGGCGGCCGAGGCAAAAGCAACGCCCGCTGAGGGTGCGGCCCCTGCCCGATACGGAGGCGATGACACATCGGACATCCCTGGAGCAAGCCCCCCGACTCAGTTGGATGGGGGCGCTTCGTCTGAGGATTCGCCGATGCTAGTCGGGGCCGATGACATAACTAATATCCTCATCGTCCTAAAACACGTCTCTATTATGCAGTTATTGCGTTCAAGAGCACGCAAAGTGTTGGAAAAAAGAAAACAAGTATTCTACATATGGCGTGACCTCATATCACGATCGCCAGAGACCGAAGAGCTTATAGGACTCAGAATAGACGCTGTCGCATGTATTGAGGCTGCGAAATATGTCTACCTAAGATATAGGGTGCGGAACATGCATGAACCAGAGACCTACTCGCTTGCATGGGCGAAGTTTGCGGATGCTGTTGTTAGTCAAATCTTCAAAGTGGATCCAAATTTCGCCCGCGCTCCTATGGTGCCTGAAAGGCGCAGGAGGTCTAAGCCTCAAGCAGCAGGGGAATCTGGCGCGAGTGGGGGTAGACTTCCGACTCCTCCTGCGCCTCCGTCCGGCGCAGCAGCGACGGCGAACCTTCCGACTCTTCCGCCTGGCCCAGCCAGAGCGGAGCACGCTGAACAGCCTGAGGCATATAAAGAACAGTCTTCCCCCACGATTGACCCGTCGGAGGATGAGACTGCACCTGTTGCCAAGGCATCATCATCAGCAGCCGCTTCGAGCGGACGACAGGAAACGCCAATTCCCTTTGCAGGACAGAACCCGGATGCCTCAGGCACTCCAGGGCTCTTGGAAACAGACGCTGAACCTCAGGATGTTAAAGCTTTTCCACGCGATGAGGATCCTGAGCCCGTGGATACTAGGGAAGACGAGAATTGCCCTTTTGGCCCAGCATCTGAGAACTTATTCCGCAGAGTGAGTCTGCCACCTGCTCCTGACAGGAGACAGCGTCAGCCCACGCCTACATATCCCCAGGAAGGGGATCAAGAGGTTGACGTTGGGTATGCTGTCTCGTTCAAAGGCAGACAGCTTTATGTTTCAAATGAAGAACGTGGACGAATCATTCAGAGAACACTTGGTCAAATGAGACAGAAAGTCCGCGATGCCCACATGACTGGTCCAATTCCGCCGCACATCGAAGCCATGCGCAATCAAACAGGTAATGCGCTCCGATATATTGCAGAGTTTTGCGGAAGACCAGATTTTCGCATTATTGGGCAGCCTCAGCCAAGTTGACGGCACGTTTGATCAGGCAAAGGAATTTCTCCGAGCTGAGTTTTATTCCGAAGATGTCCCAGAAGGGTTCACTCCGAAGTCCTTTAGGTGCCTGATGCCGTTGGTAGTAGGGGTTGATGATAACCAGAATCCAGCTGCCTTAGGCAGTGTGAAGTTTTGGAGGCCTCAGAGCTGCCGAGTGGACAAGCTTGCCGAGCACATAGGTAAGCGTGCGGTATACCTCGCGAGGCATTGCTCGGACAATGCGAGATCGTCGGGTGGCTGGGTTTACTTCGGAGACCTAGTGCAGAATATTGAAGAGGACGGATTCACTTTCCAGACATACGCTCTTGCTGCACACGGCTTAGCCGCGCTGCCATCAGAGACAGTGGAAGTTGTGGGAATACTCCCCAAAGATAGTAACGACATCGTTGGAACAAGTGTTCACATAACGTGGACACAGTACAAGGCGTGCCCCTCGCAGGGAAAAGAGAGGAGCGGTGTTGCTATACCCGTTTTCTATCGTGCATGCCAGGGACATTCCACGTTTGTTGCTTCCATTGAACGAATGTACGTCCCATATGACCCTGGCCAAGTCAGGAGTCACGGATCCCTTCTCCATGTCGCAGACATGCAGACGTTCTTGGAGTCCACGGATGGGAGAGTACGCTTTCCGAAGAAAGACTCAGGGCTTTGCCTTGTGGCAGATTTCGATTTGCTGAGGCTGCTTCCGACGAAGAGGAGCCCAGCAATGCCTGATGCAACACATATTCCTCCGTGGCTCAGCCAGCGGAGGCATGGGGAGGCTTCCCTTGCAAGGCATTTTGTTTCCATGGGCCGTGAGGCACAAGAAGGAGAGCTGCCAACTGTGGGGACATGGCCCGCCGAGGACACAGTCCATCTATGGGATAAGCTTTTCAACCACATAGAATCCTGGGCGCGAGTTCTTGTTTTCACTGGCCGAGTGCTCACTCGTTTCTCGCGCAGGATTTGCCAAGACGGGGCCCTCGTGTCTCGAGAGGTGCCGAGGTTCACTGATATCGACAAGGCTGTCACTCTTGTTAGAACTGGACCTAGCGATGGCTCAATAGTACATCAGATGTTCTGGTCTGTTCTCTTCAACCGTGAGTGGGCCTTGTACGAAGTGACTTTCGACAACGAATCAATGATCGCTTGGATTCACACAGACGAGACTCTATCGTTGGTCCCGAATCGCAGGCCCCAGTTGTCATTCGAAGCACAAGAACGGGTTCTGTCTGTCCCTTGGGAAGATGACGGAAGGTTTCTGTGCTACCAATTTCATTGGGTGCGCGCGGGCTTCGAACACTGCCCAGTTTGCAGCTGTCGGGTCAAATATAAATACAGAGTCGCTCACGATTATTTGGCCCAGACGTGGAACAGAAGGATAATTCCGCGGTCCCTTGAGGCAAATGGATTTAGATTACATGTGAATGACCCCCATAATCTTTCAAACGCGCGTCCTGAGTGGATCAAAGCGCGTGGGGGCAGACAACAGAGAGCTTCTGCGATTGTGATGAAGAATATCAGCAGCAACCAACAGCAGGAGCGAAAGTGGGTAAATGGGGAATTTACGCGTATGGCTACATCAGGTCAGATCTTTGGGAACAGCCAGCCAGGCAATTTCCCTGCTTGGGTTCCAACGGACGCCGCGGCTCAGCCGCCGGCGCGCCATGGCCCTTTCTTCCAGTATTTGAAGCCCTTGACCCGAAGGTTCATTGAGTGGCTCGCGTTCTCAGCCGCGAGAGCGAGAACGCAGGTTCCTGTGATCCAGGTCTGGTGGCCACTGCTGTGGAAGACAAATATCGACCAGTATGCGCGCCCAATATTTTGTCCGGCTCTGGCAGCCTTCGACTGGCCAGATTATCAAGACGATCTCCTCGAACCGGTGCTCGGTTGGGAAAGATGGTAACCCACGATGACCAGGCAAAATGTCTTCGTCCCGACGCTTCAGACAATAGCAAATGCGGTATCCATGGGGACACCGCGGCTGCCTGTGCCGCGAGAAGACGCCGCGGACGCCGCAGGGCAAAACCCTCGCGCAGGGCAAAACCCTCGCGGACGCATACCAGTTGCCTGGGAGAACAGTCTCCAGGCGAGGCCAACTCGCGACTCCCATTCCGTCGCCAGACGAACCAATGAGTGTCGCGATCATCGCCTCATAGCGCCGATGTTGCAACCTGCCACCGGCGAAGCCGCGATGGCAGGCGCGCAATCACAGGTCGGACTTGACTTCTCAGCAATCAGCGGGCCTAAGGCCGCGCTGGTAACCGAAGGAACGATCAACTTTGATCAGCCCAGCGGCTATGAATATAAAATTTGCGAGGACAGCTCGATAAACATATCTTTGCACGGATTAGAGGCTAGGGCGTTCGCAGCACAATATATTGTTGAGTACACAGGCGTTCGCTCAAACTCCAATGATCCCGATAGATGGCGACTGTCAGGGGAAATGGAACACGAGGTCCCACCTATTGTGACGAACATAGTTGAAGGGAGCTGGATGGCCCCTGTACAACAAATTCACCTTGGTCTTCGCATCGTAAGGATACTTGCTATCCTTCGCGAAACCATGAGCTCCTTCATTTCAGACGGATACTTTGTCGGTTACCCGGGGCGAATAATTCGCGCCGCGAGAGGGAACGCATATCCCGTCTACTTAAGGCGACGGAGAGATGAATATGCTCTCGACTGTCGCATTCGCGCCGCTGTCCAAACGGGCGACCTCATAGAAGAGTGGGCCCGTAATTTAGGTAGACAGGTACAAACCGACATTCGTCGTGAGGGCGCATTATTACAAGAGGCCGTTTCTTGGCTCCAGAACAAATACATAGATCCTGGCACGGAGCTCCAGGATAAGGGCTCTGGCCCATTCCGCACTGCACGCGGAAGATCTGGCATCCCAGTAGCTACAGCTGCTAGGAGTTTGCTGAAGTTCATGCGAGATCGAGAGCAGAACGTTCGCGAGAACAGAAATGCCAATCCGCACCACGGCAGCGAAGCTGATTCCGCGGGGCCAATTAAAGCACAGGATGTGGCGAAAGCCAGGCCGCAGCCGCCACCTCCGCCGCGCAGACCCGACGCCTCAGACGCTCGGGCTGGCGACGAAGTTACCGAATCCCCACGCTCTGTCGCCGGCACAGCCGCGACGGCAAGAGAGGAATGCTCATGGTATTCTGACACGTGGGATTGGTCGAGGCCCCCGCGCGCGCGATGGAGCCATGGACGTCGGCCGCGGCGCTGTCGGCTACGACCCGCTCCTGTCCTACCCGCGCTACGTGAACAATGTGCAGGTTGGGTGCTGCGTCCACCGGGGTCGGATCACGCGGCTGTCCGACGATGTCTGGTGGTCGCAGATTTGGCGCACACTGTCTTCACTTGAGCATGACTTTCACTTCCCGCCGAAGGGGAAGGCGTCCAAGAACAAGGAGAATAACTACAGAGCAGCATACTACACTAATAGTGGCAAAGGACGGTCCCGTTCGCCTCGTGGCGGCGAGGGACAGACTGGAGGCTCGGCGCCGTCGAACCCGACGCCTCCGGCGCCACCGACGGGTGGTGACAACCCGTTCAGGGAGCTGGATTGAGTCCCGCCCGCGTGACTTAGTCGCAAGAGAGTTCTCGACCGCGCGACGAAGTCGTGTTGGGCGAGTAAAGCAGCTCTGCTGATCGGCTAAGCCGATTCAGCGGAGAGAATTTATTTATTTGATGGAGGGAGTAGTCGGGCCTCTTCGGCCCTTAGCCCCCTGGTGGCCACCGTTGAGCGGTAAAAGTTTTGCGGTTCGCTCCGGTGGTTGCACATATATAGGCCAGGGGTGTTGTGGCCGGGTGGGCTCTACGAGGCCCGCCGCGGGGGGAGTAAATAAGCTCCTCTCCACCTCATATTAATATTGTTTGTCACATCGCTTGCATTGCTGCGCACTGTCTGACTATGACTGCGGTGATCTTCCGCAGCTGTATGTTTGCTTACAGGAGATAAAAGGTGCGAGCTGGTCCGCTCGCGCGCGCCGCGGGGTCGTCCCCGCGTCGTCGTCGTGTCGTCGGCCGGCCGGCCACCTCACTTACTATTCCTGATAGAGTAAATTTGCTTACCGGTTACTTGTCGTATCGATGTCACATCCCGTGCCCTTTCCCACTGAGCAGAGTGAACATGGGATCTTAATTCCTTTGTCATCTTACCCCGATTCTCAGAGGAAAGACTCCTCGCCCCCGCCCCCCGTCATCTTCGCCCTCGCCGTCGCCCCCCCCCCCCCCCCATTCCTGCCCCTCTTCGCCCGCGCCCCTCGCCCCCCTCGCCCCTCGCCCTGGACCCCCGCCCCCGCCGCAGGCGCAGCCCGCCCCGAGGGGGACCTGGGCCGCCTCGGGCGCGCTGTGATCTGCGCGGCGGCCGACCGGTGGACCGACGGCGCCTCTGCGCGGGTCGGGTCGGAGGAAGCGGACCCGCCGCTGTCCGCGTGCCGCCGCTCCTGGTGTGCCTTCCGTGCCCTCCATCGACGGCGAGGAGGACGAGGAGGAGGACCATCCGTCCTTGGGGGGCGCCGTGGAGCCCCGCGGGTCCCCGTTCTGACGCCCCGGCGACGTGCAGTCGGCCCGGACTAGCAGGTCGACCCTGCCAGAGCAGGGGTGCCCTCGCGTCCCGTGTCTTGCGGCCCATGCCCCCTGCCTCCTGCATCTCTGTGGCAACGTGGTCCTCGGAAGGGTCTTGTGTCCTCTCGCGTGTCTTCTCCAATCGAGTCCGATTGTATCGGTAACGGCCAGTGCCGCTCACCCTGAGTGGGGACGACGACGACAACGACGGCGGCGGCGGCAACGACGACGCTGACGCTCTGGAGCCCCTCTCGGACGGAACTAGGACGAGGATTAATCCGCTCCAGAGCGTTCCAGAAGGCTCTGAGAAGGCCGCGGCGCTTGAGACTCATCCTCCAGAGCCGCCGGATCTCAGAGATTCCCGATTCATCCTCACCAAAATTTATCCTCGTCCTGGTTTTGTCTTATGAAGTGGGGGTATTGGGAGGGTGTTTTAGGCGTGCCAGATAATGTGTTCGGAAGGGTCTCCGCGGGCGTTCCCGCGGACCCACCGCGCTACACTGATTCGTCCTCGGGCACTTCGGCAAGGGTCCTCTGGATGCTGGTCAGCAAAGGTCGGGTCGGATGAAATGGTCAGAGGATGGCCGTTTGAGACACTGGTAGTTGGCCTTCTGCGGCCCCATCGTCGCCAAGGCTGAATGCAGCGCGGAAAACTAGTGCGTTTGCTCCCCACTAGGGGCCCAGGGACTGATTTTGAAATCCAAGTGTCTCGAACTGCGGGTTTTGTTTTTTTAGGCGTACCCTACAATGTGTTTGGAAGAGTGGAAAAACACGTTCGTGTTTGGATGCTCGCAAACTGCTCATCAACGGTTCAGAACCATCTGCTCGCGAACTCCAAGGCCCCCAAGGGCCTTGTCCACGGCTGCTCGGCCGAGTGGAACCAAAGATGTTCCAAACGAACGGCTCGTGAATGGTTCGAGAACAGACGTTCGCCAGCGATGTTGAGGCTGGCCAGAGGTTTTTGCACGTCTCGTCGTTCCTCTGCGGGTATCCAGCTTCGGGATGCTCCTCAGCGGATGCTCCTCGCCGAGAGCACTCTGGGGGTGCCCAGATCGCCCCGAGAGTAGGCCAGGGGCCCGAGCTGGGGCCCGAAGTCCACTCGGAGGAGGATCGGGTCGGACGAAAGGGGGAGATATCGATGGGCCGATTTTCCACCACCACCGCCACCACCGCAGGTAGGAGAGGGAGGAGGAGGAGGAGGACGAGAAGGAGGAGGACCTCCCCATCCTCCCGCCTCCCTACTAGTCTGCTTTCTCTTATGACTGTATGGTACGGGATGCGGGGACTGGGCAATTTGTGTCCTTAGCCGTGGGGCTGAGGAGCCAGGAGCTTGAACTACCGCCGTTTGCGAAATAAACGCTCACTTGTAGAAGAACAGAGCGCCCCGCCCCCGCGCCCCGTATCTCAATGTTGACCAACGAATGCACCAAAAGGGAGTGCGACGTGTTGCGAAGTAAACGCCCACTTCTGCGCGGGGGCACGGCTTCTTCGTCAACCTTGAAATACGGGGGGAAGGGGGGCGAGCTTTGTCGTCGTGTCACCGATACCTGAGATGGGCGCTTATTTCCCAAACGACGGTACCTCTCGTCTGCGTCTTTGCTGCACAATGCGAGCGCCTCACTTAATGACTGTCTTCTAACCATCATCAGTCATCGTACTCTTCGTGCCCGACCGTGCCTTCTACGCCGTCAGGGTACCACGCGACGCATGCATGCCTCTGGTTCTCTCGCCCAATAATCCTGCTCGGCTCTTCTACTTCGTCTAACTCACCCAACTTATCAACGTGCCCCATGTAACGTTGTAGCCCTTCGCGACCCTCTCACCCCGCTCATGGCTGACTGTTCTAACTCTGATTACTCCGCAACGCCCCCGAACTTATCCCGCGCTTCGCGCTCATCTGACGCATCGAACTCGCTCACCCATCCGTTCTAGCTTGTCTTGCCATGCTACTCCTTTTTTCCGGCGCCACTTAAGAGCGCAAAGACCACCGTGGCGGCGATTTTCCCAGCGCCGCGGGGAGCGGCCGCGGCGCGTCGCCGCTGCGCGGCGGGCGCCACGACGACGAGTGGGACAGAGAGAGGGCGACGGGGGGGAGTCCACTGATGGGCGGCCCGCGCGTGCGTAAACCGACTGGACCTTGCCAGCAGCACCCGCACGGCGACGCCACACCGCCTCCGCGTCGCTTCAGACCGGGGCGACGGAGCCGATCTGCCGCAGAAGCCTGCGCTGCTCGAGCGGGCGCAGCACGGCCCACGAAGTCGAAACGACCCAGTCGGCAGGGAGCACCGCTTCCACTGGGACGGCACCGATCGCGCGGACATCCGCCAGCAGAGCATCTGCCTGCGAGCAGGGAATGCAAGCGTCCTGCAGGAGGTCCTCGAACCCACTCACAAGCGGCGCGCCCGCGCCGGACGCGGGCGGCGCCGCGGGCGCCAGACGGAAGGTGTCCATGCGGCCATGGACGGCGCGCACGACGTTACGTCGCGCAAAGAGCAGTCGGGCATGACGGAGGTGAACGGGAACTGTTTCACGCGATTCTGCATATGCCGGACGTCTTCCGCGCTCACCTTTTTCGTCGCGTCCCACAGGTCCTCCAGCTTGCCCGTGGAGACTACGCCGTGGTTCCAGCGAGCGTCCTTAATCCAGTCGTTGAAGGACTGAGAAACTTGGATCTCTGTGGGCTGGCCGACGCACAATGACAGGAACAACGACACGGGGGCCGTCTCATGGGCGAATTCCACTGGCCGGAAATCGTCCTACAAGATGAACCTCTTGTCGCCGTTGGCTACATTCCGGAGACCAAAAGACGTACCCAACGCAGGCTTATGCAAGACACGCTTCGGAGTGAACAGGTCGTCGAAGGAGTAGGTCATCGTGCTCCTCCCGGAGTTCGACGGGCCAGGAACGGCACCCTCGTCTTTTTCGGGCCGAGGACCACGATGCCCCGAAGCCTTGCCGCGAGCTCTCGGACGTCGAAGGAGGAAGCGTTGCGCGAGAAGATGGCACCCACGGCTGTCTTGCACGAGCAACCCGGGCCGCGGGGGCACGTCTGCTCAGAGCAGCTGCGCAGGTGCGTCCAATCGTCCACCGCCTCGAAGGCCGCGTTCTCGCGGGCAGAAGCCCATTCTTTCGTCTCGTCGACGTCCGCAACCAGCCTCCGAAGCCGGCCGCGGTCAAACCTCTGCATGGCCTTCGTGCCGTAGTCCTGCGTGTACGCCCCCAGGCCGTCCTTCTACCACAAGTATTTCGCGATGATGATCGACGTCAAGTCCATGATGCCGAACATCGTCTTGGCGCCTGTTGCCCCGGCCGCATTGTCCGAGGCCTCCTGGCGCTTATTCCAGACCTCTGTCATGTAGGGTTCCTGCGACATCTTGAATAGGTCGGTGGTCTCGTTCCCGCGTGCGAACCCAGCCCACGTCGGCAGCCACACCCGCGGGGCGTCGTCAACGTCTGGCTTGGCCGGGGTCTCCATGTACCCGTACCCCACAGCGCTCCAGAACCGTTGGTGGAAACACGAAGAGTGGCTGGGTTGGTGGACGCGCGAAAAGTGGCTGGGCAACAGGTGGCGCTCGCGAGTGGTGCGTTTGGCCTGCTGGAAGCGGCTCGCCAGCCTCACTGCTGCGTGGACATGGATCGCGCCGTCTTTGTGCTGCTCCTGGAAGACCACCACCATGCACGCGAGCGGTTCGCCGTCCGGCTCGTTCCTGGGGCGCCCGCCCGCGGACCCAGTGGGAACCCGGTCGTTGAACGCATCGGCTATTGCGTTCCCGACGTCTGCCCGGCTCACGGTGCCAAGATCGCGGTGCTGGCGGCCTTCGGGCAGGGCAGCGCCCAGGCGAGACGGTCACCAAATACACCCACTGCAGGGCGTCTGGTTTCTCGGCCTCAGCCCGCACAGTCTCCAGAGGCGACGTGGCGCCATGGTCGGGCAGCGTTTCCGAGACGACCTCGGTTGCCAGGCTCTTAAACTCGTGTCTGCGGGGGTCCAAGGCACCCCCCTGCAAACCGAGCTTCCGAGCGACCTGGTGGCGGCGCTCGCGCATAGAGATGCGCTTCAAGTCCTTGCCAACCAAGGCTGGCTTCAAGGCGTCCCGGATGACCGCGGTTCCGACGCCCTCGGCGCCAACGCCCCCTGAAGGGCTTGGAGGAGACGGCATCACGTACCTTGTGGTGGGCATCTTCTGCCGCAAGTGGCGCTTCGGCATGGGGGCGTCTTTGGACATGGCAGCAAGCAGTGAGATCCAGGTGAGAAATGGCGAGACGCGCGATACATATGCGATTGTGACAGGCATTGGATGCCTATGGGGCTGTCCTTTAGATGCCATGGTGCTCACAGCCAATGTGGCGGTCACAGGCTCAGTGGTGCTCACAGGCACTCGACTGGTGTTCTGGTGATCGCAAGCGTGGTGCCCTCAAGGCGAATGCATAACGATGAGTGTGGGGAGCAAGCATGCCCAACGAATCTCAAAGGGCTGGCGGGCACGGCCGTGCTCTTACCCCGGGCAGGGGGCGAAGTAGGGGGGGGGCGAGGGCGAGGATCGGGCCGAAGCGAAAATGAGAAGATTCCATCATGTTCGTGCTTTACCTTTTGGACTATATTCGGTCTCTGAGCCGGGATCGGAAGACGAACAAAAAAGATATTCAAATATCACAAATCCAGAGAACCAGTCAAAAAGCCATACGTTAAAGATTCGAATCGGGGCCAGTTGGGCCCCGCGCGCATTCCTTCCAACATGGTCGTGCTTTACTACGTTTCCGATTCTATTCGGTCTCCGAGCCAGGGTCGGAAGACGAAAACACATAAGATACACAACAATCCCGAATCCAGAGAAACGGTCAAAAGCCTTGGTTTTCCAATTGGAATCGGTCCTCCTCCTCCTCCTCCTCCTCCTCCTCCTCCCCCCATAGCCTTCCTTCCTCCTTCATCCTCCTCCTTCTCCTGCTCCCGCTCTTGCTCCCTTTTCTTTTCCCTTCCCCGAGGCTCAGAAACTCCGCCGATCTAAGCCTTTTGCAAAAATGCCTTGAAGTCTCACAGGGGCTCTCCCAGAGGTTGTGGGACCCGTCCCAAAGTTTCTGGGCCATTCGGGCGTGGTGATACCCAGAAGCAACGCATGGGCAGGGCGCTTGCGAAGGCGATGTGCCATCCGGGCTGGAGATGTTGAAGTCCCTCGGCAGAGATGTTGTCAAGACCTCTCCGGGCGGGAGATCAGGGTAAGGGAATATTGGACCCATTGCACAAGGACATATATCACATGAGGGGGGAGCCCTCGTGATGAATGCATGCTGCATATAGAAAAGGATGATTGTTGCTGTTGTTGCAGTAGACGTTGTTGCTGTAGTTGTTGTTGCTGTTGTTTTTGCTGCTGATGTTGCTGTCGTTGTTGTTGTTGTTGTTGTTGTTGTTGCTGTTGTTGTTGTTGTTGTTGCTACTACTGTTGTTGTTGTCGTTGTTGTTGTTGTTGTTATTGCGGTTGTGGTTGTTGTTGTTGTTGAACCTTAACTGCTAAACAAATAGTGTTGCTGGACACCCTGAATGCGATATCGTGTTCTCGCCAAGGCGACGGCTGCGTTTCCTTTGAAGATTAGGCTCGCCCTCAGGCGTTTCGGGGGTGCGCCACAACCGGCCCCCCAACAACAACAACGCTCCGGGTCGACACGTCCTCCTTTCGCACTCGGGGCCAGGGCTCTTGCTCGCCCCTCAAAGCCAACTGTTCAGCACAATCGGCGCTCCCGCTCAATATTTTCTTGGTTTTCACCTCAGTGCTGGCGCTCCCGCCTCAGGACCCCCTACAAACAACGATGCTCCCGCGCGATGCTTCCTCCGCTGTTACTCAAGACTCCCAGGGGTCCCTGAGGCTTCCCTAGTCCCTGTTGAATTGTAAGTACTAAGCAATTATTAAACACTTGTTAGTGATGGACACCCTGAATGCGCTTTCGCGCTCTCGCGCCTGCTCCGCGCGACCTCGTTTTCGCTCGCGTCGTGGGGCGTGGCGTCGTCGCCGTCGTCGTCGTCGTCGTCGCCGCCGCCGCCGCAATCGTCGTCGTCGCTGTCGTCGTCGTCGTCGTCGTTCTCTCTCTCCCTCTCTTCTTCCTCTCTCCCTCACTTTACCTATCTTTCCTTGTCGTTCACCCGTTTTTCTCTCCGCCAGCTTCCCCCAGCTGTCTCCCGCTTTTCCCTCTATCTCGCCAGCTTCCCGTATCTTTCCCCCGCTGTCTCTTCTATGTTTCCAATTTTCGCGCCAGTTATCACGCCAGTCGCCGGAGCCTTCCCTCTTTTTTCTCCCCTCTCCTTCATTCCCGCCCCTTCCTTCTTTTTCTCCCTCTTACACGCCAGCTTTCTCGCCTGCTTTCACGCCAGCTTCCTGTTCTGTTTCAGGCGACTCGCCAGCTTTCCTGTTCTGTTCCCGGTGGCTCTGGCGAAACCTTGCGCAGAATCCCGAAAGGGCGCCCTCGCCTGAGACATCTTCGGCAAGTCGAGGCTCCCAGGCCGTCTCTGGGCCCGACGACGATGACGACGTCGACGACGACGACAACGACGACGACGGCGGCGGCAGCAACGGCGGCGGCGGCGACGACGACGACCGTGAGCCCGGGTGCCATCAGAAAATGGCCGACGCAAAGGCGGCCCCGGGAAAGGGTTGAAAGCTGAAGGGCCTAAGCTCTGAAGCTTTTCTCAGAGGCTTTGGGGGCTCTCCAAGGGGTTCTCCCAGAGGTTGTGGGGCCTCTTCCAGAGGTCTCAGGCCACTGAGGCGTCGTGATACCAAGAAGAAAGGCCCGGGCAGGGAGATCGCGAAGGCGATGTGCCATCCGGGCTGGAGATGTTGAAGTGCCTCGGAAGAGACGTTGTCAAGACCTCCTCGGGCGGGAGATCAGGGAGAGGGAATATCAGACCCCGCGCGCAAATAACTAATCCCATGTAAGGGGGGTATCATGATGGATGCATGCTGCGCATAGAGGGACAGTGCATTCGGGTAAGATGAATGGTGTTGTTGTTGCTGCTGCTATTGTTGTTGTTGGTGTTGTTGTCTCTGTTGTTGTTGTTGCTGCTGTTGTTATCTTCGTTGAGTTCTCATTCTGCAAAAATATAATTATTGTCGATCCCCCCTGCGACCACTGTATTGTTTAATCAAAGTGTTCCGCCCTCGGGCCTCGCACCCTGTTCTTTATCAGGGAATGCTTGTGGTCACCAAACTGCGCCTGTGGCCCCCAGTTTTCAGGAGCGACAGAAGGATGTGCACGTACATGAAACCACGTTGGTTTCTAGAGTACGCATCGCACGAACGCTCGTGTCACGAAGCTGGTCTCGCGGACTGGGAGGCCGCATTCATGTGCGCGGTTGGGCGCATACGTCTTCATTGGACCCCCTTAGGTTCACAACAGCAGCTGCTCCCGCCTGATATTTTCCACAAATTATTTCAAAATCGCGTTTTCGCTCGGGAGGTCCCCACAATCTATGCAACAATCGCGCTCTCGCGCCGTACTTTCTCACAACTTCTTGCGGCGCCGTGCCCCCCAAGACTCGCGAATCACGTTCTCGCTTTGGCCCTTCTCGCGATTTATCTGTGAATCGCGCCGTCGCTCGAGACTTCCTTCATGATGGGTTGACGCTTTAGCGACCCGCCCCCTCGACCTGGCCGTCTGGGTTGGCCCGCCCGACCTGCCAGCTCGGGCCCGCCCGCCCGACGCGCCCGCCTTGTTCTGCCGCCTGTGCTCCTGCTCCTAGGCTCCTGGCCGTCCTCCAGCAGATCGCCTTCGCGCTCGATAAGTTCCCCTCCCTTGTGTCGCTTCACTCCTCCCCCCCGTCCCTTGTTTTAGGGGCTGCGCCAACCACGCGCGGCAGGTAGGGAAGACATACCCCAACGGTTCGGAATATACGTGTTGAGTGGCATGCGAATAAATAAGAACGAACAGTCTTAAAATGATTGTTGAGCTGGCACCCTCACCAGTGCACACTGCTGATGCCCCCTCGCCGGCGCACAGTGCTTTTTCACTTGAAGTGCCCCTCTCGGGGCTCGCACCCTGTTTTTCATCAGGGGAAGAATTCCTGTTCAAACTGGGATGTTGGGCCCCGAGCTACAACAACAATGGTTCCCGCCTGATATTTCCTTACAGTTTCTTCCAACATCGCGATCTCGCTCGGGACGTCTGCATAAGTTATGCAGGAATCGCGCTCTCGTAATGGTTTTCCTTCGACGGATTCGAACGCCGCGCCCTCGACACTCAGGAATCACGTTCTCGCTATGGCCTTTCTCACGATCTACTTGGGAATCGCGCTATCGTTCGCAACTTCCTTGCGATTCATGCAGGACTCACGCTTCCGCAACCTGCCTGCTCGACCCGGCCGCATGGGCCTGCCTTCCCGACCCGCCTGCCAGGTTGTACCCGCCCAGTCTGCCCGTCTTGTTCTGCCACGTGTTTTCTGCTTCTGGGCCCCCTCCTGCTTATCTCTCTTGCGCTCCATCCTTCTCCCTGCCCCTTCCATCCGTCCTCTCTTCCCCCGTTTTGGGGACTGCGCTAAATGCACGTTGCAGGTAAGGTCGAAGACGAAGTGGGCGGGTACCGATTGTTGGGGATGATTATACGTGTTGAATGGCATGCGAGCAGATAAGAGCGAACAGTATTAAAATGATTGTTGTTGTTTCAGTTGAGCTTTCATTTCTAAGCACTAATTATGGTTGATCCCCCCAGTGACCATCCTGCATATTTAAATGCTCCTCCCAGGGCTCGCACCCTGTGTTTTGTATGGGAAAGCTTGGCGTCACCAAGCTTCACCCTCGCGTCTGTGCTGGCTGGCATCCGCGTCGTCGGCGCCGAGGTCGCCGGCGTCGGCGGCGTCCTCGGCGCCCTTGGTCGCGGGGTCGTCGGCGGCGCCGGCGCTCCCCCGCCGCGCCCCCCTGCCACCGCCCCAGCGGCAGCCGTCTCTCGGCGATCCTCGATCCTCGATCCTCGACCCTCGGTCCTCGCCTCCCCCGCCGCGCGCCGCGCCAGTCCTCTCGGCGATCCTCGATCCTCGACCCTCGGTCCTCGCCTCCCCCGCCGCGCGCCGCGCCAGTCCGTCGAGCCGCCCAGAGGCGCTGGCGCCGGGCGCGCGCGCGCGGCGGCCCCGTCGCGTGCGCGCCCGCGCCCCTGCCGCAGGCGCCCGCGGGGGTGGTGGTCGTCGGTCGGAGGGCTTCTCGGTTTTAAGGGCGTTCCATTGAAACAGCCGGAGAGGCACCCAGTAGAGCCCCGGAACGGCCAAGAGCACCCGAGGACGGGCCCCGAGGGCGCCGAAAGAGGCCCAAGAGGCCCCCAGAAGTCCAGGAGGCCCCAGAAGCCTCCCAGGAGACCCCCTCCTCCTCCTCCTCCTCCTCCTCCTCCTCCTCCTCCTCCTCCTCCTCCTCCTCCTCCACCACGTCGTTCGGTCGGCCAGGTAGCCGACGAGATCTGCGAAGGAGCTCAGCGTATCCAGCATCTCGCAGGCTTGGAAGCTGGGGCGTCTACACGGTCAAGATCCACAGTCCTGATGCGCTGCTTCACCCTTGCATCCCTGCTTCTACAGTCCATCCTGCGCCGATGCTGCCCACGGAGCTCTGAACGGCAATGGGGTCTTCCAAGGCTCTTGCGCACACCTACCTCGTATCCATACTCCTCAGTTTGGTTGGTGATTGCACGCCGAGCTCCTTGGCCGACCAATCGATCCCAGACGTCTTGCGTCACGCGCGTGTTCGAAGTCTGGCGCTCTTTCTGCTGCCTCGGGCCACGGGGTCGTCGGGAGTGAGAAGCTGCCCCCGGGCAGGCGGTGGAGACCTCCCCAGGCCAGGGCCTGCTGGCAAGACAGATAAGATCGTCTGTTGCCGTGGCTTGCTCGACTAGGCGTAAGAGTGACCTTTCGCCGGGGTGACTTTTGGTGCGGGCCCAATGGTGTCCCCCGATTGCTACACGCGAAGCGGTAGCAGCGGCTTGCGCGCCTGGGTTTGGTCACCCCGCGTCCGCGCACCAAAGGTCACTCTTGCCTAGGGTCACTCTTGCGTGTAGCCGAGCTTGCTTGCTTCCCCTGGCCCTCCGCGCGGGCGCGAAGACGATGGCGTGTCGTGCGTCGCGGCCGGGGCCGGTCAGCTGGCGCGGAGGTAGCCGCGCGTCTCGGGGCGCGGCGGGCGAAGCGAGGTGGCTTAGAGCTTCCCGCCCAGGCGTTCGGCGTCGTCTGCCGGCGGAAGGCGGGAGGAGCAACTAGAATCGAGATGTCACTTCGTTGTGGGGGAAACGCGTCCTGGAGCAAGCGGGTCCTGAGGTTTGTCGCGCCGTGCTCGGGTTCTCGGGGCCCTCCACGGGGCCCGGGACTGTCAGAAAACGGGTCACGATGAAGATCTCGCCCTGGGGGAAGGTCCCAAGGTCCAGGGCTCGTTTCCCCCACGCTTAGTCAACACGTGTGGG
Organism: Prorocentrum cordatum; assembly: GCA_963575745.1. Lineage (NCBI taxonomy): Eukaryota > Dinophyceae > Prorocentrales > Prorocentraceae > Prorocentrum > Prorocentrum cordatum. Next base: position 428,412 of record CAUYUJ010002614.1, on the reverse strand, counting down.
TGCACCGCCCCTGGCCTCCCAGATCCCTGGCGGCGTCAACTTGCGCAGGCCCTGCATCTTTCCCAGACGTCGGCCTCCTGGGCCCGTCAGCGCTTCCCGGGGACCTTGCCCCCTACAAATCGGGAGCTCATGCTGAGTTCACCCGGGAGTTAGTCCGACCCATCTATAACGTTCGGGAAATTGCCGGTATCCAGCTCCCTCACCATGAGCTCTCGATCCCATAATTGTGTATGTCTTGTTTTTGCCAGGTCGATCAGTGAGCGTCCTGGAGCTCGAAACCGTTGAACACGTCCATCGTCGTTGTCACGATACCCAGGTACGAACATACGCCCGTCATCATTGTTTCCCCAGCCCTCCCGTATACACGTCGGTCGTTGAAAGTAGGTATTTTTGGATTCCCAGATCCCAATCTACTTTAAGCGCCTTCCTACTTCAATAACTGATATTTTTAGGTTTTTTTTGGGGCGGGCGCAAATCTAACATACTTCTTTGGTTGTTTTCATTGTTTTTTGTTTCGTTGTTGTTGTTGATTATCTTTGTTTGTTGAGCGTTGGTGTTTATGTTGATTTTTAACTAAGTTTTGTTGGTTGTTTGTTGTTCGTTTTTTTTTCGTTTTTTCCTTCGGCCTGGTTGTTTGTTTTCGTTATTTTCTGTTATTTTCTGTTGCCCGTCGGTGGCTCTGGTCGCGCCTGGCCCCTCGGCTGCTTCATCGGTCGCTGTCCTCGGCCCAGCCACTCCTTGGCTGTTGTTGGCTGTTTTTCGTTATTTTCTGTTATTTCCTGTTGCCCGTCGGTGGCTCTGGTCGCGCCTGGCCCCTCGGCTGCTTGATCGGTCGCTCTGCCCTCGGCCCAGCCACTCCTTGGCTGTTTTTGGCTATTCTTCGCTATTTTCTGTTATTTTCTGTTGCCCGTCGGTGGCTCTGGTCGCGCCTGGCCCCTCGGCTGCCTCATCTGTCGCTCTGTCCTCGGCCCCGCCACTCCTTGGTTGTTTTTGGTTGTTTTTCGTTATTTTCTGTTATTTTCTGTTGCCCGTCGGTGGCTCTGGTCGCGCCTGGCCCCTCGGCTGCTTCATCGGTCGCTCTGCCCTCGGCCCAGCCACTCCTTGGTTGTTTCTGCATTTTTTTCGCTATTGTCTGTTCTGTTCTGTTGCCCGTCGGTGGCTCTGGTCGCGCCTGGCCCCTCGGCTGCTTCATCGGTCGCTCTGTCCTCGGCCCAGCCACTCCGTGGCTGTTGTTGGCTGTTTCTCGCTATTTTCTGTTATTTTCTGTTGCCCGTCGGTGGCTCTGGTCGTGCCTGGCCCCTCGGCTGCCTCATCGGTCGTTCTGCCCTCGGCCCAGCCACTCCTTGGTTGTTTTTGGTTGTTTTTCGCTATTTTCTGTTATGTTCTGTTGCCCGTCGGTGGCTCTGGTCGCGCCTGGCCCTTCGGCTGCCTCATCGGTCGCTCTGCCCTCGGCCCAGCCACTCCCTGGCTGTTTTTGGTTGTGTTTGGCTATGTTCTGTTATTTTCTGTTGCCCGTCGGTGGCTCTGGTCGCGCCTGGCCCCTCGGCTGCCTCATCGGTCGCTCTGCCCTCGGCCCAGCCACTCCTTGGTTGGTTTGGTATGTTCTTCGCTAGTTTCTGTTATTTTCTGTTGTCAGTCGGAGGCTCTGGTCGCGCCTGGCCCCTCGGCTGCCTCACCAGTCGCTCTGCCCTCGGCCCAGCCACTCCTTGGCTGTTTTTGGTTGTTTTTCTATATTTTCAGTTATTTTCTGTTGCCCGTCGGTGGCTCTGGTCGCGCTTGGCCCCTCGGCTGCCTCATCGGTCGCTCTGCCCTCGGCCCAGCCACTCCTTGGTTGGTGGTTGCTGTTTTGCGCTAATTTCCGTTATTTTCTGTTGCCCGTCGGTGGCTCTGGTCGCGTTTGGCCCTTCGGTTGCTTCATCGGTCGCTCTGCCCTCGGCCCAGCCACTCCTTGGTTGTTTTTGGCTGTTTTGCGCTATTTTCTGTTGCCCGTCGGTGGCTCTGATCGCGCCTGGCCCCTCGGCTGCTTCATCGGTCGCTCTGCCCTCGGCCCAGCCACTCCTTGGTTGGTTTTGGCTGTTTTGTGCTATGGTTTATTTTCTGTTGCCCGTCGGTTGCTCTGGTCGCGCCTGGCCCCTCGGCTGCCTCATCGGTCGCTCTGCCCTCGGCCCAGCCGATCCTTGGTTGTTTTTTTGGTTGTGTTGTATTTTTATCTGATTTTTTTTGTTTCTCGTCGGCGGCTCTGGTCGCGCCTGGCCCCTCGGCTGCCTCATCGGTCGCTCTGCCCTCGGCCCAGCCAGTACTTTGTTGTTTTTAGCTGGTTTGTGTTATTGTCTGTTATTTTCTGCTGCCCGTCGGTGGCTCTGGTCGCGCCTGCCCCTTCGGTTGCCTCATCGGTCGCTCTGCCCTCGGCCAAGCCACTCCTTGGCTGTTTGTTGTTGTTGTTCTGTGTCATTTTCTGTTGTTTGCTGTTGCCCGTCGGAGGCTCTGGTCGGGCCTGGCCCCTCGGCTGCTTCATCGGTCGCTCTGCCCTCGGCCCAGCCACGCCTTGATTGTTTTTGGTTGTTTTGTGATATTTTATGTTTTTTTTGTTGCCCGTCGGTGGCTCTGGTCGCGCCTGGCCTCTCGGCTGCCTCATCGGTCGCCCTGCCCTCGGCCCAGCCACTCCTTTTTTTTTTTTTTTTTTTTTTCTCGATACGTTCTGTTATTTCCTGTCGCCGGTCGGTGGCTCTGGTCGCGCCTGGCCCCTCGGCTGCCTCATCGGTCGCCCTGCCCTCGGCCCAGCCACTCCTTGGCTGTTTTTGGTTGTGTTTGGCTATGTTCTGTTATGTTATGTTGCCCGTCGGTGGCTCTGGTCGCGCCTGGCCCTTCGGCTGCCTCATCGGTCGCTCTGCCCTCGGCCCAGCCACTCCTTGGTTGTTTTGGTATGTTCTTCGCTAGTTTCTGTTATTTTCTGTTGTCAGTCGGAGGCTCTGGTCGCGCCTGGCCCCTCGGCTGCTTCATCGGTCGCTCTGCCCTCGGCCCAGCCACTCCTTGGCTGTTGTTGGTTGTTTTTTTCGTCATTTTCTGATATTTTCTGTTGCCCGTCGGTGGCTCTGGTCGCGCCTGGCCCCTCGGCTGCCTCATCGGTCGCTCTGCCCTCGGCCCAGCCACTCCTTGGCTGTTTTTGGTTGTTTTGTGCTATTTGCCGTTATTTTCTGTTGCCCGTCGGTGGCTCTCGCCGCGCCTGGCCCCTCGGCTGCCTCTTCGGTCGCTCTGCCCTCGGCCCAGCCACTTCATGGCTGTTTTGGGTTGTTGTTTTCGCTATTTTCTGTTATTTTCAGTTGCCCGTCGGTGGCTCTGCTCTGGTCGCGCCTGGCCCCTCGGCTGCCTCATCGGTCGCTCTGCCCTCGGCCCAGCCGCTCCTTGGTTGTTTTTAGCTGTTTTCCTATATTTTCTGTTATTTTCTGTTGCCCGTCGGTGGTTCTGGTCGCGCCTGGCCCCTCGGCTGCTTCATCGGTCGCTCTGCCCTCGGCCCAGTCACTCCTTGGTTGTTTTTTTTTGTTTTTACTTGTTTTCTGTTATGTTCTGTTGCCCGTCGGTGGCTCTGGTCGCGCCTGGCCCTCGGCTGCTTCATCGGTCGCTTTGCCCTCGGCCCAGCCACTCCTTGGCTGTTTCTGGTGGTTCTTCGCAAGTTTCACTTATTTTCGGTTGCCCGTCGGTGGCTCTGGTCGCGCCCGGCCCCTCGGCTGCTTCATCGGTCGCTCTCCCCTCGGCCTAGCCACTCCTTGGCTGTTTTTTGTTGCTGTTTTGTTGTTGTTGTTGTTGTTGCTATTTTCTGTTATGTTATGTTGCCCGTCGGTGGCTCTGGTCGCGCCTGGCCCCTCGGCTGCCTCATCGGTCGCTCTGCCCTCGGCCCAGCCACTCCTTGGCTGTTTTTGGTTGTTTTGCGCTATTTTCTGTTATGTTCTGCTGCCCGTCGGTGGCTCTGGTCTCGCCTGGCCCCCTCGGCTGCCTCATCGGTCGCTCTGCCCTCGGCCCAGCCACTCCTTGGCTGTTTATGTTTTTTGTATTGTTGCTATTTTCTGTTTTTTTCTGTTGTCCGTCGGTGGCTCTGGTCGCGCCTGGCCCCTCGGCTGCTTCATCGGTCGCTCTGCCCTCGGCCCAGCCACTCCTTGGCTGTTTTTGGCTTCTTTTTTTTTTTTGTTATTTTCTGTCGCCCGTCGGTTGCTCTGGTCGCGCCTGGCCCCTCGGCTGCCTCTTCGGTCACTCTGCCCTCGGCCCAGCCACTTCATGGTTGTTTTTGGCTGTTCTTCATTAGTTTCTGTTGCCCGTCGGCCCGGCCACTCCTTAGCTGTTTTTTTTTCAGTTATTTTCTGTTGCCAGTCCGTGGCTCTGGTCGCGCCTGGCCTCTCTGCCTCTTCGGTCGCTCTGCCCTCGGCCCAGCCAATCCTTGGCTGTTTTGCTGTTTTTCGTTATTTTCTGTTGCCCGTCGGCCCTGCCACTCCTTGGCTGCTTTAGCTGTTTTTCGTTATTTTCTGTTGCCCGTCGGTGACTCTCTGGTCGCGCCTGGCCCCTCGGCTGCCTCTTCGGTCACTCTGCCCTCGGCCCAGCCACTTCATGGTTGTTTTTGGCTGTTTTTCGTTATTTTCTGTTGCCCGTCGGCCCGGCCACTCCTTGGCTGTTTTTGGTTGTTTTTCGTTATTTTCTGTTGCCCGTCGGTGGCTCTGGTCGCGCCTGGCCCCTCGGCTGCCTCATCGGTCGCTCTGCCCTCGGCCCAACCACTCTTTGGCTGTTTGTTTGTTGTTTTTCGTTGCCTGTTGTCCGTCGGCTCAGCCACTCCTCGGCTGTTTTCGGCTGTTTTTTATTATTGTCTGTTGCCCGTCGGTGGCTCTGGTCGCGCCTGGCCCCTCGGCTGCCTCTTCGGTCGCTCTGCCCTCGGCCCAGCCACTCCTCGGCTGTTTTTGGCTGTTTTTTGTTATTTTCTGTTGCCCGTCGGCACAGCCACTCCTTGGCTGTTTTTGGTTGTTTGTCGCTGTTTTCTGTTATTTTCTGTTGCCCGTCGGTGGCTCTGGTCGCGCCTGGCCCCTCGGCTGCCTCTTCGGTCGCTCTACCCTCGGCCCAGCCACTTCATGGTTGTTTTTGGTTGTTTTTCGTTATTGTCTGTTGCCCGTCGGCCCAGCCACTCCTTGGCTCTTTTGGGTTGTTTGTCGTTATTTTCTGTTGCCCGTCGGTGGCTCTGGTCGCGCCTGGCCCCTGGGCTGCGTGTTCGGTCGCTGTGCCGTCGGCCCAGCCACTCCTTGGTCGAGGGGCCGATCGACCCAGGGCTATCGCGCGCCGCTGAGACAGGGCCCGGAAAATTTTGTAATCTACTTATTGTAATTGTTGTTGCTGTTGTTTTTTTGGCGGCCCCGAACGCAATCTACTTCTTCCGCCTTCCTACTTCATGTTTCTACCTACTTCTTCCGACCGACGTGTAGTGCTCGGCCCTCGTTTTCTCGACGCTGCGCCACGTGACCCCTTCTTCCTCCCTCCTCGATCCGCCCCCTCCTCCCCTTGCCTTCGCCGCGTTCCTCCTGCTCTGAGTCGTTTCTCAGCATCTGCGGCTCGCTGGAGCGACGGTCGGCGCAACGTGCTGGCAGTGCCACACCTCGCCTCCGAAGGGGAGTCTTTGGCCGTTGATGCCAACCCCTCTTCGGTGACTCGGTGATGCGGACTTGTCTGTTCGCCAGGGTCGACCCTTCCTCCCCTCCCTGCCGCTGCTGTCGCGGTGCTGCCTGCAGCTGCACCTGCCAGGGCTGCTGCCACTGCCGGCCACGGCTCGTGATGCTGCTGCCGCCAGGCGCCGCGGCTGCCTGTGCCCGTGCCGCCCGCGCTTCTGTGTGTTGGTGTCCGAGAGGGGAATTACACAGGATCACCGCCTGGAGGATCAATTTTCGGGTGCCTCGGCAGGTGGTGGATATGGACATTTTCGGGCCCCCGGGGGCCAAAATATATCCATATCCACCGCCCGCTGGGGCACCAGGACGTCGGTTCCGAGACGGTGGATATGGACAAATCCCCGCCTCGCATGGTGCACACCTGCCACGTGCACGCGCTGTCCGTGTTTCGGCGGCGCGCACCAGGTGGGGGCGCGAGGGGGGTTGGCCTTTCAAGACGGCCACCGGGCGCTTCTACGAAGGCCAATGCCTTCCAAGAAGCCGCCCCCCCCCCGCGTTTTTGGCAGGCCACACTCCTCGCGCCACCCCCTTTTTGTGCGCGCCGCTGGTTGCTTGTGCACCTCTGGCACCCCTGGTCGCTGGCACGTTTCGCGCGAAACATAATGCCCCAGGCGCAGCTTGCACGGGGTTCTCCGAGGGAAGAGACGAGGTGACCATGGGCGAAGTGTCGCGGCCCCCTGCTTCCCCCCCCCCCTGCGGCGCGCAGCATACGAGGAGAACGCCCCCCATGTGCCGCGTACTATACAGGTAGGTGCACAGGGCTGGGTCCAGCGAGCGAGCGATTCGCGCGAGCAGGACTGCCGGCGGCTCGGCCCTTTGCCCTGCACGGGCGCAGCATCTACCAGCCAAGCGTGGTAGGAAAACGAAGCGGGCAACAAAAAGCGGATACGTTTCGGGAGGCCAGGTGGGCTGCAGGCAAGCACGATTGTGAAATTGTGGCTTTCAATTTGCAGGTGCGGTTTGAGTATCCCCGGTTAGGGATCAACATGAAAATGCAAAAACGATACCCACTTATGTCCGGGGCATCAACAACATGTTGAACTTATGATAGCGGGGCGACTACCTCGGACAAGCCGTCCGCGTAGTTATGTTCCGGTTACGCTTAGTTGCGCTTAGGTATAACAGGTATAACCAGGTTATACACAAGTTATGAGCATGTTATACTCAGGTCGTGCTAAGTCGTTATAAGTCCATCATACCGCATAGACCACCCTTCGGGTGATAAGGAGGTGAGGGGGGGGGAGGGACCCACGTCGCACTCGATTGATCTCACTATCGAACTCACTACCGATCTCACAATCGATCTCAATCGATAGATCTCACAATCGATCTGACTATCGATCTCACAATCAATCTCACAATCGATCCCACAATCGATCTCACGTTCGGTCTCGCTATTGATCTCACAATTGATATCACAATCGATCTCGCATTCGATCTGACTATCGATCTCACTATCAAACTCACTATCGATCTCATTATCGATCTCACATTCGGTCTCACTATCGATCTCACTATCGATATCACAATCGATCTCACAATCGATCTCGCATTCGGCCTCACTATCGATCTTTCTATCGAACTCACTTTCGATCTCATTATCGATCTCACTATCGATCTCACCATCGATATCACCACCGAACTCAATCGATCTCACATTCGGTCTCATCATCGATCTCACTATCGAAATCACTACCGATCTCATTACCGATAGACATCTCACTACTAACTCAATCGATCGATCTCACAATCGATCTGACTATCGATCTCACAATAGATTCCACAATCGATCTCTCATTCGGTCTCACTATCGATCTCACTATCGATATCACAATCGATCTCACAATCGATATCCCATTCGGTCTCACAGTCGATCTCACTATCGATCCCATTATCGATCTCACATTCGGTATCACAATCGATCTCACAGTCGATCTCACAAGCGATCTGACATTCGATCTCACGTTCGATCTCACTATCGATATCACTACCGATCTCACTGTCGATCATCAAAACAAAACATCAACATCGTCCAGCGGGACACCGGCGGGACACCGCGGGGCCCCGGCCGCCCAGAAGGGAGACATTTGGTCCGGCCGCGCCTCAGCCACACGGGACACAAGCGGGACACCGGCGGGGCACCGCGGGCCCCCGGCCGCCCGGAAGGGAGACATTTGGTCCGGCCGCGCCTCAGCCACAGGAGACTTTCTCTCGCCCGCCCACGCAGCTTCGCCTCGCCCGCACGGCACGCACGAACACGAAACCGAAATCGATTTCCCGGTAGGGGGGCTCTCCGTTCCGCTTCGATCTCACCCCCTCACCTCCGACAATACGCAAGTGCGGCGGCCGATGAAGAATGGCTCCGAAGCCGACCAGCTGCTGGCGGGAGCGGCACGCAGCCATTACCGCACCGGCGAGGGAGACCCTGTGTCTGGCTCTGGCGGCCGAGTGGTTGCAGCGGCATTTCCCAGAGCGCTTCGCGACCGAGAGGCACCTCCCATTCTGCCGCTGGGAGGTCGGGACGCCGGCGAACAAAGAGCAGCTGCAGGAGGTGCTCATGCGGACACACTCGCTGCGCATCGGTGGCGCCACCGCCCTTTACCACATCTACCCAGACGTCGAGCTGATCAAGAGGTTCGGGCGACGGAGTAGCACCTCGCTCCACAGGTATTTGTGGGAGGTAAACGAGAGCACGAAGGGCGTGGCAGCCAGCGCGGTAGGAGACACGTCCTCGCTGCACGTCGGCTTCAGGCTGACGGAGATGGGTCGGCCCGAGACGCACCCCTCGGGCGCGAGCCACACCAGGGGAAGACAGGATCGAACTTCGGGGCGGGCCCGAGGGGTGGGGGAGCAGGATGGCCACTGCTCGCGCCCGCCAGGGGGGATGGTGGGGCCAGGAGGGGGGAAGGACGAGCATTTCCCGCGCCTCCCTGGTCCGCCAGAGCTCGCCAGCCCTGCTGCCCCCATGGCGAAAGAGGAAGCCCGCGAGACCACGGCAATGGGGGCGAGGCGCGTCCGCTTCGAAGAGGAGGACGCTGAAGCTGCCCAGGACACAGCCCCGCGGCCGCGCCAGCGGTTGGAGGAGGCAGCCCCGCAGCCGCGCCCGCAGACGGGGGCCGCAGCCACTCCCGCAATTAAGGGCGCCAGCAGCGGCCTCGTTGGTGCCCCCGCTGGGGGCCAGGGCCGCCACCTGAGGAGAGCGGGGTACCTCCGGGCGTTCAGTACAGCGCAGCTGGAGGGGCCCGCGGTTGCAGCGCCAGCGGCGCGCCTGGCGCTGGACTTGAGGCCGCGCGCGGCCAGGCAAAGAGAGCCGGGCGTCGATCAGCCGGCGCCGGGCACCTAGCGCAGCGGGGCCGGAGGGGCCCGCGGCTGCAGCGATGGCTGGTGCTATGTACGCGCGCAGCCATCCTCTCTTTTCCCAGGCGGGGGGGGCAAGCGCCCCCACCGCCGCGGGCCGGGGCGCGGAGCCGCAGGGCTCGCGCTCGGCGCGCGTCGCCGCCGCGCTTCCGAGAGGAAAAGTGTCTCCTCTCTTAGGGTCCCCGCGGGCCCCCTGTCCCCCGCAGGCATCGAGTGGCCTCCTGGGCCTATTCGATATGTTGTGTGTTTTCTGTGAGCTGCGCCGTTTAGACTTGGCAGTTCGGCGCGGCAGCTTAGAACGTAAGGCTTTAGGGTGACAAGTCAGAGGAAGGGGGGGGGTGGAGAGGGGGGGGCACGCCCAATCCTTTTGGGCTCGCAGCGCGCGAGCCCCTCTCTTCGAAGGCCCGTTCAACCCGCCCGTTTGGCGCCGGCTCCCTGCGCGACCGCGGGGAGAGCAAGCGCCCCCGCTGCCGCGGGCCGGGGCGTGGAGCCGCAGGGCGCGTGCCCCCCTGCACCCGAGGGCGGCGCGTGTCGCCGCCGCGCTCCCGAGAGGAAAAGCGCTCCCTCTCCCGGGGTCCCCGCGGGTCAATTTCCCCCCGCGGGCATCGAGTGGCCCTCTTGGACCTACTCGATATGTGCTGCGCTTTATGTGAGCTGTGCCATGTAAGCGATGCGGTTTCAGTCTTGGTGGGGAGCGCCGCGACGGCGCCTGCGGGGTTGCGAAGAGAGAACGCCTGTCGGCGCCGCTGTCTGGAGCCAGCCGGGCGAGCAGGCATGGCGCGCCCCGCCTTTCGCGGGACCCTTGTCGAAGATGACCGCGCTTTTGTTTTGCATTTTCTCGTCGAGGATGGCTGCTCGATTCTCGCGGGGTTCTAGAAGGGCTGTTTGAAGGAAGTCTGGGGAACAGAGGCTTGTTCTGGGTTGCCGTCGATGCAGCGCGCGTTTCGCTTTCCCCTCCATGCCGAATTCTACGATATAAGTTCGGAGAGACCTGCCCCCCCCCCCCCCCCTGAAGGACGTGCCCCATGCAAGGCCGATGCGGATGTGGATGTGGAAGATTGTTTTTGTGAGTTTGGGATCTTATCGCTCTCGAGATGGACGTCTACGTCAATGATCGGATCCAGTCTGGGGCATTTCCCGAGCTTCTCGAGGGTTTTCAGGGGGGTGAGGTGGCATTCGCGCGATTGAAGGCGCTGCCCATGGGCTTCGCGTGGCCGTTCTGGCCGGTCTAGGGGCATCGCGCGCAGGCCTCCGCGAGAGAGGCCCCCCGGGGCCCATCTTGGTGGGCGGGCGCCCTGCCCCGACAAGCGGCGAGGGCGACGGCGCACGCGCGGCGCACTGCGACAACCTGACAACCTCGACGCCGGCGCGTTCGGCAGCAGTCCCTGGCAAGCTGCGCGGCGACAGATTGCCCCCCCTCGTCGCGCGCGCCTCGCTCGGTTCTCGACGAGGGCCGAGATGCCTTCGTGCCCAAGCTGGAGACGGCGCGCAAGCTGCTTGTGGGTTTCGATTGGATGAGTACGGGATCTGAAGCGTAGTCAAAAGTGGTGGAGAGACTGGTGGGTCATGGCACGCACGCGGCATTGCCGAATCGCGGTGCCCTGCCCGTTTTGCGACATCTGCATGATTTCTTTGCCCAGAGCCAACCGCTGCAAATCGTGCCGCATCTTTCCTGGTAGCCGCCCACTTTGCGTGTCCGACCTCTGCGTCGACTGGAGCAGCGCGGTCGCGTGCGTCGATGCTTCTCCGACAGGGCACGGCATTTGCCAGAAGGATCTCGAGTTGGACTAGGTCCGTAATTTTGGGAAGTGGGGCGCGCGTTGGAGGCGCAAGAGGCTCTCCCCCGATAAATGGGGCCCCGGCGTCAGGGGCCCTGAGGCCCGACCCCGCGCGCGACTTGGCCAGCGCAGGACACGCGTTGGCCCCTGGAGTTGATCACGGGGGTTGTGGCGCAACTGCAGCGATTGAGAACCTTAAAGTAGGGCGAAGAGAACTATGCACATGCACCGATCCTGGTAAGGCCCATCCTTGACCCAGGATCGGTGCATATGCCTTCCTGGCCAAGGTAGGAGGGCGTATGCACCGATCCTGGGCTCAGGATGGGCCTGGCCAGAATCGGTGCATGTGCATAGTTCTTTTTCCTCTGTAAAGGTACGACGAGGACCCTGATTTCCCCGAGGTGCCCCGCGGGCTTCCGGCGTCGGACTTTGGGGGCGTCGTCTTCCGGTGCGCGGCGCTCGTAGGAGGAACGCATCGCAATGAAAGAATTGGGGCGGCTGTCGCGGCGCTTCGGGGGCTTCTTCGGGCTCGCCGCAACTCCGGGAAGAGGCGCGCCATGCGAGTGCACAGCGCAGGTTGTGTTTTGCTCTGGCTCGGGGGCGTGCTCGTTCACGCGGTCTGCTCGGAGTCGGCCGGCAGATCGGGGCGCGTCATTTGGCTGCCAACAATCGCCCGCGCCCGCGCCGCGCCGCGGGCCCCCTGCGAGCGCGATGTCGCAGACGAGCCGCCTCGCCGGATGAGTCAGCAGGGCCCTCGGCTGAGCGCCGAGTCCAATGGCACTGACTGGATCGACGCGCGGCGCGGAGGACTGGCAGCTGACGCCGCGGGGCCGCCCGCGCGATGCGGGCGCCAGGCCGACGAGGACAGCGGCGAGTTGTCCACGGGATCTCCCGGGCTGGGGCGATGGTAAACAGGTCGCGTCAAAGCAGCCGGGGGCGACGGGAGTTCCGCTGCCTGGCCCAGGTCGCCGCGCCCTTGAGGACTCGCGCCCCGACCCCCCTGCGGGGGCGAGAGTCGTCGTGGAGCTGGCCTCGCGCGAGAGACGAGACAGGCAGAGGAGGCGCTCGACCCCCGGGTGGGCCCCCTGGCCTGGCGGGCACAGCGTTCGCGGCTCGAGGAGCGAAGCGCGTCGTCCAAAGTGAGCGAGAATTGCGGGCGCTGCCTGATGAATTTCAAGGATTTCTTCTGCGCGGAGAACGGGCTGCCGCCCGGGGTCGGCGCGGCGCCCGACTTCGCGCAAACGGGCCGCTTCGACGCGAAGGTCCTGAATGTGCTCGGCCCCGCCGTCGCCGAGACGGCGATCGCCGCAGCGCAGCTCGCGAAGGCGAGGGCGAAGAGCGGACATGCGCCGCCGTTCGCGAGGCGTCAGAGGACTTCGAAAGAGCGGGGGAAGCTGGCGCCACCAACAGTCCTGCTCCCGCCGCCGTGGGCGTCGGCGGCTTCGATCGCCAACTGCGCGGCGCATTCGGGCAGTCTCGACATGGCGCTGCGCCTGGCGGCTTGCTCCGCGCGCTGCCTGCGGCCGCCCGAGGGGCTCGGTCTGCGCGCAAAGGGCGCGGCGCCCGTCGTCGCGGGGGCGGGCCGCGGTTTCCGGCACTGCGCGGCGACAGTCAGAGGCCGGGCGAGAGGGCGCCAGACAAGGTCGGGGCGTTCGACGGCCGCTCTCTGCACGACCAGCCGCGCCCTCAGAACGTCGGGGCGGTGCTGCGCAGGCGCGCCCAGGGTCGGGCGCGCGACGCCGTCGTCTTCGACTCGGAGCTGAAGGGCGCGCGCGGCATGCTCAACCAGGCGGCCGGCGACCTGGGGCCGACCGACAGGCTGTCGCTGCGCCAGCGCAGGCACGGCGGAACCGCCCACGACCTCGCGAACAAGGTGCGAGGTCGCGCCGCGAGCATTCCTCGGGGGAGATGGCAAACAGAGTCGCCAGCGCGCCGTCGCACCGATATGCATCAAAAAGAAGCGTAAGTTTCATGATATGATCGCCAAGCTGTCTCCCGCCGTCTTGGACCGCTTGATGAGGCGCAGCCAGACGCCGTTGAAATGGGAGCAAGCAACGGCGCTCGCCGGGCCCTTGCTGGCGAGCGCGTGAGCTCTGGGTGCGAGTTGGATACCGAGGAACTCTCGGGGTTTTCTCGGGCACGGGTCGTCTGACGCAGGCCGCGAAGCGGCTCGGCGTTAGAGCAGACGGCCTGGATATTGATATGGGCGTGGATATCCTGAGCAAGCCCGCCGAAGAACGCATCCTCGCTTTGATTCGCACCAAGAGGGTTGGGGTTCCTGTGGTTCGGGCTGCCCTGTAATTCCTGGGGTCGGGCCCAGAGAGGCAAAGGGTCAGTGCCTGGGCATTGTCGCGGCCTGGGCAATGATGCGTCATGGGCCTCCCTTGGTTTCGGGACAGGGACGCCGAAACAGCGCGCGTTGAAAATCAAGTATTGGTCATGGTGATCCGATTGTGGCTGGGCGCCTCTCGGATTGGTATTCCGCCGGTCTTTGGAAGCCTTCGTGCAAGTAGACTTTGGAAAGCATCCGAGATGAATAACCCCGTGAGAACCAGAACGTTCGTGCTCGAGGCTGTAGTTATCTCCAGAGTTCGTTCAGTGGGACTTTTGTCATTATTGGGAGGATTGCAGCACGGCCACATCTGTCCTCACGCGCTGTGTTGATATGTGTGCAGCTGGGCTTGAATATTCGATGCATGCTGGTATATGTTCTCGTGCAGTATTCCAGCAAACCGTCTTCGAGGGAAAAGATTGCGAAGGAATTTGGAACAATTGTTCGACACTGACTGGATAAGGGAGATCTCCAGAGCCTCGGCAGACCTGTCCGCACCTGCGCCGGCCTCTCAAGGAGGTCGCCCGTCCAGCTCGTGCTCACTCCTCGTAACTTGCTGGAGCAGCCCACGCTCCATCGGAAAAGGTTTTCTGGCCAACGGGGAGGGCTGATCACGAGGGCGCGTTGCGCAGCATTGGTCTGCCGACCCGCGGCCGTTGCCCGACCTCAAAGTCTCTTTGCTGGGCCGCCCCTGGCCCCGACCTGCCCTTGTTATACATATATATACATACATATATATATATGGGGGGAGGATTCCAGAGCCTCGCCAGACCTATCCGCGCCTGCGTCGGCCTCTCAAGGAGGTCGTCCGTCCAGCTCGCGTTCACCTTTCTTAACTTGCTGGAGCGGCCCACGTTCCATCGAAACGTTTTTCTGGCCAGGGGAGAGGGTTGATCATCATCACCATCGTCACAACCACGATCACCATCAGCATCACCACCACTATCATCACCACCAATTGCCAGTTTGGCTCAAACAATTTGTTGGTTCCGCTGTGCGCGGCCTTAGCGCGGCAAACGGACAGGGCGGGCGGTGGACAGCGGCACGTCCCCCCCTTGGTGAGCGGAGCTGCAGCGCTGGGGAGCCCGCAGACGCCGCCGTGGGCCCGAAGGCCGTGCTCTCTTGCTGCGCCGCGTGCGCGGGTGAGTGCTCCGACCAGGCCGACGACGACGACGATGATATGATGATGTTGTTGTTGATGATGATGATGATGATGATGTTGATGTTGATAATGGTGATGATGATCACGATGTCGACGGTGATGATCGTGATGAGGTTGGTGACGGTGTGATGATGATGGTGATGGTGATGATGCTGGTGGTGATGATAACGACTACGACGACGATGACGATGATGATGATGATGATGAACATCGTGATGAGTTTGATGATGATGATGCTCTTGATGATGTTGCTGATGCTCATGTTTGTGATGAGGTTGATGATGATGGTGAAGATGATGATGACGGCGACGGTGATGATGATGATGACGGTGATAATGACGACGACGATTATGGTGATAATGATGCTGATGATGAGATTGGTGATGAGGATGACGATGATGATGATGATAACGACTACGATGACGATGATCATGTTGATTATGATAATGGTGATGAGAATGATGTTGTTGATGGTGATGACGACGATGATAAATATGATGATCATGATGATACTCATGATGATGATGCTGGTCGTGATGATCGTGATGAGGTGAATGATGATGTTGATGGTCATGATGGTAGTGATGGTGGTGATGATGATGATGATAACGACGACGACGACGAGGACGATGATGATGATAATCGTTTTGAGGTTGATGGTCATGCTCATGATGATGCTGCTCATGATGATGTTGCTGATGGTCATGATCGTGATGAGGTTGATGATGATGGCGAAGATGATGATGACGGCGACGATGGTGATGATAATGAAGATTATGATGACGACGATGATGATGATGCTGCTGATGATAATGGGGATGAGGATGATAATGATGATGATCATTAGGATGTTGATGACGATGATGTTGATTATGATAATGATGATGCTGATGACGATGATGATGATGACAATGATGGTGGTGCTGGTGGTGCTGATGATGATCATGATGATGACGATGATGACGATGATGATGCTGATGGTGATGCTGATGGTGATGGTGATCGTGATGAGGTTGCTGGTGGTCATGCTTGTGATGATGCTCATGATGCTGCTAATGATGACGATGATTGCGAATATGATAATGATCGTGGTGAGATTCATGATGATGCTTCAAATGATGATGTGAACGATGCTAATGAGGATGATTCTGATGATGGTGAAGATGATAATGATGATGACGACGATGATGATGATAATGGTGATGAGGACGATAATAAGAATACTCATAATGTTAATAATGATAATTCGGCTGCTGCTGACTATGATGTTGATGATGATAATGATGATGACGATGATGATGACAATGATGGTGGTGGTGATGCTGATGATGATGACGATGATGATGATGATCGTGATGAGGTCGCTGATGATCATGCTCGTGTTGATGCTCATGATGATGCTGATGACGACGATGATTGCGAATCTGATATTGATCGTGATGAGGTTGATGATTGTGAATCCGATGATGAGGATGATGCTGATGATCATCATGCTGTTGGTGGTGGTAATGGTGATGATGATGGTGATGATGGTGGTGGTGATGATGATGTTGATGGTGACGGCGATGTTGTTGATGGTGATGATGATGATGATGACGATGATTACGATGCTGATGATGATGACGACGAGGGTGCTGGTGATGATGATGATGATGATGATGATGCGAATGAGGTTGTTGATGATGGTGATGTTGACGATGGTGGTGTTGATGAAGATAATGATAATGATGTTGGTGATGATGATGATCATGATGATGATGATAAGGGTGATGATGATATTGATGGCAATGCTGATGATGATGCTGACGTTGACGATGACTCTGATAATAATAATGGTAATAACAACAATGACTATACCACGTGCTGGGACGAGGAGCGACAAACATCACCATCATGATCATCATCAGCATGATCAGCATCATCATCATCGTCATCACCATCATAATGGCGCACGAGGGGCAGACGATCATCATGATTATCGCCCCGCCATCCGATCGTGCTCACTGGCAGCACCACGTGCGTGGACGAGGGACTCAGGTCCGAGGGTCCGTAGTCGCGGATGCGCGTGGTTTGCCGCAAGCCGCTGCTGAGGGACGCGGTGGTTATCCCCATAGTCGACAGCGGCATGGCTGCATTCATGATGGCCATGCGCTCCAGGTCCCTCGACAACGTCAAGCGTCTTCAGGGCGAACGTGCTGACGTGAACGCACGTGGCCCTGTCATCAGATGTTTGGCGCTGCATTGAGCTGCGAAAGAGCGCCGCGCTGGGATCTGCGCGGAGCTACTCTGGAGCAGCGCAGACGTCGCCCTCGTCAGTGCAAATGGTAAGACGACTGTGCAGGCTCCAGAGCAGGACTCCCGTTTCGCGAGAAGTTGGAGACGATGGGCAAGGAGCACCAGATGGCCGCGATCGATGACGTGTTCGCTTGACCACACTGCAGCCTCGCACTGCCAGCTGCGGCGCCATGCCCTGGCGCCCGTCGTCGAAGAGCACCGTCAGTCGCCACCAGACCCAGACCTCTAACGTCTTGAACAAGTTATTATTGAACATCTAGAATCTAGACATCGGAGGTCAGGGTCAGTTGGCACCAGAGGCGCCGACCGAATTCGAAAATGTGATTTCAAAAAACCACTGCGTTGGCGGCTGTATTTTCTCTTCCAGGCTGCAGGAGCCCTCAATTATGAGATGCGTTCAGCGTCTGCTCGTTGTCAATGAGGCTGTTTTGCACCACTCGACTCGAAGGCCCTCGGCGAGGGAGCCACAGGCGCGGATGCCCGGTGCTCTTCGCAGGCGTTTTTGTTGGGGCGACGGCGGAACCGAGCGGAATTTCCTGAGCTGACCTTGGATGTGTTTCGCAGGCCTAGAGGTTGACACCAACACCAATATTCGGCGGCGCGCCTCCACCGAGGGAAGAAGATCCCGATCTCGGTGATGGTGGTGATATTCTGGCTTCCAAGGTGGCCGAAATATCACCACCAACACCGAAATCTAGGATCATTTCCCCCCCGTGGAGGCACCCCCCTGTGTTGGTGTTGGAGCCCATTTCAGGCCTGCAAGTATTCAGATGTCACTGGCGATGTTCAAAGCAAATCTATCATCATCATCGTCCTCCTCATCCTCCTCATCCTCCTGATCCTCCTCATCATCATGCTCATCGTCATCATCATCGCCACCATTAGCATCATCCTTATCATCATCATCATTATCAGCATCATCATCATCATCAGCATCAACAACATCAAAATCGCCATCATCATGAGCATCATCGCTAACATCACCATCATCACAACCAATATCAGCATTGCCGTAACCATCATCACCATTACCAATAATATTACCATCATCATCAGCATCATCATCAGCATCATCATTAGTATTATTATCATCATCGGTAGTATGACTATTGTTATGTGCATTCGTATTTTTAGTATGTTCATCACTACTAATATTACTAATACTGTTATCATCGGTATCAGCATCATTAGCATCATTGTCGTCATCAACGTCATCACCATCACCACCACCATCATCATTATGATCATCCTTACCATCACCATCACCATCATCGCCATTGTCGAATCATCCTCACCAACATCAGCATCATAAGCAGCAGCAGCATCACCATCGCAATGACAATCATCACCAACATCATCGTCATCGCATTCATCGTCATCATCATCATCATCATCAGCAGCAGCAGCAGCAGCAGCATCATCGTCATTGCCATCGTCATCGCCATCGCCGTCGTCTTCGTCCTCGGTGCCGCCGCCGTGTGTCGCTGTCGGCGCCGCCGCCGCCGTCGTCCTCCCCCTCGTCTGCAGGCCATGCCGCGGCCGGAGGGGCCGTGGCCCGCGCTGCCCGGCTCCGTGGGCCCGGCTGGTCTGCACTCGCGGCCCGACGGGCCGCGGATGCGAGCCGCGCAGCGCGCCCGCGAGCTCCCGGAGGAGAGCAGGGGGGGGGGCACGCCAGCGCGCGCGCGCGATAGCGTCGGCAGGTCGATCGGGCACAGCCTCGAGGCGGACGCCTATACTGTCTGGTCAGACTGCCGCACGCCCCGCGCGCGGCGGTCGCGTGCCTCCCTCCTCTGGGAGGGGGCGCTGTAAACTCCAACCCCCAGCATCCCTGGGGAAGGGCTCTAGGCTCCTGGTGTGGGGTCCGAACCAAAAGCGAACTCGGCCTGGCCCGCCCACGGGGCTCTCCGTAGGCACCCCCGCCGGATCGCCTCGGCTCAGTTCATGGCAACTCGCTCTCGCGGCGCCTCGGCCCGAGGAGGGGGAGGAGGGCCGGGCGGGGGAGGTGGGTCAGAGGGCGGAGAGCAGGGAGACTGTGGCCAACCGCGTTGATCCTCCTGGTGGGGGTCCTGCGGTTCTGGGGTCGGCCACTGGTCCTGGCTTCCAGACTCGTGGGAGCGGGTGGGAGCCGGGCTCCACCTCCTGGGCCGCGGGGCGCCTACACCTGCGGCGCTCAGGGTCGGGCCGGGAGCTCCGAGCACGCCCGCAAAAGTCCGGCGTCCAGGCTTGCCCCTTCCCCTCTTCCGGGACCGACCCCATGCAAGAATCCCTCAGATGTTCCACCTCGGAACCTGAGCTCCTACCTTCTACCTCGGCGCTGAGAATCCCGAGAAACGAAATCGAAGACGGCGGCAACCATCGGCTCAGCGAGGGCCCTGCGGAGGCCAGGGGGTGAGACCTTCTTGGCGGCCGTCCTGACCCGCTCCTCGTCCGTGCGAGCAGCGTCCCCGACCAGGTGTGCTGGTGAAGCGCGCAGGCAGGACTCTCACTCTAAGGCCCACGGTGCGCGCCAGGGCCCTCTCGGCCTGGCCGCCGTGCTCTGGTCGGAGTCGGTGGTCGAGACCACCGGGCAGCTCTGCAGCGCTCTGGGCCGCCGAGAATATGCTCGAAGGTGGGCCCCTCATCAGCTTCGCGTGATCAGGCCAGCCACAACTGGGGGAGCTGTGGTCCGTACCCCCCTGGGGGGCCCTTCGATTTCGACACCCCTCTCGAGAGATCGTCGAGGCGATGGGTTCCCCAAGGGGGGTAATCAAGGTCAAGGACCACAGCTCCCCCAGTTATGGCTGGTCGGGTGATATTGCAGCAGACCTTGACAGTTGAGGAAAGACCACACGTCCCACTTTCCGCGTGGCACGTTCTGCATGTCTGCGTCCGTTGGTGGCCGACTTTTCCTTGTCTCGTGCCAGCTGCTCGCGAGGTTTCGCGCCGTCTAGGTGCGCGCGATGTTTCCAGGTCGCATTGCTGACCCCTTCCCCTAATTAGGGATCGCAAGGTTGTTGCCAGGCACTCCATGTTCACGTTGTTCCCGACTGGTCCGATTGGGAAATGCGGGGCATGATTGATCGCATTCGCAAAGGTCTAATATATCCTATTGTCTCTCTGGGTCTCGCTCTTGGTCGATGGAACTTTTCGTGAGTGTGGCAAATCGCGCTGCAATGCGGGTGCTGGTCTCGGGCGCCATGTCAGCTCGCGGCTCGCCGGCCGCTCGGCGAGCTAGTTGGGGCGGCGCAGGCGCGCGACATGCGCCGCGTCGTTCGACGGGCTGGGGGGTGGGGGCCGCCGTCGAGGATGTCCTCTGCTCGATATGATCAGATATATTGCGCTCGCCCCACGGGACATGCTGGATCTATGTCACTGGGCTGGCGCGGCTTGGTCAATTGCGCATGCGTGCGCCCTCGGATCCTCGCCCTGCGTTCCCGTCGCTGGCCCCGCGGTCGCCCGCTTGGCCTCCGAGGACTGCCCACTGGGTTCAGCGAGCACGAGCAGCTCGCCATCATGATGAGACACGTTGGGCCCCGATTTCTCCTCGGTTGAGCTGGCGGCCCGCCCCCGGAGATCCGGGGGCCGCGCGCCTCCTCGCCCGTCGGGTCAAGGATTGAGCCCGCGAAGAAGGAGCCAGGGCGGCCGAAAAGCCGGCGCGAGTGCAAACGTGCTTGTGGGGCCAGGTGCGGGGACTTCCGCCGTGCATTCCACGAGGGCTCGAAGGGTCTCCTGATCTCCGAAGGTGTCGCGACCCCCGGAGTTGCGGCGGTCTGACCGCGCGGTTTCCGACGCCCCGTTCGTCGCGCTCGCGCGCCAGAGTCTCCGAGCCCGCGAAGCGCGAGACGACCGCTGCCTTGACTTCACCTGTCGCCCCGACCCCATCGGGGCGGTCGCCCACATATTTCCAGGGGGTCCCTTTTTACCCCGGGGTTTCACCTGAAGCTATTCTCTTTGACATTCTGAGCAGCAAGACGGATGCCTGCCCTGGCCCCGACGGGGTCGCTTGCGCGGCGTGGACAGCTACGGGGGATGCGGGCGTTCGGTCGCTGCGCGCGCGTGGACCTCGAGCAAGCGCGCCCGTCGCCCGATTCCAACCGCTGCGCCGCCGCCCCCCGAGGGGCAGGGCGCCGAGAGAGAGGCCCCGTCGCGCGCTCCTGGGGGCGCTGCGCCACGCTGTCTCTCGAATGCGGACAGCAAGCCATCGAGTGCAATCGCTGATAGGCAAGTGCCCCAGGTCGCGAATGACGCGGCCTGGGTCCCCCGTGCAGGTTTTGAGAGAGGACGGCAGATGATCGACCGCATTGTCCAAGCAGACGCCGGCCAGCTAGTCGCCCACTCCGCGCGCGATCGTAGACGCGAGTGCGCCGCGCTCTCCGACCTGGGGGCTTATTTTGGAGGCCCTTCGGGCGTCTGGGATCCCTGAGTCCATCGCCCTGAGTATCTCTGCGCTCCATTGCGATGGCTGCGTGGTCCTCCAGTCCAACTCGTCAGAACCCCCTCATAAATTTGCGTCGCGCTGCGAAACAGGGGCGCCCGCTTCGCAGGCTACTATTCAGTCTGCGGCGCTGACCCGTTGGCCTGGAGGCTGCAAGCCTTCGCGCCGTGTGCCGCGATGACTTGTTGCGCTCGCAGATGACGTGGCCGCGACCGCCAGCGATCTGATCAGCACGCTGCCGAGTCTGCGTAAGTGGCTGGTCTGGAACGGTGGCGTGGCTGGTCTTCTACTG
Organism: Prorocentrum cordatum; assembly: GCA_963575745.1. NCBI lineage: Eukaryota > Dinophyceae > Prorocentrales > Prorocentraceae > Prorocentrum > Prorocentrum cordatum. Next base: position 407,086 of record CAUYUJ010002614.1, on the reverse strand, counting down.
AGCGCTAGGCAATGCCAGCTGGTCTTCCCCGGTGCTGACACCTGCAGGCACGCTCAAGAGTTCCGTGGGGAAGCTGGTATCAGTGTTGGCAGCTGTAAGAGTTCACGGGTGAGGCAGCTTCTATGTCGCAGGCTCTTGTGCTCGCCGAGTTGAAGGAGCGCGGCTTTCGGGTGCAGTCCATGGGCCTGGGCGAATAGCTAGCATCGTGTCCTGCAATATATGTATGTGTATATATATATATATATACTCGCCCTCTGTGGCGCCACATGTCTTGCGGGCGCACATGCCGTTTGCTGATATTGCTCGTGCTGTGGAGAAAGATGGCCTTCAACGTTTTGACTTGCGCGCCCAGGCGCAGCTTCCCGCCTGCTTCTCTGTTCAGACTCAGGAGTCTGGGGCATCAGACGCAGGCATGTCGGTTTGATAACTAGGCGAGAGCGTGCATGACGCGTGCTGCAACGAGAAGTATCGCGCGCGAGAGATCTGTTGCCCCGGTGGATCTCTGGAGCACCTCGGCCGAGGCTTGTATAGCATGGAGGTAGAGGCTCATGGCCCGTGACCCCTCTCCGCCTCATATTAACATTGCTTGTTGTATCACTTGCATTGCTGCGCACTGTCTGACTATGATTGCGGTGATTATCCGCAGCTGTATGTTTGCTTACAGGATGCAAAAGGTGCGAGCTGGTCCGCTCGCGTGCGCCGCGGGGTCGCCCCCGCGTCGTCGTCGCGTCGTCGGCGGGCCGGCCACCTCACTTACCATTCCTGATATAGTAAATTTGCTTACCAGTTACTTGTCTTATCGATGTCTCATCCCGTACCCTCTCCCACTGGGCAGAGTGAACATGAGATCTGAATTCTTGCGTCATCTTACCCCGATTCCCAGAGGAAAGACTGGTTATCAGCCGAAAGCCGCGACATAGTCGAAGCGGGCTCATATCAACCAGAAGCATGGCCTTCTGATGAACCCCGCGACTGAGTCGCTGCGGGTATGAGCTATCATAAAACAGATGAAATGTCCGTCACTTCGCGAAGTGCAGAACAGCATATTGTACAACATGACGGACATGATCCACAGGAGAGCGGCCCTGGTCAGGGCCGCCTTCCTTCTTCAAGTACCGCCACTCGGGTCTCTAGGGGTAGAGGCACTGAAGAAGCTGTTGAGATGTCGGAAGATGGCTCTCCCTCTGGAGTTCCGATCGGTAATCGCGAACAAACCCCAGACCCGCATGGACGGAATGGCACAACAGCGAGATCTAGACGAGGAGCATTCTCCTCTTTGATCGCCGGATCAACGGAGTCAATCAGTCCCATTCCGATTGCTACACACACATTCGTGCCGGCCGCTGGTGAGGCCAGTCGATCGGGGGAAGCCCACGAGTCCACAGGCTTGTACCCCAACGTCCCAGGCGGATGGGGAGGCACGAGTGGAAATGTTCCCATCCCAATAGCATTGAACGGACAATTTGGCCAGGATAGTGATGATCCAAGTGATAGAGAGCATGAAATAAACTCAATGGAGGAAGATTTTGATTATGCCAACGAAGGAGTCTCCCTGAGCCGAACATTGCCCTCGTTCGTGGAAGAAAACACCCCGCCCAAGGCGAGAGGTGGTCCCCAGATGGGCCAGATGAAGACACCAGTGACCTGACGCCTCAGGCGGGCAAGGCTGAGACTCAGGCGAAGCATGATAGGGAGTCTACAGGGCGGACTCCAGCACCTCAACTCAAAAAGCAGAGGGGCGAGGATTACGATTTAAACGACTCGCCGCTTAAAGAAGGTTTCTATCGTCCTGCCGTCGCCTCAGGCGATTGGCAACCCTCGGTGCCGGCTGCGGTTGAGGATGGAGAAGCGGTTGGACAACCAGCTTCGTGCACTGAGCTTATATTACAGGACGACAGGGATGAGGAGCTTCGAGAGGTACCTAAACCCCCAGGAAGTACGTTTGTGCGTCCTCGATCGAACGCTTCTAGTAGGGGAAGACCCAAAATGCCAAGATCAGGAGCGAGATCTACTTCAAGGAGCAACAGCAACATCTCCATGATGGACGCATGCTGGAACTGGAATTCTGACTTCGCGCCTCAGGCGGAGAGCAGATGCCCGGGTAAAGCCAACAAGCCAAAAGGTGCATGTAGGCATCCAGTATGTAAGAGTTGCTCTGAGGTGTGCCCTAAGTGTAGTACCCAATGGTTGCGTGAAGATTGCTTTCCTATGAGCGAGCATAACTGCACATATCTTCTTATACAAAGTATTCAGAATCAGGCTAGACTAGCTGAAGATAAGACCCAGCACGAGTTCCTGGCCAGCGAAGCACAGCTGGCCGAAAGGGCCCGACTGGATCGAGAGGAGATGATCGCTACCGTGGCAGAAGTTCGGAAGACGTTCGAGGCTGAAAGGCTCGCTCTAGCCAGGGCTGCCAGAGAGCGAGAACAAGAACTGGTGGAACAGGTGCACCGTCAGACCGCGGCCGCTAAGCGGCAGGCGGAGAGAGAAGCCGAGAATAGGTATATCGAGATGTTGGCTTCAGAACGACAGGCCGTTGTGGCGGCGACTAATCAGTCTGTTGATGCCAAAACGGTCACCGCTGCTGTTGCGGTGGCTAGAGTAGAAGGAGAACAAATCGCTACAGCCAGGGCGGAACGAGAAAAGCAAGAGTTGCAAGAAAATCATCAAAAACGCCAGACTGGAAGTGGTTAACACACAAGTTGTAGCTGCGAAGATAGCTGACCAGAACAACCAATATCGAGAGGAACTCAATTCACATGAAAATGCCAGAGCATCCCTACAGCGCATGCAAGTGAGCAGTGATAAATGCCCGCCGGCTAAGCCGACTGGGACGGGAAGACGACCATCGCCAGCGGCTCAGTCGTCTGGCTCGACTTCCGTTCCGCCTCAGTCTGACTTGACAACCGTAATGAACGCGGGGCCGTCAACTTTGAAGGCGAGGGTTGCGCCGCAGCCTCAGCCTGCGAAAAGGGAAGACACCAACACAGCAAGTTTCACAGTTTCCTAGTTTTGCTCAGTTTGCTTCAACCCGAAGACGGGTGATTGCGCTGGTTGTGGATTGCTGGCTTGCAAAGATCATTTTGATGCGAACACCAAAAGATGTTATACATGTACTTTAAAGAAGAGCGACAGGTCAGCTGCCGACATCCGAGAAGGTGAGGCCTGAACAAATGCAGCCGAGTCAGAGAAAAGAATGATGAAGCTCAAAGCTATCATCACGAATCCAATCCCGCACACTGAGAGTGGACAAGAAAAAGTGTTCACCTCGAGTTCGTTCGATTTGCCATTACGTTCACAAGAAACTCCTGTGAGGTCCTTGATGCGCCACAACTTTACTGTTCCTGGTCCTGCTCTCGAAGGTCCGGCTAAGCCGAGCACCCCTGAGAATGGATTGCCAATCGACATGAAATTGACAGGATCCAACGATGATGACCGTTTTGTCAACTATTACGTATTTTCCAGGGATGGACCTGCGAGGCCGCCAGCGGCTAAGCCGCCTGGCGGGGCAGGACAGGATAAAGAAGGGGATGACAAGAGTGACGCGCCGAGCACTGAGATCATGTCGACGCGCGACGATGATAACGCCAAACGACCAGATAAGCAGCCTCCAGGGAGTCCGGGGGGATCGGAGCCCTCAGATGGTGGAGGCGGCCGTGGAGGACTTCAGGGCTCAGGTGGGCCGCATGACCCAGGAGGTATTGATGAAAGTACGCCCTTGGACCAGTGGAGACAGGTTGGAAACAATCAGAAGATTGACTTGTTGGACATCCCCGATGTTACAAACATACGGGAGTGGCAAATGCATGCAATCCGTGCGATCGCAGGGTCGTCGCCTGAGAGCCAAGCAGCGCAGAGCTGGATTACGGAAGCTATGAACCCCGCTGTGGATGATGAACAATTGGAAGAAGCAGGTCGCTTTCAGCGTCTTGACCTCATGGTCGCCACTAATCTGATTGAGAAAGTTAACAAAATACAAAGACATCGCAACCAGCCCAGTCATCACATACACTTCCTCCAGCAGATCACTCGAATGGAGTACAGCGTCCAGAATGAGGGAAGGCTCTTAACCGGACGCGAGATGGTACGAGCCATATGTCATTGGTGTTCTGTTAGGTCGGAGTTGGGCCAACACCGCATTTCGCGTGATATCTTTAAGGTTGTTATTGACCCCAACAAGCCAGACGCTGACCTCTACCACTTCTATAACGAATGGACAGATGTATACCAACAGCTCTATGGCGCCCGACCTCCGTCTGATGAAATGAGAGCTTCGATTCATGCACACTTTATCGAACAATTCAGAAAGCCCAACACATTGAATTTCGTTTGCCAACTCTGTGACCTCTCCAAGGATGGAATGGGACATGGTGTGAAGACTTATGAATGGCTGATGGAGCAGATCGAAGGAATGATGCTGCGTGATGAAGAAGAGTGGAACATCAGCGTGCATGAGAGCACCTTGAATCAACGTGCTCGACAGGCCAGGTTGGGCGGAGGTGGAGGCAATGACAATCGAAGGAATGCCGGCGGCAAAGCCGCCCCGGCAGAAGTAGCAGCTAAACTAGGGAAACCCACCGATGCCATGAAAATTGGATTGACTAGGGGCGAGACGACGTGCAGGTACGTGCGTAAGGGCGAGACCTGCCCGCATGCTGGAAAAGGTTGCCCCTTCAATCACAAGAAGCCCAAGACTGCCGCGCCGGCTCAGCCAGCTGCGGGAAATAAGTCTAATGCCGCTCCTGCCCAGGACAAGGACCCCAGAGGGAGAGCCAAGGACCGAGGCCGAAAGGGGCAGAGTCGATCGCAGACCCCAATGGGTGGACGTGGGAAAGGAGCACAACAGAGGAACAGAAGTCAATCCAATCGATCGCGTGGGAAAGAGAGCACGATACCATGCTACGCGTGGTCTCGAGATTCCAAGAATTGTCGCGGAGCAGCAGGCGGTTGCAATAGAGTCCATAGAGGGTTGACCGATGCTGAGAAGCTTGAACGCGACAAATGGGAACAAGCAAAACTTGACGCGGGACAATCTTTGGGATATGAGCGCGCAGCCAAGCAAGCCAATGCCGCCGCTGCCAATGTCTCATCGTCTGGAGGTGACGGTGGCTCGAGAGCCTCCAGTAATAATTCCGACAAACGCAAAAAGGATGGAGACATAACAAAGGCAAAGGCAAAGGCAAAGACATGAACTGTCGCTCCTTCAAGGAAACAGGTAAATGCTCGCGTGGCAAGGAGTGTTGGTTTGCCCAGGCAACGACTGGTCATCCGTGACAATGGCTCCGCACTGGCGGCTCCTCCGCCAGTGCAGGAGGAATGATTCACATGATTTTGTTAAGGGTACTCTTTCTCGTCTTCCTTACTCGACGGATGCGGCGAAGTCCGCGTCGGTCAAGCCGGAAGCGGGGGGATCAGAAGATACCCACTGACCAAGTCAGCTTGGGTGTCACTGCGTGCCCCGCCCCGTTGTTTCGGGGCCTCCCAGGGCGGAAACAGACCAGCCCTAAATTTTCGAAGGTCTTAACTGATACCGGCGGGGGAGATTGCAGGAATCCCTCCGGCGATGAGTTCCACCGCGAGAGCAGGGAACAGGTCGAGAGTCTCGTCAATGTCCTTGCGAATTCCCTACATCCTCTTTCTCGGGGCGCTATCAAGAAGTACTGGGGCGTTCCCCCTAGCAAGAGTTGCATCCGACATCGAAAGAACGATAGGTGCAAACTCCGTGTCCGATTTCGCCCCTCTACTGAGGGGCCCGCCATTGCTCGGAGGAAGGCGCGTCGCCACGACTTGAAAGAGTTGCCCTCGAGTGGCAAAGATAGGTGGAAATTCCCATGAGAAATGCGCAGACAGCTGTCTACTCAGTCGAGGGCGTCTGCTGCGGAGGCCCTGATCAGAGCGTCGGACCTGCAGGATGAAATCTGGCATCTCTGGTTGAGAACCGAAGAGGGGGAAGAGGGCCCACGCGGCACAGCCGCTGCTGGATGCACAGACACAGACGCTGCGTATCTTGGCGCGCTGAGCTTTATCATAGATACTGGGTGTGGGTATAACCTCATAGCGGAGAGATATATTAGAAGCGCAGGCGCAATGACATTTATTTGAAAGCTTCCGCAATCGATCACTCTGAATACTGCTGGGGGAGAATCAAAGGCCCTCGGTCCAGTTCGCATCGCATGCCCCAAGTTTAAGGGTGGTAGTTTTAATGCTTTAGTCATGTCGGAGACCCCGTGCGTGATTTCGGTAGGAGAGCGGTGCATGGATCACGGCTTTAGCTTCTTCTGGCCAGCAGGCCGAAAACCCTACCTGTTGTTGCCCAACGGTCAAAGAGTGGACCTGGCCGTCGAGGGCAAGATACCGTACTTGACCCTATCAGGCAAAGGGGCACTGGGTCAGTGGATGTGCGCGGTTGCCACCGGAGGGGTTGAACCTCCCGAGCGGTGGTGTTGCGCGACGCCAGGCGCCAAGGCATTCCTGGACAATGTGGAATCGGCGGGAGGCCCTCCGCCCCACGCTGTCCAGACTCGCGTGACCATAGACCTGCATACACATGAGTTGATTGGTGCCCACAGCTACGCTGATGGACGGCCGACTGAGATCGCGCCTGTTTTTCCGTCCTCGGTAGATTCTGCGGATACCATCACCTACTTCTACTATTCGCTTCAAAAGGCGAGTGACAGCGGTTGGAATCGGACGCCAGCCGACATCGCTGCCTTCAAAAGTCTTTCAACTTTGCCTTGCCGCGGTCAAGCCGTCGGACAGTACGACGAGCAGCCCGGCAAAGCCGAGGCCTGCGCCGCAGCATATAGAAGCGTTCAGAGGCACGGAGTCTCAGGATATCTTCCCTACGAAATGAATCGAGGACTGGGCTCCAGTGCGTGCGACGCGGCCCCTGGGCCCGAGGAGGGTGAAGTTGGAGACGCTGACGGCGTCGACTTAGTCGACGTCGACGCACCGCCACACTTAGACCCCGACGATCCAGAGGTTCAGGTGTCGGAGACCCTTGCCGAGCGGCTCAAGAAGACCGCGGCCTCCCTGCCGCACCTTCTAACTCATATTTTTAAAAACCCATATTGCCCAGTGTGCAATTAGGCCAAAGCTATCAAAAAGCAACAGCGCAAGGCGCAAAACAAAGGGCTAAAGGTTCCCCGCCCATACGCTAACCCCACTTCGTTTGGGCACCTGACGACGATGGATCATTGGTTTGCGATGGATGAACTCTCGCGGGGGCTCCACGACGAGACCGCGTGCGTGACTTTTCGCGACCGAGCTACGGCTTTTCTCGCCGCTCAGGGTGTGCACGACAAGTCTGCGGTTCACGTTTGTATTTTTTTGGTAAACCTGAAAGCCCCAGAGGAGAAGTTATAATATTGTTTTCTAGATGGTGCAAGAGAGCTTGCGAGGGCGCGTTACGAGCTCAATATTGCCCATGGTCCTACCATCCCCGGAAATAAGAAACATAACGCCGTTGCCGAGCGTGCAAATGGCGTGGTACAGATGGGGACTAGAGCCTTACTCAGGCAGGCCGGTCTTCCACCGCCATATTGGACCTACGCAGTCCGATACTTCTGTCCATGCTATAACACCAGGACCCCAGCGGAGGGACAATCAAGTTGGGAGCGACGCTTTGGATGTAAATTTTATGCCCCGCTCCTTCCCTTTGGGTCTCTAGTGCGCTATGTGCCTCCACCTGAGTCCAGGTTTCGGACCGCCAAGACTGGCGCTACGATGATTCCGGGGATATACCTGGGGTATGTGCACAAAGCGGGGGGATTGGTTGGACCAGACAGTTATGTGGTGCCGTTGAGACAACTGGACGGTCTGAACATGGAGTCAGGGCGTGCCCCAGTGGGTAAACGACCCACTCTTGAGAAGTCCGACCAGGTGTACAGCACATCTTAGATGGCACTGCTGATGACCAATCGCCCCAATTTCCCTTGAGAAAAGCGTACGACAAAGCGGCGACCGAAGTACGTTCAGTTACGATCCATCCAGCAGGAGAAGCTGCGGCCGTCCCAGACGGACCACAACCAGCAACAGGGATACGACTGGACAACTTATTTGGTGCCGATGATCCTGCTGTTGTCATGCCACCGCCTTCTCAAGGAGGCGAGGGCATGGGGGATTGCGTGGATGACGAGCCTATGGTAGTTGACGGCAGAGATCCACAGCGCGATTCCCATCCTGCAGATAAGAACCAGAAATTGGGACTCGCACAACTCGAATACCGTTTGGATAGACAATCCAACTTCCCAGCGGCCAAGCCGCGCGAGAAGGTTCCCGGGAAAGGGCAACTTCTTGCTCGAACGACTCAAAACCTGGACACGATGGAATACTTCGAAGACAGACGAATTGTCGCTGGACTAACAAAAGAAGAGTTGACGCAGAAACTCCCGTTGACAGGTCGACGAAAGACATGTAGCAGTCGAGTTGTTCTTTATTCTGATCCCGATTACGTGCCTATCACCCGTGTGTGGGTCACTGACCCAGACCCAAAATACAGTGCCCAATGGCTGAAAAAGCTGCCTGAATCCACCAATCCTGGGATCCATCCTGGACGATGGTTCAACGTGAACCAAGCACAACGCCGACAGGCCGTGGAACAGTATAAGGCAGAGAAGAGATGATTTTTCGGCATAGAAGATCCGGGTCCTTGTCTTGGCCTTCTACGTGACATTGGCCTGGGCGTGGATGATCCGCCGACCCCGCCAGAACCCGCAGTGGCTCAGCCACTCGCGGCATATCCCGAAGCCAGGCTAACAGCGCCGCAGGTGGCTGAGCGGTTCCGTATTTTGGGGGCGAACAGCCTGTGCTACACCCCTGGCGGCGGACGTGGGGCGGCGTCGCGGCCTGCACAGGGCGGCCAAGCCGCCGCTGTGGTTGTTGAATCTTCTGAGGAAGGTGATTCTGACGAACATCTTTCGGATGATGATGATATTTGGTGGAAACAGACGTGGTACGGAGGACGAGATGGGATTCCCTCCGGCTCAGCCGGTAGGGGCCCGCTGTCCGACGATGATGAGACTGAGGACATTCATGAGGCAAGCCAGACCTTGAGTCCGGCGGCCGCCGCGTCGCGGCGAAGCGTGCCTCGAATGCCGCTACAGGATGGCTCGGCTTCAGTTCTCAGTCATCGTGAGAAAGAGAGATTTGACTTGTAATATGTTTACAATCCTTCTACTGACCTTATCTCAGTCATCGACGAACCCTTCCAACTTCCCAACGACTGGCAACACGCCTACATTGATGCCGCTGTCGCCAGATCCGTCTCAAAGGACGAGGCCAAAGCGAACAAAGACGCCCAAGCTGCCTTGAGAAAAGAGTGGGATAGACTGCGTGACATTGGCACATGGAAAGAGGATGGTGTCAGAGAATATTCTGACGTCGTCGCCGAACTCAAGGGACAGACGGCCCACTTGGGCCGGCTGTCTGCGATCCTGGTTGAAAAGAACTCTGGGTTACCGTTGGGACACAAAGGTCGCAAGTACAAAGGTCGGGTAGTTTTTGATGGTTCGAGTGTGAGAGATCAGAATAAAGATGTTGCGCTGTTTCAAGAACTTTCTAGTAACCCCGCTACGATGCAGGCTAGCAAAGCAGCTGACGCCTACGGACTACTTGAAGGCCACGGCATCGAGCAAGCGGGTGCCCGCCAAGCTTATACTCAATCGAAGCTAGGCGGCACCCCGACTTGGGTTTTCCTACCTCGAGATGAATGGCCTAAAGAATGGTCTCACATGCGTAGTCCGTATGCCCGTTGTATCTCTCAGTGTACGGGCACCCTGATTCAGGAGGATATTGGGAGCAGCATTGCGAGGGACATGTTGCAGCGAAAGGCTTTTTGAAGTGTAGTCCGTGGCGCAGCTGTTATTTCCACGAGGAATTTGTTGATGATTTCAAGCTGTCGGGACCTGCCGACAAGCTTGCAGAGGGCTGGAAACTACTGCAAGAACCCTCTGAAAATTGTCCCAAGGGAATAAAAATAGACCCTCCAACGGCTGTTGGAAGATATTTGGGATGTGAACA
>CAUYUJ010002614.1:387066-392066 GCA_963575745.1 Prorocentrum cordatum | reverse complement strand
GTCTCCTCCTCATCCTCCTCCTCCTCATCATCATCAGTATCATCATCAGCATCGTCATCATCAGCATCATCAACATCATCATCAGCATGATCATCCACATCATCATCATCATTAGCATCGTCGTCATCATCCACAGTGGCATCGCCATCATCATCATCATCATCAGCAGCAGCAGCATCAGCATCACCATCACCATCACCACCATCATCATCATCATCATCTTCTTCATCTTCTTCATCATCATCATCATCATCGTTGTCATCATCGTCCTCGCTCATCCTCACCGTCCCCTCATCTTCCTCATTCCTCCTCTACCACCACCGTCGTCAACAGTGTTCGAACCCAAGGTGCTTGCAGGGACGAGCGATTCGGCGCATCCACGCGCACTACCAGAAGATGACAGGAGTGTGCATCCAGCAGACGAGGGCGGAGCTGGAGGCGCCTCTCTCATCCACCGTGCCACGCCCCCCGCCCTTCTCTGATCCCCGCTCGTCCCTCATTTCCCCTCTCTCATCCTTCTACTTCTCCTCCTCATCATCCTTCTCCTCCTCACGCCTATCCCGCGCTCCTTTTCATCCGCTTCCTCGTCCTCCTCCTCCTTCTCTTCCTCCTCATCCTTCTCCTCCTCGTCCACCCCCGCCTCCGTCCTCTCTTTCGTCATTCTGACCCATCAGCTCTCAGTTGTTCCTCCTCGGATCCCCCCCTCCATCCTGACAAGGCCAGCGCAGATAGGCAGATCACGCCCTACGACAGCGAGGATGAGGAGCAAATTACTGAGGACGGCTTCCGCCAGATGTTGGCACAGGTCTGCCAGGGAAGAAGCTGACGAAGCGGACGAAGGAGGACGAATGGCGAAGATGGAGGAGAAGGATCGAGAGAGGGAGGAGGAGGATCGAGGAAGAGGAGGAGGAGGTAACACGGAAGATGAGTCAAACCAACATGTAAGAGGGAAGGCACAGGTGAGACGAGGGGATGAGGGGCAGGTGAGGGAAGAGGAAGAGCAGGAGGAGGAGGAGAAGGAGAAGAATCGAGACTAAGGAGAGATGAGGGGAAACATGCTGAGGAGACGGGGGGTGATAATGAAGTAAGGAGGACGATCAGGAAGAGGATGACTTGAGAGAGGCGCACAAGGGCGACGAGCTCGACCACGATAGTCAAGAGATCGAGGAGCAGGCTGCGCCGCGCGGCAAGATCGAGAGCCCCGCGCCGAAGCGCAAAATCCCATTCATCAAGTCCCTGCTCGCGAGCAGGGCGACGCCAAGGATCGAGGGAACGAGTGAACCAGAGTTCGAGAGGGAGGAAGGACCAGGAGGAGGACGAGCAGCGGCAGCAGCAAGTGAACGATGATACGACGCCAAGGCAGATGATAATGCTGATGATGATGCTGATGATGCTGATGGTGGTGATGATGATGCTGGTGAGGGTGGTGGGATGATGGTGACGATTATGATGATGACGATATGATGATGATGATGATGATGATGATGATGACGATGATGATGATGATGATGATGATGCTGATGGTGACGATCAGGCAGAAAGCGATGGGGGCGTCCTCCAGGCGAGGAGGCAAGTTATGAGAAGGAGGACGATGATCGGTACAAGGAATGATGAGGAGGGAGGAGGATGAGGAAGAGGATGATGAGGATGAGGAGGGGAGGAGGAGGAGACAGATAATGAGGACGTAACCAGAGAAGGTAAAGCATTTAACCGATGAGGTGGATGTGGAGGAGCAGGACGGCACGAGGAGGAGGGCGAGGATGACCTCTTAGGAAGTCGCGGATCAAGGAGAAGACGAAGAAGCCGAAGAAGAAGCAGCAGCTGGAGCAGAAAGAGATGGTGGCCATCAAAGACGAGCCGATGCTGCAGCTGCCGACGATCAAGCGCCCAGCAGCAGCAGCAGCAGCAGCACAGCAGGCAGCACGCAGATGAAGCGCATGAAGCGCCCAGCAGCAGCACCGAAGGCTTCCTCGTTCTCTTCGCCCTCCTCGTCCCTTTTCTCCTCCTCGATCACTCACTTCCCCACGCCTAGGCAATGCTCAATCCCGCATCCATGTGTGCAGCTCCGTCCCTCTGTACTGGTTCCTATGCATGCTCGCACGCGCACCTACACGCATGCACACATGCACACATACACACATACATACATACGTACATACGTACATAAATACATACATACATACACACATACACACATACATACATACGTACGTACATACATTCATACATACACACATACATACATACATGTCTACATATATACACGTATATGCATACATACATACAGGCATACATACATCCATACACACATACATATACACACATACAAACATACATACATGCCTACATACCTACATACCTGCGTATATGTATGCATACATGCATACATACATACGTGCATACACACATACATACATGCATACACACACGCACATACGCACACACATACATATATCTAGATATATGTGTGTATATATATGTGTCACAACCATATATATATATATGTACGCATCCATTTATACATACGTACACGCATACCTACATGTAGACATACAGTCATGCACACCTAACACATACATGTATGCATGCTTACGCAACCGACTATGCACATATGTATACATGCATGCACAGAGTCCTGCATCCATACACACATGATGCATGCATACATGCACACGCCCACACACATGCATACATACATGCACACACGCTCAAATATGTATGCATACATGCACGCATACATACATATAGTCATGTATACAAACATGCATGCTTACATGAAAACAGCAATTCATGCATACATGTATCGATCCATCCACGTATGCAGACATGCCTGCCGATACATCTATATATATACATATAGTCACAACCATACGCCGTGCACACCTACAGGCATGCATCTATACCATGTGTATGTGTGCAGACTGCATGCAGACGTGCATGCAGGCATACACATCCATGCATGCATACATGTGTATAGATCTGCCATGCACGCATGTACATATCATCGATTTCCGCATGTAGGCAGAGCCGGTGCAGCCAGTCGACGCGGAGGGCGCCGAGGTCCAGGAGATCGAGGAGGGCGCCGAGGTCCAGGAGATCGAGGAGGGCGCCGAGGTCCAGGAGATCGACGAGGGCGCCGAGGTCCAGGAGATCGAGGAGCAGGGCGCCGAGGTCCAGGAGATCGATGAGCAGGGCGCCGAGGTCCAGGAGAGCGGGGGCGAGGTCCAGGAGATCGATGAGCAGGGCGCCGAGGTCGACCAGGAGATCGAGGAGCAGGGCGCCGAGGTCGACCAGGAGATCGAGGAGCAGGGCGCCGAGGTCCAGGAGATCGATGGGCAGGGCGCCGAGGTCGACCAGGGGATCGAGGAGCAGAGCGCCGAGCTGCCAGACGGTGCCAGGGCTCGAAGGAGCGCGGAATGGGGGGGGGGCGGTCGAGGACCACTTCGTTTTGAAAAGTCGGTCTTGCATGCCGTGACTCAAGATCCTCCTCCCCCCCTCCTCCTCCTCCTCCTCCTCCTCCTCCCCCTCCTCCCCCTCCTCCTCCTCCTCCCCTCCTCCTTCTCCTCCTCCTTCTCCTCCTCCTTATCATCAGCGTCCTCAGCTTCATCAGCATCACCATCACCGTTAGCATCATCGTCATCACCATCATCACCATCACCATCATCACCATCCTTTCCTTACTCACCACAAGTCAAAGAGGCTCCCAAGGCCCGCGGGGGGGGGGCAGGAGGGGCAGGGAGGAACGGTCAGCCAGCGCAGGCATGGTGACGATCCAGGTCGGCGGCGAGTTCTATAACATCAAGATGAAGAGGACCCCCCTGCTCCTTCTCCTCTTCCCCCTCCTCCTCCTCCTCCTCCTCCTCGTCGCCACCTCCTCCTCCTCCTCCTCCTCGTCCTGAACTCCTCCTCCTCTTCCTCCTCTTCCTCCTCCTCCTCCTCCCCTTCCCCCTCCTCATTGTCGTTCTCCTCATTGTACTTCCCCACCCTCGAGGTCCACGCACTTGTCCTCGATGACAGGGGTAGTGGATCTCCAGGGTGGTGATAAGGCAGTGGGGATCTGCCCTACCTTCACTACCATGCCCGCGCTTCTGCGGGCTTGGGGATGAAGGGATGCAGAATTCGAAGAGGAGGGGTGCTGAGAAGATCAGCACTATCGTGTTCAGGGCGACCACAGTGACGAATGGCTGGCCGCAATTAATCCAGTGCGCCGACAAGACGTGGGGCGAGAGCGACAATGCCAAGGAGCTGAGCGAGACGTGCATGAAGGACACCAGGGGAAGGAGGACGAGGAGGGGAGCTGATCGAGCGGCTGCAGGATGGCGGGGAGGGGGGAGGAAGGAAGAGGGAGGATGGCGATCAAGAGGTCGACGCAGAGGCGAGCTCGAGGGGGGTGACTATTTCAGACCGTCCTCCCTCTTCGGGGCTCGTGGCTACACGGGCCCTTGTTTCCTCCCACTCCTGCAGCCTTTCAGTCCTCCCATGACCCACCGTCCTCATCCCTCGTATAGTTCCAACTCCCACCTCCCATCGTCAATGCCATCCTCCCCCTCCGCCTCCTCCCCGCATGGCCCCGAAGTACGTCATGCAGAAGATCATCGAGAAGCCGACCGTCACCAAGGCTGTCGTGAGCTCGTACAGGAACAGTGTTGTGAACGAGCTGCGCTCCTCCAGTGGATCCTAGGTGAGATCCTGGGCCTAAGAGGACGAAGGAGGAGACGTATAAGGAGGAGAGAGGAGGAGGAAGAGAAGTATAAGGAGGAGAGAGGAGGAAGAGAAATATAAGGAGGAGAGAGGAATGCCAGCAGGAGGAGAGAGGAGGAAGACAAGCATAAGATAGCGCGGGATGGGGCTGGGAAGGACGAGCTCGGAGGAGGGTGGAGGGGAAGAAGCACGTAAGGATGATCGGGAGCACTGAACTTCAAAATCTACACGTTCGAAGCATCTCCCTGCGGTGCCAGGGTCACTTGGGCAAATCTGTGCCCACGCGACCCTGACATCAC
>CAUYUJ010002614.1:362500-386966 GCA_963575745.1 Prorocentrum cordatum | reverse complement strand
CAGCTTCGCCTCGCCCGCACGGCACGCACGAACACGAAACCGAAATCGATTTCCCGGTAGGGGGGCTCTCCGTTCCGCTTCGATCTCACCCCCTCACCTCCGACAATACGCAAGTGCGGCGGCCGATGAAGAATGGCTCCGAAGCCGACCAGCTGCTGGCGGGAGCGGCACGCAGCCATTACCGCACCGGCGAGGGAGACCCTGTGTCTGGCTCTGGCGGCCGAGTGGTTGCAGCGGCATTTCCCAGAGCGCTTCGCGACCGAGAGGCACCTCCCATTCTGCCGCTGGGAGGTCGGGACGCCGGCGAACAAAGAGCAGCTGCAGGAGGTGCTCATGCGGACACACTCGCTGCGCATCGGTGGCGCCACCGCCCTTTACCACATCTACCCAGACGTCGAGCTGATCAAGAGGTTCGGGCGACGGAGTAGCACCTCGCTCCACAGGTATTTGTGGGAGGTAAACGAGAGCACGAAGGGCGTGGCAGCCAGCGCGGTAGGAGACACGTCCTCGCTGCACGTCGGCTTCAGGCTGACGGAGATGGGTCGGCCCGAGACGCACCCCTCGGGCGCGAGCCACACCAGGGGAAGACAGGATCGAACTTCGGGGCGGGCCCGAGGGGTGGGGGAGCAGGATGGCCACTGCTCGCGCCCGCCAGGGGGGATGGTGGGGCCAGGAGGGGGGAAGGACGAGCATTTCCCGCGCCTCCCTGGTCCGCCAGAGCTCGCCAGCCCTGCTGCCCCCATGGCGAAAGAGGAAGCCCGCGAGACCACGGCAATGGGGGCGAGGCGCGTCCGCTTCGAAGAGGAGGACGCTGAAGCTGCCCAGGACACAGCCCCGCGGCCGCGCCAGCGGTTGGAGGAGGCAGCCCCGCAGCCGCGCCCGCAGACGGGGGCCGCAGCCACTCCCGCAATTAAGGGCGCCAGCAGCGGCCTCGTTGGTGCCCCCGCTGGGGGCCAGGGCCGCCACCTGAGGAGAGCGGGGTACCTCCGGGCGTTCAGTACAGCGCAGCTGGAGGGGCCCGCGGTTGCAGCGCCAGCGGCGCGCCTGGCGCTGGACTTGAGGCCGCGCGCGGCCAGGCAAAGAGAGCCGGGCGTCGATCAGCCGGCGCCGGGCACCTAGCGCAGCGGGGCCGGAGGGGCCCGCGGCTGCAGCGATGGCTGGTGCTATGTACGCGCGCAGCCATCCTCTCTTTTCCCAGGCGGGGGGGGCAAGCGCCCCCACCGCCGCGGGCCGGGGCGCGGAGCCGCAGGGCTCGCGCTCGGCGCGCGTCGCCGCCGCGCTTCCGAGAGGAAAAGTGTCTCCTCTCTTAGGGTCCCCGCGGGCCCCCTGTCCCCCGCAGGCATCGAGTGGCCTCCTGGGCCTATTCGATATGTTGTGTGTTTTCTGTGAGCTGCGCCGTTTAGACTTGGCAGTTCGGCGCGGCAGCTTAGAACGTAAGGCTTTAGGGTGACAAGTCAGAGGAAGGGGGGGGGTGGAGAGGGGGGGGCACGCCCAATCCTTTTGGGCTCGCAGCGCGCGAGCCCCTCTCTTCGAAGGCCCGTTCAACCCGCCCGTTTGGCGCCGGCTCCCTGCGCGACCGCGGGGAGAGCAAGCGCCCCCGCTGCCGCGGGCCGGGGCGTGGAGCCGCAGGGCGCGTGCCCCCCTGCACCCGAGGGCGGCGCGTGTCGCCGCCGCGCTCCCGAGAGGAAAAGCGCTCCCTCTCCCGGGGTCCCCGCGGGTCAATTTCCCCCCGCGGGCATCGAGTGGCCCTCTTGGACCTACTCGATATGTGCTGCGCTTTATGTGAGCTGTGCCATGTAAGCGATGCGGTTTCAGTCTTGGTGGGGAGCGCCGCGACGGCGCCTGCGGGGTTGCGAAGAGAGAACGCCTGTCGGCGCCGCTGTCTGGAGCCAGCCGGGCGAGCAGGCATGGCGCGCCCCGCCTTTCGCGGGACCCTTGTCGAAGATGACCGCGCTTTTGTTTTGCATTTTCTCGTCGAGGATGGCTGCTCGATTCTCGCGGGGTTCTAGAAGGGCTGTTTGAAGGAAGTCTGGGGAACAGAGGCTTGTTCTGGGTTGCCGTCGATGCAGCGCGCGTTTCGCTTTCCCCTCCATGCCGAATTCTACGATATAAGTTCGGAGAGACCTGCCCCCCCCCCCCCTGAGGACCGTGCCCCTTGCAAGGCCGATTCGGTGTGGATGTGGAAAGATTGGTTTTTGTGAGTTTTGGGGGGTGGTGGGGGGGTTGGCGGGGAATCTTATCGCTCTCGAGATGGACGTCTACGTCAATGATCGGATCCAGTCTGGGGCATTTCCCGAGCTTCTCGAGGGTTTTCAGGGGGGTGAGGTGGCATTCGCGCGATTGAAGGCGCTGCCCATGGGCTTCGCGTGGCCGTTCTGGCCGGTCTAGGGGCATCGCGCGCAGGCCTCCGCGAGAGAGGCCCCCCGGGGCCCATCTTGGTGGGCGGGCGCCCTGCCCCGACAAGCGGCGAGGGCGACGGCGCACGCGCGGCGCACTGCGACAACCTGACAACCTCGACGCCGGCGCGTTCGGCAGCAGTCCCTGGCAAGCTGCGCGGCGACAGATTGCCCCCCCTCGTCGCGCGCGCCTCGCTCGGTTCTCGACGAGGGCCGAGATGCCTTCGTGCCCAAGCTGGAGACGGCGCGCAAGCTGCTTGTGGGTTTCGATTGGATGAGTACGGGATCTGAAGCGTAGTCAAAAGTGGTGGAGAGACTGGTGGGTCATGGCACGCACGCGGCATTGCCGAATCGCGGTGCCCTGCCCGTTTTGCGACATCTGCATGATTTCTTTGCCCAGAGCCAACCGCTGCAAATCGTGCCGCATCTTTCCTGGTAGCCGCCCACTTTGCGTGTCCGACCTCTGCGTCGACTGGAGCAGCGCGGTCGCGTGCGTCGATGCTTCTCCGACAGGGCACGGCATTTGCCAGAAGGATCTCGAGTTGGACTAGGTCCGTAATTTTGGGAAGTGGGGCGCGCGTTGGAGGCGCAAGAGGCTCTCCCCCGATAAATGGGGCCCCGGCGTCAGGGGCCCTGAGGCCCGACCCCGCGCGCGACTTGGCCAGCGCAGGACACGCGTTGGCCCCTGGAGTTGATCACGGGGGTTGTGGCGCAACTGCAGCGATTGAGAACCTTAAAGTAGGGCGAAGAGAACTATGCACATGCACCGATCCTGGTAAGGCCCATCCTTGACCCAGGATCGGTGCATATGCCTTCCTGGCCAAGGTAGGAGGGCGTATGCACCGATCCTGGGCTCAGGATGGGCCTGGCCAGAATCGGTGCATGTGCATAGTTCTTTTTCCTCTGTAAAGGTACGACGAGGACCCTGATTTCCCCGAGGTGCCCCGCGGGCTTCCGGCGTCGGACTTTGGGGGCGTCGTCTTCCGGTGCGCGGCGCTCGTAGGAGGAACGCATCGCAATGAAAGAATTGGGGCGGCTGTCGCGGCGCTTCGGGGGCTTCTTCGGGCTCGCCGCAACTCCGGGAAGAGGCGCGCCATGCGAGTGCACAGCGCAGGTTGTGTTTTGCTCTGGCTCGGGGGCGTGCTCGTTCACGCGGTCTGCTCGGAGTCGGCCGGCAGATCGGGGCGCGTCATTTGGCTGCCAACAATCGCCCGCGCCCGCGCCGCGCCGCGGGCCCCCTGCGAGCGCGATGTCGCAGACGAGCCGCCTCGCCGGATGAGTCAGCAGGGCCCTCGGCTGAGCGCCGAGTCCAATGGCACTGACTGGATCGACGCGCGGCGCGGAGGACTGGCAGCTGACGCCGCGGGGCCGCCCGCGCGATGCGGGCGCCAGGCCGACGAGGACAGCGGCGAGTTGTCCACGGGATCTCCCGGGCTGGGGCGATGGTAAACAGGTCGCGTCAAAGCAGCCGGGGGCGACGGGAGTTCCGCTGCCTGGCCCAGGTCGCCGCGCCCTTGAGGACTCGCGCCCCGACCCCCCTGCGGGGGCGAGAGTCGTCGTGGAGCTGGCCTCGCGCGAGAGACGAGACAGGCAGAGGAGGCGCTCGACCCCCGGGTGGGCCCCCTGGCCTGGCGGGCACAGCGTTCGCGGCTCGAGGAGCGAAGCGCGTCGTCCAAAGTGAGCGAGAATTGCGGGCGCTGCCTGATGAATTTCAAGGATTTCTTCTGCGCGGAGAACGGGCTGCCGCCCGGGGTCGGCGCGGCGCCCGACTTCGCGCAAACGGGCCGCTTCGACGCGAAGGTCCTGAATGTGCTCGGCCCCGCCGTCGCCGAGACGGCGATCGCCGCAGCGCAGCTCGCGAAGGCGAGGGCGAAGAGCGGACATGCGCCGCCGTTCGCGAGGCGTCAGAGGACTTCGAAAGAGCGGGGGAAGCTGGCGCCACCAACAGTCCTGCTCCCGCCGCCGTGGGCGTCGGCGGCTTCGATCGCCAACTGCGCGGCGCATTCGGGCAGTCTCGACATGGCGCTGCGCCTGGCGGCTTGCTCCGCGCGCTGCCTGCGGCCGCCCGAGGGGCTCGGTCTGCGCGCAAAGGGCGCGGCGCCCGTCGTCGCGGGGGCGGGCCGCGGTTTCCGGCACTGCGCGGCGACAGTCAGAGGCCGGGCGAGAGGGCGCCAGACAAGGTCGGGGCGTTCGACGGCCGCTCTCTGCACGACCAGCCGCGCCCTCAGAACGTCGGGGCGGTGCTGCGCAGGCGCGCCCAGGGTCGGGCGCGCGACGCCGTCGTCTTCGACTCGGAGCTGAAGGGCGCGCGCGGCATGCTCAACCAGGCGGCCGGCGACCTGGGGCCGACCGACAGGCTGTCGCTGCGCCAGCGCAGGCACGGCGGAACCGCCCACGACCTCGCGAACAAGGTGCGAGGTCGCGCCGCGAGCATTCCTCGGGGGAGATGGCAAACAGAGTCGCCAGCGCGCCGTCGCACCGATATGCATCAAAAAGAAGCGTAAGTTTCATGATATGATCGCCAAGCTGTCTCCCGCCGTCTTGGACCGCTTGATGAGGCGCAGCCAGACGCCGTTGAAATGGGAGCAAGCAACGGCGCTCGCCGGGCCCTTGCTGGCGAGCGCGTGAGCTCTGGGTGCGAGTTGGATACCGAGGAACTCTCGGGGTTTTCTCGGGCACGGGTCGTCTGACGCAGGCCGCGAAGCGGCTCGGCGTTAGAGCAGACGGCCTGGATATTGATATGGGCGTGGATATCCTGAGCAAGCCCGCCGAAGAACGCATCCTCGCTTTGATTCGCACCAAGAGGGTTGGGGTTCCTGTGGTTCGGGCTGCCCTGTAATTCCTGGGGTCGGGCCCAGAGAGGCAAAGGGTCAGTGCCTGGGCATTGTCGCGGCCTGGGCAATGATGCGTCATGGGCCTCCCTTGGTTTCGGGACAGGGACGCCGAAACAGCGCGCGTTGAAAATCAAGTATTGGTCATGGTGATCCGATTGTGGCTGGGCGCCTCTCGGATTGGTATTCCGCCGGTCTTTGGAAGCCTTCGTGCAAGTAGACTTTGGAAAGCATCCGAGATGAATAACCCCGTGAGAACCAGAACGTTCGTGCTCGAGGCTGTAGTTATCTCCAGAGTTCGTTCAGTGGGACTTTTGTCATTATTGGGAGGATTGCAGCACGGCCACATCTGTCCTCACGCGCTGTGTTGATATGTGTGCAGCTGGGCTTGAATATTCGATGCATGCTGGTATATGTTCTCGTGCAGTATTCCAGCAAACCGTCTTCGAGGGAAAAGATTGCGAAGGAATTTGGAACAATTGTTCGACACTGACTGGATAAGGGAGATCTCCAGAGCCTCGGCAGACCTGTCCGCACCTGCGCCGGCCTCTCAAGGAGGTCGCCCGTCCAGCTCGTGCTCACTCCTCGTAACTTGCTGGAGCAGCCCACGCTCCATCGGAAAAGGTTTTCTGGCCAACGGGGAGGGCTGATCACGAGGGCGCGTTGCGCAGCATTGGTCTGCCGACCCGCGGCCGTTGCCCGACCTCAAAGTCTCTTTGCTGGGCCGCCCCTGGCCCCGACCTGCCCTTGTTATACATATATATACATACATATATATATATGGGGGGAGGATTCCAGAGCCTCGCCAGACCTATCCGCGCCTGCGTCGGCCTCTCAAGGAGGTCGTCCGTCCAGCTCGCGTTCACCTTTCTTAACTTGCTGGAGCGGCCCACGTTCCATCGAAACGTTTTTCTGGCCAGGGGAGAGGGTTGATCATCATCACCATCGTCACAACCACGATCACCATCAGCATCACCACCACTATCATCACCACCAATTGCCAGTTTGGCTCAAACAATTTGTTGGTTCCGCTGTGCGCGGCCTTAGCGCGGCAAACGGACAGGGCGGGCGGTGGACAGCGGCACGTCCCCCCCTTGGTGAGCGGAGCTGCAGCGCTGGGGAGCCCGCAGACGCCGCCGTGGGCCCGAAGGCCGTGCTCTCTTGCTGCGCCGCGTGCGCGGGTGAGTGCTCCGACCAGGCCGACGACGACGACGATGATATGATGATGTTGTTGTTGATGATGATGATGATGATGATGTTGATGTTGATAATGGTGATGATGATCACGATGTCGACGGTGATGATCGTGATGAGGTTGGTGACGGTGTGATGATGATGGTGATGGTGATGATGCTGGTGGTGATGATAACGACTACGACGACGATGACGATGATGATGATGATGATGAACATCGTGATGAGTTTGATGATGATGATGCTCTTGATGATGTTGCTGATGCTCATGTTTGTGATGAGGTTGATGATGATGGTGAAGATGATGATGACGGCGACGGTGATGATGATGATGACGGTGATAATGACGACGACGATTATGGTGATAATGATGCTGATGATGAGATTGGTGATGAGGATGACGATGATGATGATGATAACGACTACGATGACGATGATCATGTTGATTATGATAATGGTGATGAGAATGATGTTGTTGATGGTGATGACGACGATGATAAATATGATGATCATGATGATACTCATGATGATGATGCTGGTCGTGATGATCGTGATGAGGTGAATGATGATGTTGATGGTCATGATGGTAGTGATGGTGGTGATGATGATGATGATAACGACGACGACGACGAGGACGATGATGATGATAATCGTTTTGAGGTTGATGGTCATGCTCATGATGATGCTGCTCATGATGATGTTGCTGATGGTCATGATCGTGATGAGGTTGATGATGATGGCGAAGATGATGATGACGGCGACGATGGTGATGATAATGAAGATTATGATGACGACGATGATGATGATGCTGCTGATGATAATGGGGATGAGGATGATAATGATGATGATCATTAGGATGTTGATGACGATGATGTTGATTATGATAATGATGATGCTGATGACGATGATGATGATGACAATGATGGTGGTGCTGGTGGTGCTGATGATGATCATGATGATGACGATGATGACGATGATGATGCTGATGGTGATGCTGATGGTGATGGTGATCGTGATGAGGTTGCTGGTGGTCATGCTTGTGATGATGCTCATGATGCTGCTAATGATGACGATGATTGCGAATATGATAATGATCGTGGTGAGATTCATGATGATGCTTCAAATGATGATGTGAACGATGCTAATGAGGATGATTCTGATGATGGTGAAGATGATAATGATGATGACGACGATGATGATGATAATGGTGATGAGGACGATAATAAGAATACTCATAATGTTAATAATGATAATTCGGCTGCTGCTGACTATGATGTTGATGATGATAATGATGATGACGATGATGATGACAATGATGGTGGTGGTGATGCTGATGATGATGACGATGATGATGATGATCGTGATGAGGTCGCTGATGATCATGCTCGTGTTGATGCTCATGATGATGCTGATGACGACGATGATTGCGAATCTGATATTGATCGTGATGAGGTTGATGATTGTGAATCCGATGATGAGGATGATGCTGATGATCATCATGCTGTTGGTGGTGGTAATGGTGATGATGATGGTGATGATGGTGGTGGTGATGATGATGTTGATGGTGACGGCGATGTTGTTGATGGTGATGATGATGATGATGACGATGATTACGATGCTGATGATGATGACGACGAGGGTGCTGGTGATGATGATGATGATGATGATGATGCGAATGAGGTTGTTGATGATGGTGATGTTGACGATGGTGGTGTTGATGAAGATAATGATAATGATGTTGGTGATGATGATGATCATGATGATGATGATAAGGGTGATGATGATATTGATGGCAATGCTGATGATGATGCTGACGTTGACGATGACTCTGATAATAATAATGGTAATAACAACAATGACTATACCACGTGCTGGGACGAGGAGCGACAAACATCACCATCATGATCATCATCAGCATGATCAGCATCATCATCATCGTCATCACCATCATAATGGCGCACGAGGGGCAGACGATCATCATGATTATCGCCCCGCCATCCGATCGTGCTCACTGGCAGCACCACGTGCGTGGACGAGGGACTCAGGTCCGAGGGTCCGTAGTCGCGGATGCGCGTGGTTTGCCGCAAGCCGCTGCTGAGGGACGCGGTGGTTATCCCCATAGTCGACAGCGGCATGGCTGCATTCATGATGGCCATGCGCTCCAGGTCCCTCGACAACGTCAAGCGTCTTCAGGGCGAACGTGCTGACGTGAACGCACGTGGCCCTGTCATCAGATGTTTGGCGCTGCATTGAGCTGCGAAAGAGCGCCGCGCTGGGATCTGCGCGGAGCTACTCTGGAGCAGCGCAGACGTCGCCCTCGTCAGTGCAAATGGTAAGACGACTGTGCAGGCTCCAGAGCAGGACTCCCGTTTCGCGAGAAGTTGGAGACGATGGGCAAGGAGCACCAGATGGCCGCGATCGATGACGTGTTCGCTTGACCACACTGCAGCCTCGCACTGCCAGCTGCGGCGCCATGCCCTGGCGCCCGTCGTCGAAGAGCACCGTCAGTCGCCACCAGACCCAGACCTCTAACGTCTTGAACAAGTTATTATTGAACATCTAGAATCTAGACATCGGAGGTCAGGGTCAGTTGGCACCAGAGGCGCCGACCGAATTCGAAAATGTGATTTCAAAAAACCACTGCGTTGGCGGCTGTATTTTCTCTTCCAGGCTGCAGGAGCCCTCAATTATGAGATGCGTTCAGCGTCTGCTCGTTGTCAATGAGGCTGTTTTGCACCACTCGACTCGAAGGCCCTCGGCGAGGGAGCCACAGGCGCGGATGCCCGGTGCTCTTCGCAGGCGTTTTTGTTGGGGCGACGGCGGAACCGAGCGGAATTTCCTGAGCTGACCTTGGATGTGTTTCGCAGGCCTAGAGGTTGACACCAACACCAATATTCGGCGGCGCGCCTCCACCGAGGGAAGAAGATCCCGATCTCGGTGATGGTGGTGATATTCTGGCTTCCAAGGTGGCCGAAATATCACCACCAACACCGAAATCTAGGATCATTTCCCCCCCGTGGAGGCACCCCCCTGTGTTGGTGTTGGAGCCCATTTCAGGCCTGCAAGTATTCAGATGTCACTGGCGATGTTCAAAGCAAATCTATCATCATCATCGTCCTCCTCATCCTCCTCATCCTCCTGATCCTCCTCATCATCATGCTCATCGTCATCATCATCGCCACCATTAGCATCATCCTTATCATCATCATCATTATCAGCATCATCATCATCATCAGCATCAACAACATCAAAATCGCCATCATCATGAGCATCATCGCTAACATCACCATCATCACAACCAATATCAGCATTGCCGTAACCATCATCACCATTACCAATAATATTACCATCATCATCAGCATCATCATCAGCATCATCATTAGTATTATTATCATCATCGGTAGTATGACTATTGTTATGTGCATTCGTATTTTTAGTATGTTCATCACTACTAATATTACTAATACTGTTATCATCGGTATCAGCATCATTAGCATCATTGTCGTCATCAACGTCATCACCATCACCACCACCATCATCATTATGATCATCCTTACCATCACCATCACCATCATCGCCATTGTCGAATCATCCTCACCAACATCAGCATCATAAGCAGCAGCAGCATCACCATCGCAATGACAATCATCACCAACATCATCGTCATCGCATTCATCGTCATCATCATCATCATCATCAGCAGCAGCAGCAGCAGCAGCATCATCGTCATTGCCATCGTCATCGCCATCGCCGTCGTCTTCGTCCTCGGTGCCGCCGCCGTGTGTCGCTGTCGGCGCCGCCGCCGCCGTCGTCCTCCCCCTCGTCTGCAGGCCATGCCGCGGCCGGAGGGGCCGTGGCCCGCGCTGCCCGGCTCCGTGGGCCCGGCTGGTCTGCACTCGCGGCCCGACGGGCCGCGGATGCGAGCCGCGCAGCGCGCCCGCGAGCTCCCGGAGGAGAGCAGGGGGGGGGGCACGCCAGCGCGCGCGCGCGATAGCGTCGGCAGGTCGATCGGGCACAGCCTCGAGGCGGACGCCTATACTGTCTGGTCAGACTGCCGCACGCCCCGCGCGCGGCGGTCGCGTGCCTCCCTCCTCTGGGAGGGGGCGCTGTAAACTCCAACCCCCAGCATCCCTGGGGAAGGGCTCTAGGCTCCTGGTGTGGGGTCCGAACCAAAAGCGAACTCGGCCTGGCCCGCCCACGGGGCTCTCCGTAGGCACCCCCGCCGGATCGCCTCGGCTCAGTTCATGGCAACTCGCTCTCGCGGCGCCTCGGCCCGAGGAGGGGGAGGAGGGCCGGGCGGGGGAGGTGGGTCAGAGGGCGGAGAGCAGGGAGACTGTGGCCAACCGCGTTGATCCTCCTGGTGGGGGTCCTGCGGTTCTGGGGTCGGCCACTGGTCCTGGCTTCCAGACTCGTGGGAGCGGGTGGGAGCCGGGCTCCACCTCCTGGGCCGCGGGGCGCCTACACCTGCGGCGCTCAGGGTCGGGCCGGGAGCTCCGAGCACGCCCGCAAAAGTCCGGCGTCCAGGCTTGCCCCTTCCCCTCTTCCGGGACCGACCCCATGCAAGAATCCCTCAGATGTTCCACCTCGGAACCTGAGCTCCTACCTTCTACCTCGGCGCTGAGAATCCCGAGAAACGAAATCGAAGACGGCGGCAACCATCGGCTCAGCGAGGGCCCTGCGGAGGCCAGGGGGTGAGACCTTCTTGGCGGCCGTCCTGACCCGCTCCTCGTCCGTGCGAGCAGCGTCCCCGACCAGGTGTGCTGGTGAAGCGCGCAGGCAGGACTCTCACTCTAAGGCCCACGGTGCGCGCCAGGGCCCTCTCGGCCTGGCCGCCGTGCTCTGGTCGGAGTCGGTGGTCGAGACCACCGGGCAGCTCTGCAGCGCTCTGGGCCGCCGAGAATATGCTCGAAGGTGGGCCCCTCATCAGCTTCGCGTGATCAGGCCAGCCACAACTGGGGGAGCTGTGGTCCGTACCCCCCTGGGGGGCCCTTCGATTTCGACACCCCTCTCGAGAGATCGTCGAGGCGATGGGTTCCCCAAGGGGGGTAATCAAGGTCAAGGACCACAGCTCCCCCAGTTATGGCTGGTCGGGTGATATTGCAGCAGACCTTGACAGTTGAGGAAAGACCACACGTCCCACTTTCCGCGTGGCACGTTCTGCATGTCTGCGTCCGTTGGTGGCCGACTTTTCCTTGTCTCGTGCCAGCTGCTCGCGAGGTTTCGCGCCGTCTAGGTGCGCGCGATGTTTCCAGGTCGCATTGCTGACCCCTTCCCCTAATTAGGGATCGCAAGGTTGTTGCCAGGCACTCCATGTTCACGTTGTTCCCGACTGGTCCGATTGGGAAATGCGGGGCATGATTGATCGCATTCGCAAAGGTCTAATATATCCTATTGTCTCTCTGGGTCTCGCTCTTGGTCGATGGAACTTTTCGTGAGTGTGGCAAATCGCGCTGCAATGCGGGTGCTGGTCTCGGGCGCCATGTCAGCTCGCGGCTCGCCGGCCGCTCGGCGAGCTAGTTGGGGCGGCGCAGGCGCGCGACATGCGCCGCGTCGTTCGACGGGCTGGGGGGTGGGGGCCGCCGTCGAGGATGTCCTCTGCTCGATATGATCAGATATATTGCGCTCGCCCCACGGGACATGCTGGATCTATGTCACTGGGCTGGCGCGGCTTGGTCAATTGCGCATGCGTGCGCCCTCGGATCCTCGCCCTGCGTTCCCGTCGCTGGCCCCGCGGTCGCCCGCTTGGCCTCCGAGGACTGCCCACTGGGTTCAGCGAGCACGAGCAGCTCGCCATCATGATGAGACACGTTGGGCCCCGATTTCTCCTCGGTTGAGCTGGCGGCCCGCCCCCGGAGATCCGGGGGCCGCGCGCCTCCTCGCCCGTCGGGTCAAGGATTGAGCCCGCGAAGAAGGAGCCAGGGCGGCCGAAAAGCCGGCGCGAGTGCAAACGTGCTTGTGGGGCCAGGTGCGGGGACTTCCGCCGTGCATTCCACGAGGGCTCGAAGGGTCTCCTGATCTCCGAAGGTGTCGCGACCCCCGGAGTTGCGGCGGTCTGACCGCGCGGTTTCCGACGCCCCGTTCGTCGCGCTCGCGCGCCAGAGTCTCCGAGCCCGCGAAGCGCGAGACGACCGCTGCCTTGACTTCACCTGTCGCCCCGACCCCATCGGGGCGGTCGCCCACATATTTCCAGGGGGTCCCTTTTTACCCCGGGGTTTCACCTGAAGCTATTCTCTTTGACATTCTGAGCAGCAAGACGGATGCCTGCCCTGGCCCCGACGGGGTCGCTTGCGCGGCGTGGACAGCTACGGGGGATGCGGGCGTTCGGTCGCTGCGCGCGCGTGGACCTCGAGCAAGCGCGCCCGTCGCCCGATTCCAACCGCTGCGCCGCCGCCCCCCGAGGGGCAGGGCGCCGAGAGAGAGGCCCCGTCGCGCGCTCCTGGGGGCGCTGCGCCACGCTGTCTCTCGAATGCGGACAGCAAGCCATCGAGTGCAATCGCTGATAGGCAAGTGCCCCAGGTCGCGAATGACGCGGCCTGGGTCCCCCGTGCAGGTTTTGAGAGAGGACGGCAGATGATCGACCGCATTGTCCAAGCAGACGCCGGCCAGCTAGTCGCCCACTCCGCGCGCGATCGTAGACGCGAGTGCGCCGCGCTCTCCGACCTGGGGGCTTATTTTGGAGGCCCTTCGGGCGTCTGGGATCCCTGAGTCCATCGCCCTGAGTATCTCTGCGCTCCATTGCGATGGCTGCGTGGTCCTCCAGTCCAACTCGTCAGAACCCCCTCATAAATTTGCGTCGCGCTGCGAAACAGGGGCGCCCGCTTCGCAGGCTACTATTCAGTCTGCGGCGCTGACCCGTTGGCCTGGAGGCTGCAAGCCTTCGCGCCGTGTGCCGCGATGACTTGTTGCGCTCGCAGATGACGTGGCCGCGACCGCCAGCGATCTGATCAGCACGCTGCCGAGTCTGCGTAAGTGGCTGGTCTGGAACGGTGGCGTGGCTGGTCTTCTACTGAGCGCTAGGCAATGCCAGCTGGTCTTCCCCGGTGCTGACACCTGCAGGCACGCTCAAGAGTTCCGTGGGGAAGCTGGTATCAGTGTTGGCAGCTGTAAGAGTTCACGGGTGAGGCAGCTTCTATGTCGCAGGCTCTTGTGCTCGCCGAGTTGAAGGAGCGCGGCTTTCGGGTGCAGTCCATGGGCCTGGGCGAATAGCTAGCATCGTGTCCTGCAATATATGTATGTGTATATATATATATATATACTCGCCCTCTGTGGCGCCACATGTCTTGCGGGCGCACATGCCGTTTGCTGATATTGCTCGTGCTGTGGAGAAAGATGGCCTTCAACGTTTTGACTTGCGCGCCCAGGCGCAGCTTCCCGCCTGCTTCTCTGTTCAGACTCAGGAGTCTGGGGCATCAGACGCAGGCATGTCGGTTTGATAACTAGGCGAGAGCGTGCATGACGCGTGCTGCAACGAGAAGTATCGCGCGCGAGAGATCTGTTGCCCCGGTGGATCTCTGGAGCACCTCGGCCGAGGCTTGTATAGCATGGAGGTAGAGGCTCATGGCCCGTGACCCCTCTCCGCCTCATATTAACATTGCTTGTTGTATCACTTGCATTGCTGCGCACTGTCTGACTATGATTGCGGTGATTATCCGCAGCTGTATGTTTGCTTACAGGATGCAAAAGGTGCGAGCTGGTCCGCTCGCGTGCGCCGCGGGGTCGCCCCCGCGTCGTCGTCGCGTCGTCGGCGGGCCGGCCACCTCACTTACCATTCCTGATATAGTAAATTTGCTTACCAGTTACTTGTCTTATCGATGTCTCATCCCGTACCCTCTCCCACTGGGCAGAGTGAACATGAGATCTGAATTCTTGCGTCATCTTACCCCGATTCCCAGAGGAAAGACTGGTTATCAGCCGAAAGCCGCGACATAGTCGAAGCGGGCTCATATCAACCAGAAGCATGGCCTTCTGATGAACCCCGCGACTGAGTCGCTGCGGGTATGAGCTATCATAAAACAGATGAAATGTCCGTCACTTCGCGAAGTGCAGAACAGCATATTGTACAACATGACGGACATGATCCACAGGAGAGCGGCCCTGGTCAGGGCCGCCTTCCTTCTTCAAGTACCGCCACTCGGGTCTCTAGGGGTAGAGGCACTGAAGAAGCTGTTGAGATGTCGGAAGATGGCTCTCCCTCTGGAGTTCCGATCGGTAATCGCGAACAAACCCCAGACCCGCATGGACGGAATGGCACAACAGCGAGATCTAGACGAGGAGCATTCTCCTCTTTGATCGCCGGATCAACGGAGTCAATCAGTCCCATTCCGATTGCTACACACACATTCGTGCCGGCCGCTGGTGAGGCCAGTCGATCGGGGGAAGCCCACGAGTCCACAGGCTTGTACCCCAACGTCCCAGGCGGATGGGGAGGCACGAGTGGAAATGTTCCCATCCCAATAGCATTGAACGGACAATTTGGCCAGGATAGTGATGATCCAAGTGATAGAGAGCATGAAATAAACTCAATGGAGGAAGATTTTGATTATGCCAACGAAGGAGTCTCCCTGAGCCGAACATTGCCCTCGTTCGTGGAAGAAAACACCCCGCCCAAGGCGAGAGGTGGTCCCCAGATGG
The DNA here is from genome assembly GCA_963575745.1 of Prorocentrum cordatum. Classification (NCBI taxonomy): domain Eukaryota; class Dinophyceae; order Prorocentrales; family Prorocentraceae; genus Prorocentrum; species Prorocentrum cordatum. The sequence goes on along the minus strand of CAUYUJ010002614.1, from coordinate 371,915 downwards.
GCCAGATGAAGACACCAGTGACCTGACGCCTCAGGCGGGCAAGGCTGAGACTCAGGCGAAGCATGATAGGGAGTCTACAGGGCGGACTCCAGCACCTCAACTCAAAAAGCAGAGGGGCGAGGATTACGATTTAAACGACTCGCCGCTTAAAGAAGGTTTCTATCGTCCTGCCGTCGCCTCAGGCGATTGGCAACCCTCGGTGCCGGCTGCGGTTGAGGATGGAGAAGCGGTTGGACAACCAGCTTCGTGCACTGAGCTTATATTACAGGACGACAGGGATGAGGAGCTTCGAGAGGTACCTAAACCCCCAGGAAGTACGTTTGTGCGTCCTCGATCGAACGCTTCTAGTAGGGGAAGACCCAAAATGCCAAGATCAGGAGCGAGATCTACTTCAAGGAGCAACAGCAACATCTCCATGATGGACGCATGCTGGAACTGGAATTCTGACTTCGCGCCTCAGGCGGAGAGCAGATGCCCGGGTAAAGCCAACAAGCCAAAAGGTGCATGTAGGCATCCAGTATGTAAGAGTTGCTCTGAGGTGTGCCCTAAGTGTAGTACCCAATGGTTGCGTGAAGATTGCTTTCCTATGAGCGAGCATAACTGCACATATCTTCTTATACAAAGTATTCAGAATCAGGCTAGACTAGCTGAAGATAAGACCCAGCACGAGTTCCTGGCCAGCGAAGCACAGCTGGCCGAAAGGGCCCGACTGGATCGAGAGGAGATGATCGCTACCGTGGCAGAAGTTCGGAAGACGTTCGAGGCTGAAAGGCTCGCTCTAGCCAGGGCTGCCAGAGAGCGAGAACAAGAACTGGTGGAACAGGTGCACCGTCAGACCGCGGCCGCTAAGCGGCAGGCGGAGAGAGAAGCCGAGAATAGGTATATCGAGATGTTGGCTTCAGAACGACAGGCCGTTGTGGCGGCGACTAATCAGTCTGTTGATGCCAAAACGGTCACCGCTGCTGTTGCGGTGGCTAGAGTAGAAGGAGAACAAATCGCTACAGCCAGGGCGGAACGAGAAAAGCAAGAGTTGCAAGAAAATCATCAAAAACGCCAGACTGGAAGTGGTTAACACACAAGTTGTAGCTGCGAAGATAGCTGACCAGAACAACCAATATCGAGAGGAACTCAATTCACATGAAAATGCCAGAGCATCCCTACAGCGCATGCAAGTGAGCAGTGATAAATGCCCGCCGGCTAAGCCGACTGGGACGGGAAGACGACCATCGCCAGCGGCTCAGTCGTCTGGCTCGACTTCCGTTCCGCCTCAGTCTGACTTGACAACCGTAATGAACGCGGGGCCGTCAACTTTGAAGGCGAGGGTTGCGCCGCAGCCTCAGCCTGCGAAAAGGGAAGACACCAACACAGCAAGTTTCACAGTTTCCTAGTTTTGCTCAGTTTGCTTCAACCCGAAGACGGGTGATTGCGCTGGTTGTGGATTGCTGGCTTGCAAAGATCATTTTGATGCGAACACCAAAAGATGTTATACATGTACTTTAAAGAAGAGCGACAGGTCAGCTGCCGACATCCGAGAAGGTGAGGCCTGAACAAATGCAGCCGAGTCAGAGAAAAGAATGATGAAGCTCAAAGCTATCATCACGAATCCAATCCCGCACACTGAGAGTGGACAAGAAAAAGTGTTCACCTCGAGTTCGTTCGATTTGCCATTACGTTCACAAGAAACTCCTGTGAGGTCCTTGATGCGCCACAACTTTACTGTTCCTGGTCCTGCTCTCGAAGGTCCGGCTAAGCCGAGCACCCCTGAGAATGGATTGCCAATCGACATGAAATTGACAGGATCCAACGATGATGACCGTTTTGTCAACTATTACGTATTTTCCAGGGATGGACCTGCGAGGCCGCCAGCGGCTAAGCCGCCTGGCGGGGCAGGACAGGATAAAGAAGGGGATGACAAGAGTGACGCGCCGAGCACTGAGATCATGTCGACGCGCGACGATGATAACGCCAAACGACCAGATAAGCAGCCTCCAGGGAGTCCGGGGGGATCGGAGCCCTCAGATGGTGGAGGCGGCCGTGGAGGACTTCAGGGCTCAGGTGGGCCGCATGACCCAGGAGGTATTGATGAAAGTACGCCCTTGGACCAGTGGAGACAGGTTGGAAACAATCAGAAGATTGACTTGTTGGACATCCCCGATGTTACAAACATACGGGAGTGGCAAATGCATGCAATCCGTGCGATCGCAGGGTCGTCGCCTGAGAGCCAAGCAGCGCAGAGCTGGATTACGGAAGCTATGAACCCCGCTGTGGATGATGAACAATTGGAAGAAGCAGGTCGCTTTCAGCGTCTTGACCTCATGGTCGCCACTAATCTGATTGAGAAAGTTAACAAAATACAAAGACATCGCAACCAGCCCAGTCATCACATACACTTCCTCCAGCAGATCACTCGAATGGAGTACAGCGTCCAGAATGAGGGAAGGCTCTTAACCGGACGCGAGATGGTACGAGCCATATGTCATTGGTGTTCTGTTAGGTCGGAGTTGGGCCAACACCGCATTTCGCGTGATATCTTTAAGGTTGTTATTGACCCCAACAAGCCAGACGCTGACCTCTACCACTTCTATAACGAATGGACAGATGTATACCAACAGCTCTATGGCGCCCGACCTCCGTCTGATGAAATGAGAGCTTCGATTCATGCACACTTTATCGAACAATTCAGAAAGCCCAACACATTGAATTTCGTTTGCCAACTCTGTGACCTCTCCAAGGATGGAATGGGACATGGTGTGAAGACTTATGAATGGCTGATGGAGCAGATCGAAGGAATGATGCTGCGTGATGAAGAAGAGTGGAACATCAGCGTGCATGAGAGCACCTTGAATCAACGTGCTCGACAGGCCAGGTTGGGCGGAGGTGGAGGCAATGACAATCGAAGGAATGCCGGCGGCAAAGCCGCCCCGGCAGAAGTAGCAGCTAAACTAGGGAAACCCACCGATGCCATGAAAATTGGATTGACTAGGGGCGAGACGACGTGCAGGTACGTGCGTAAGGGCGAGACCTGCCCGCATGCTGGAAAAGGTTGCCCCTTCAATCACAAGAAGCCCAAGACTGCCGCGCCGGCTCAGCCAGCTGCGGGAAATAAGTCTAATGCCGCTCCTGCCCAGGACAAGGACCCCAGAGGGAGAGCCAAGGACCGAGGCCGAAAGGGGCAGAGTCGATCGCAGACCCCAATGGGTGGACGTGGGAAAGGAGCACAACAGAGGAACAGAAGTCAATCCAATCGATCGCGTGGGAAAGAGAGCACGATACCATGCTACGCGTGGTCTCGAGATTCCAAGAATTGTCGCGGAGCAGCAGGCGGTTGCAATAGAGTCCATAGAGGGTTGACCGATGCTGAGAAGCTTGAACGCGACAAATGGGAACAAGCAAAACTTGACGCGGGACAATCTTTGGGATATGAGCGCGCAGCCAAGCAAGCCAATGCCGCCGCTGCCAATGTCTCATCGTCTGGAGGTGACGGTGGCTCGAGAGCCTCCAGTAATAATTCCGACAAACGCAAAAAGGATGGAGACATAACAAAGGCAAAGGCAAAGGCAAAGACATGAACTGTCGCTCCTTCAAGGAAACAGGTAAATGCTCGCGTGGCAAGGAGTGTTGGTTTGCCCAGGCAACGACTGGTCATCCGTGACAATGGCTCCGCACTGGCGGCTCCTCCGCCAGTGCAGGAGGAATGATTCACATGATTTTGTTAAGGGTACTCTTTCTCGTCTTCCTTACTCGACGGATGCGGCGAAGTCCGCGTCGGTCAAGCCGGAAGCGGGGGGATCAGAAGATACCCACTGACCAAGTCAGCTTGGGTGTCACTGCGTGCCCCGCCCCGTTGTTTCGGGGCCTCCCAGGGCGGAAACAGACCAGCCCTAAATTTTCGAAGGTCTTAACTGATACCGGCGGGGGAGATTGCAGGAATCCCTCCGGCGATGAGTTCCACCGCGAGAGCAGGGAACAGGTCGAGAGTCTCGTCAATGTCCTTGCGAATTCCCTACATCCTCTTTCTCGGGGCGCTATCAAGAAGTACTGGGGCGTTCCCCCTAGCAAGAGTTGCATCCGACATCGAAAGAACGATAGGTGCAAACTCCGTGTCCGATTTCGCCCCTCTACTGAGGGGCCCGCCATTGCTCGGAGGAAGGCGCGTCGCCACGACTTGAAAGAGTTGCCCTCGAGTGGCAAAGATAGGTGGAAATTCCCATGAGAAATGCGCAGACAGCTGTCTACTCAGTCGAGGGCGTCTGCTGCGGAGGCCCTGATCAGAGCGTCGGACCTGCAGGATGAAATCTGGCATCTCTGGTTGAGAACCGAAGAGGGGGAAGAGGGCCCACGCGGCACAGCCGCTGCTGGATGCACAGACACAGACGCTGCGTATCTTGGCGCGCTGAGCTTTATCATAGATACTGGGTGTGGGTATAACCTCATAGCGGAGAGATATATTAGAAGCGCAGGCGCAATGACATTTATTTGAAAGCTTCCGCAATCGATCACTCTGAATACTGCTGGGGGAGAATCAAAGGCCCTCGGTCCAGTTCGCATCGCATGCCCCAAGTTTAAGGGTGGTAGTTTTAATGCTTTAGTCATGTCGGAGACCCCGTGCGTGATTTCGGTAGGAGAGCGGTGCATGGATCACGGCTTTAGCTTCTTCTGGCCAGCAGGCCGAAAACCCTACCTGTTGTTGCCCAACGGTCAAAGAGTGGACCTGGCCGTCGAGGGCAAGATACCGTACTTGACCCTATCAGGCAAAGGGGCACTGGGTCAGTGGATGTGCGCGGTTGCCACCGGAGGGGTTGAACCTCCCGAGCGGTGGTGTTGCGCGACGCCAGGCGCCAAGGCATTCCTGGACAATGTGGAATCGGCGGGAGGCCCTCCGCCCCACGCTGTCCAGACTCGCGTGACCATAGACCTGCATACACATGAGTTGATTGGTGCCCACAGCTACGCTGATGGACGGCCGACTGAGATCGCGCCTGTTTTTCCGTCCTCGGTAGATTCTGCGGATACCATCACCTACTTCTACTATTCGCTTCAAAAGGCGAGTGACAGCGGTTGGAATCGGACGCCAGCCGACATCGCTGCCTTCAAAAGTCTTTCAACTTTGCCTTGCCGCGGTCAAGCCGTCGGACAGTACGACGAGCAGCCCGGCAAAGCCGAGGCCTGCGCCGCAGCATATAGAAGCGTTCAGAGGCACGGAGTCTCAGGATATCTTCCCTACGAAATGAATCGAGGACTGGGCTCCAGTGCGTGCGACGCGGCCCCTGGGCCCGAGGAGGGTGAAGTTGGAGACGCTGACGGCGTCGACTTAGTCGACGTCGACGCACCGCCACACTTAGACCCCGACGATCCAGAGGTTCAGGTGTCGGAGACCCTTGCCGAGCGGCTCAAGAAGACCGCGGCCTCCCTGCCGCACCTTCTAACTCATATTTTTAAAAACCCATATTGCCCAGTGTGCAATTAGGCCAAAGCTATCAAAAAGCAACAGCGCAAGGCGCAAAACAAAGGGCTAAAGGTTCCCCGCCCATACGCTAACCCCACTTCGTTTGGGCACCTGACGACGATGGATCATTGGTTTGCGATGGATGAACTCTCGCGGGGGCTCCACGACGAGACCGCGTGCGTGACTTTTCGCGACCGAGCTACGGCTTTTCTCGCCGCTCAGGGTGTGCACGACAAGTCTGCGGTTCACGTTTGTATTTTTTTGGTAAACCTGAAAGCCCCAGAGGAGAAGTTATAATATTGTTTTCTAGATGGTGCAAGAGAGCTTGCGAGGGCGCGTTACGAGCTCAATATTGCCCATGGTCCTACCATCCCCGGAAATAAGAAACATAACGCCGTTGCCGAGCGTGCAAATGGCGTGGTACAGATGGGGACTAGAGCCTTACTCAGGCAGGCCGGTCTTCCACCGCCATATTGGACCTACGCAGTCCGATACTTCTGTCCATGCTATAACACCAGGACCCCAGCGGAGGGACAATCAAGTTGGGAGCGACGCTTTGGATGTAAATTTTATGCCCCGCTCCTTCCCTTTGGGTCTCTAGTGCGCTATGTGCCTCCACCTGAGTCCAGGTTTCGGACCGCCAAGACTGGCGCTACGATGATTCCGGGGATATACCTGGGGTATGTGCACAAAGCGGGGGGATTGGTTGGACCAGACAGTTATGTGGTGCCGTTGAGACAACTGGACGGTCTGAACATGGAGTCAGGGCGTGCCCCAGTGGGTAAACGACCCACTCTTGAGAAGTCCGACCAGGTGTACAGCACATCTTAGATGGCACTGCTGATGACCAATCGCCCCAATTTCCCTTGAGAAAAGCGTACGACAAAGCGGCGACCGAAGTACGTTCAGTTACGATCCATCCAGCAGGAGAAGCTGCGGCCGTCCCAGACGGACCACAACCAGCAACAGGGATACGACTGGACAACTTATTTGGTGCCGATGATCCTGCTGTTGTCATGCCACCGCCTTCTCAAGGAGGCGAGGGCATGGGGGATTGCGTGGATGACGAGCCTATGGTAGTTGACGGCAGAGATCCACAGCGCGATTCCCATCCTGCAGATAAGAACCAGAAATTGGGACTCGCACAACTCGAATACCGTTTGGATAGACAATCCAACTTCCCAGCGGCCAAGCCGCGCGAGAAGGTTCCCGGGAAAGGGCAACTTCTTGCTCGAACGACTCAAAACCTGGACACGATGGAATACTTCGAAGACAGACGAATTGTCGCTGGACTAACAAAAGAAGAGTTGACGCAGAAACTCCCGTTGACAGGTCGACGAAAGACATGTAGCAGTCGAGTTGTTCTTTATTCTGATCCCGATTACGTGCCTATCACCCGTGTGTGGGTCACTGACCCAGACCCAAAATACAGTGCCCAATGGCTGAAAAAGCTGCCTGAATCCACCAATCCTGGGATCCATCCTGGACGATGGTTCAACGTGAACCAAGCACAACGCCGACAGGCCGTGGAACAGTATAAGGCAGAGAAGAGATGATTTTTCGGCATAGAAGATCCGGGTCCTTGTCTTGGCCTTCTACGTGACATTGGCCTGGGCGTGGATGATCCGCCGACCCCGCCAGAACCCGCAGTGGCTCAGCCACTCGCGGCATATCCCGAAGCCAGGCTAACAGCGCCGCAGGTGGCTGAGCGGTTCCGTATTTTGGGGGCGAACAGCCTGTGCTACACCCCTGGCGGCGGACGTGGGGCGGCGTCGCGGCCTGCACAGGGCGGCCAAGCCGCCGCTGTGGTTGTTGAATCTTCTGAGGAAGGTGATTCTGACGAACATCTTTCGGATGATGATGATATTTGGTGGAAACAGACGTGGTACGGAGGACGAGATGGGATTCCCTCCGGCTCAGCCGGTAGGGGCCCGCTGTCCGACGATGATGAGACTGAGGACATTCATGAGGCAAGCCAGACCTTGAGTCCGGCGGCCGCCGCGTCGCGGCGAAGCGTGCCTCGAATGCCGCTACAGGATGGCTCGGCTTCAGTTCTCAGTCATCGTGAGAAAGAGAGATTTGACTTGTAATATGTTTACAATCCTTCTACTGACCTTATCTCAGTCATCGACGAACCCTTCCAACTTCCCAACGACTGGCAACACGCCTACATTGATGCCGCTGTCGCCAGATCCGTCTCAAAGGACGAGGCCAAAGCGAACAAAGACGCCCAAGCTGCCTTGAGAAAAGAGTGGGATAGACTGCGTGACATTGGCACATGGAAAGAGGATGGTGTCAGAGAATATTCTGACGTCGTCGCCGAACTCAAGGGACAGACGGCCCACTTGGGCCGGCTGTCTGCGATCCTGGTTGAAAAGAACTCTGGGTTACCGTTGGGACACAAAGGTCGCAAGTACAAAGGTCGGGTAGTTTTTGATGGTTCGAGTGTGAGAGATCAGAATAAAGATGTTGCGCTGTTTCAAGAACTTTCTAGTAACCCCGCTACGATGCAGGCTAGCAAAGCAGCTGACGCCTACGGACTACTTGAAGGCCACGGCATCGAGCAAGCGGGTGCCCGCCAAGCTTATACTCAATCGAAGCTAGGCGGCACCCCGACTTGGGTTTTCCTACCTCGAGATGAATGGCCTAAAGAATGGTCTCACATGCGTAGTCCGTATGCCCGTTGTATCTCTCAGTGTACGGGCACCCTGATTCAGGAGGATATTGGGAGCAGCATTGCGAGGGACATGTTGCAGCGAAAGGCTTTTTGAAGTGTAGTCCGTGGCGCAGCTGTTATTTCCACGAGGAATTTGTTGATGATTTCAAGCTGTCGGGACCTGCCGACAAGCTTGCAGAGGGCTGGAAACTACTGCAAGAACCCTCTGAAAATTGTCCCAAGGGAATAAAAATAGACCCTCCAACGGCTGTTGGAAGATATTTGGGATGTGAACATAGACTCTCGACACAGTGGGTTGAATGGCAACGGGAGTTACCTACAATCTTCCCAGACATCCGAAGGTATTGGTTTTTTTCATAGCTGCGAAATGTCTTGGTTTTTGTGGATTGTCTTGGTTTTTGTTCCAGATTGTGCGATGTCTTGGTTTTTGTCAGATGTCTTGGTTTTTTGTTAGATGTCTTGTTTTTTTGTCAAATGTCTTGGTTGTTCTAACAAGTATCACAACAGGCCGTAGAAACTCTGCTTCTTCTGCAAATACAATACACGCGCTCGATACACAAATAAAGGAGACACAACAACACATGTTGAGTGTTCGTAAGCATGTCATTGTATAACGCACATAAATCTTCCATGATAAATTCGAGAATTGAATGATGAAACCATCTGTTTTACTGGTATTATGAAGGCCGTGGCAGGGAAATATACATAGTCGAATAGCACGTGTTCTTATCACGCACGCGCGCGCACTCGCGCGCGCCCTGGCGCGTGCACGACAACAACATATCTGCAATGCCCATCTTAAGTTCGAAAACTCAATGGTGAAAATCAATTGTTTCATTCGTATTCTGGTGACCTCAACATGGAATGCTCGATCCTCAAACACAACGCTTTCCTTGTCGCGCGCGCGCTCAACACAAAAAAACAAAAGGCGCCATATGAAAAAATCAAAGGTGACACGCGCCACCCTGAAAAATGAATGGTGGAAACAAGCTGTTTCACTCGTACTTCCAATGCCTCCATCGCGCTGTTTCCATATATTGCCCGCGCGCCGGCGCGCGCGCGCGATAAGGGAAACATGCTGTTTCAACCTGTAAAATTCCAGGCTGAGGCCCTCAGAATACGAGTGAAACAATTGGTTTTCACCATTCAGTTTTCGAAATTAAGATGTGCATTCTTTATTGTTTGTTGTAGCGCGCGCGCCAGGGCGCGCGCGAGATAAGGAAAATACGCTGCGTCACAATATAGAACTCCATGTTGCCTGGGGTGGACGCTGCGCGCGATACGAAAAGCGT
>CAUYUJ010002614.1:355000-357500 GCA_963575745.1 Prorocentrum cordatum | reverse complement strand
GGAGAAGGAGAAGAATCGAGACTAAGGAGAGATGAGGGGAAACATGCTGAGGAGACGGGGGATGATAATGAAGTAAGGAGGACGATCAGGAAGAGGATGACTTGAGAGAGGCGCACAAGGGCGACGAGCTCGACCACGATAGTCAAGAGATCGAGGAGCAGGCTGCGCCGCGCGGCAAGATCGAGAGCCCCGCGCCGAAGCGCAAAATCCCATTCATCAAGTCCCTGCTCGCGAGCAGGGTGACGCCAAGGATCGAGGGAACGAGTGAACCAGAGTTCGAGAGGGAGGAAGGACCAGGAGGAGGACGAGCAGCGGCAGCAGCAAGTGAACGATGATACGACGCCAAGGCAGATGATAATGCTGATGATGATGCTGATGATGCTGATGGTGGTGATGATGATGCTGGTGAGGGTGGTGGGATGATGGTGACGATTATGATGATGACGATTATGATGATGATGATGATGTGATGATGATGATGATGACGATGATGATGATGATGATGATGATGCTGATGGTGACGATCAGGCAGAAAGCGATGGGGGCGTCCTCCAGGCGAGGAGGCAAGTTATGAGAAGGAGGACGATGATCGGTACAAGGAATGATGAGGAGGGAGGAGGATGAGGAAGAGGATGATGATGATGAGGATGAGGAGGAGGAGGAGACAGATAATGAGGACGTAACCAGAGAAGGTAAAGCATTTAACCGATGAGGTGGATGTGGAGGAGCAGGACGGCACGAGGAGGAGGGCGAGGATGACCTCTTAGGAAGTCGCGGATCAAGGAGAAGACGAAGAAGCCGAAGAAGAAGCAGCAGCTGGAGCAGAAAGAGATGGTGGCCATCAAAGACGAGCCGATGCTGCAGCTGCCGACGATCAAGCGCCCAGCAGCAGCAGCAGCAGCAGCAGCAACAGCAGGCAGCACGCAGATGAAGCGCATGAAGCGCCCAGCAGCAGCACCGAAGGCTTCCTCGTTCTCTTCGCCCTCCTCGTCCCTTTTCTCCTCCTCGATCACTCACTTCCCCACGCCTAGGCAATGCTCAATCCCGCATCCATGTGTGCAGCTCCGTCCCTCTGTACTGGTTCCTATGCATGCTCGCACGCGCACCTACACGCATGCACACATGCACACATACACACATACATACATACGTACATACGTACATAAATACATACATACATACACACATACACACATACATACATACGTACGTACATACATTCATACATGCACACATACATACATACATGTCTACATATATACACGTATATGCATACATACATACAGGCATACATACATCCATACACACATACATATACACACATACAAACATACATACATGCCTACATACCTACATACCTGCGTATATGTATGCATACATGCATACATACATACGTGCATACACACATACATACATGCATACACACACGCACATACGCACACACATACATATATCTAGATATATGTGTGTATATATATGTGTCACAACCATATATATATATATGTACGCATCCATTTATACATACGTACACGCATACCTACATGTAGACATACAGTCATGCACACCTAACACATACATGTATGCATGCTTACGCAACCGACTATGCACATATGTATACATGCATGCACAGAGTCCTGCATCCATACACACATGATGCATGCATACATGCACACGCCCACACACATGCATACATACATGCACACACGCTCAAATATGTATGCATACATGCACGCATACATACATATAGTCATGTATACAAACATGCATGCTTACATGAAAACAGCAATTCATGCATACATGTATCGATCCATCCACGTATGCAGACATGCCTGCCGATACATCTATATATATACATATAGTCACAACCATACGCCGTGCACACCTACAGGCATGCATCTATACCATGTGTATGTGTGCAGACTGCATGCAGACGTGCATGCAGGCATACACATCCATGCATGCATACATGTGTATAGATCTGCCATGCACGCATGTACATATCATCGATTTCCGCATGTAGGCAGAGCTGGTGCAGCCAGTCGACGCGGAGGGCGCCGAGGTCCAGGAGATCGAGGAGGGCGCCGTCCAGGAGATCGAGGAGGGCGCCGAGGTCCAGGAGATCGACGAGGGCGCCGAGGTCCAGGAGATCGAGGAGCAGGGCGCCGAGGTCCAGGAGATCGATGAGCAGGGCGCCGAGGTCCAGGAGAGCGGGGGCGAGGTCCAGGAGATCGATGAGCAGGGCGCCGAGGTCGACCAGGAGATCGAGGAGCAGGGCGCCGAGGTCGACCAGGAGATCGAGGAGCAGGGCGCCGAGGTCCAGGAGATCGATGGGCAGGGCGCCGAGGTCGACCAGGGGATCGAGGAGCAGAGCGCCGAGCTGCCAGACGGTACCAGGGCTCGAAGGAGCGCGGAATGGGGGGGGGGCGGTCGAGGACCACTTCGTTTTGAAAAGTCGGTCTTGCATGCCGTGACTCAAGATCCTCCTCCCCCCATCCTCCTC
>CAUYUJ010002614.1:150000-350000 GCA_963575745.1 Prorocentrum cordatum | reverse complement strand
CCCAGCCCCCACGATTGCACCCATCAAACCCAACTGCAGCAGCCTCGCAACCTACGCGACACACCAACCACCACCACCGCCAACACCTACAAGCACCATCACCACGTCGCCACCACCACCACCACCACAACCACCACCCACCCACCACCACCACCGCCACCACGACCCACCACCACCACGCGCACGTACGGTGGTACCATATATGTATGCACTGCCGCTTCGAACCAGCGCGGCCCGCGCATTTGGGCAACAGGTGAGGCGCCGCGCTGGCGCCATGCCCCCGAAGCGCAAGAATGCTGACCAGAAGGCCTCCTGTCCAGAACTGCCCCGCTCGAGTCCGGAGGGGTCCTCGATCACCGCGCGTCGACTTCGGCACGCGTGCAACTCGGGTTGCGCTCGTACCGAAGTCGACGCCCGATCGGGCGACGAAATCTATACATATACTGGTACCCTGGTCAGGCCCATTCTGGACCCAGGATATATGCATATCTATGCACAGCTGCATATATATATGCGTGTGTATATATACGCATATACATGGCTCGCCATGTCCAGGGAACAGTGGATATGTATAGATTTCGTCTCCCTGAGCTCGGGAGCTAGAGGACCCAGGAGGCGATGGGGATGCTTGCGCCGCGCCCTATCGGAGGCGAAGGCGGCGGCTGCAGCGGCGCCGAACAAGGAGAAGCTGAAGCGGGCCAGGGAGGCGAACACGGAGCACGAAAACGCGCTGCAGCGTTTACGGCGCCCTGTGCTTTAATGACTTATGAGCAGGTGGGAATGAGGAATAGGTGGGAACGCGTGGGAAGGAAAGGAGCAGGTGGGAATGAAGGGAACATGTGGCGGGAAGGAGGAATGTTGCACTTGTTCTGAGCAGGTGGGAAGGAGGGATGAGGTAACGGAGCGAATGAGGAGGCGAGGAAGGGATGACAAACCAGGTTGAAAAAAAGGAGAGGATGAATTGATGAATGATGAGGACATGAGGATCGAAGGAGGAGTGATGGACATTCGAGGCACGAGGACCGAGGAGAAGAATGGAGGGATGAGGATGAGGAAAGAAATGAGGGGATGAGGATCGAAGAGAAGAATGGGGGGATGAGGATCGAAGGAGGGATGAGGAACGAGGGGAGGAAGGAGGATATCATCACCCCAGGTACCACGCAAAGAAGACCAAGAAGGAGCTGCACGATGAGTTCAAGAAACTCAGCCAGGACAGAAAGGACCACTGGCTGCGGCGCTGGCAGGAGACAGGCTCGACGAGAGGGCTCTGAGGAAGGAGGATATGAGGAGGAAGGGACAACATTACATGGCAGGTTTTAATGCTATGCATAAATTCATGCATGAGCTCATCGTTGGTTTTAGTACTAAACCCTGCATTTTTTTATACATGATCCGCACGCAGAGCATGCATTAAAAAACTGCACTGTACCAAATGATCGGACCCGAGAAGGAGCTACCTGACGGAGAAGGATGAGGAAGATGAATATGAACATGGTGCGGAGGAGGGTGAGGGGAAGAAGATAAAGACGTCGATGATGAGGATGAGTGGTCGAAAAAAAAAACGATGAGGATAAATAAGCATGAGGAAGAAGATGAGGAGGAAGAAGGATGACGATAGTGAACATATAGCATGAGCGATAGGCAACTTCGACTTCGTGCAAGTCGAGAAGCAGGAGTACGAGGAGAGGCTCAGGAGCAGCGGCCACGAGGACAAATGGTACACGAAAGACGAGCTGCTGGTGAGTTTCGGTTACAACGCAGCCTTGCCCGACTGCCCCATGTCTGTGAGGAATCGTTGTTTTTCTTGTTTGCTTGAAGGGGACGCCGAAGGATGGAGTGATGATGGAAGAGGGGTGCGAGGCTAGAATGATCTAAGGAGGGAAGATGACATCGGTGAGGAAAGGTGGGAATATGAGGATCGATTGAAGGACCTACGAGTGAGATCGATGGATTGCCGATGGGAGGATTTGATGAGGGGAGGAAGGAGGGAGTGAGGAGGCGAGATCGATTGGATGATCGATGAGGGGATCCACGAGAAGATCGACTGATGATCAATGGGAGGATGGTGGACTCGCCTACAGACAATACGCTGAAAAAAAGGAACAGTTTGGGTTCGGAGGGTACTCGATGTTCCTCAGGTCCTTCCATGTCTGTTCCATGATACCCTCGCAGGCGTTGTTAGTCCCAGGGGTCTCGTTCCTTATCCATCGTTCCTTAATTCAGCAGCCCGAGTGCAGGGAGTAAACATCGAGCCTATACAGGGCCGTGGCGCGCGCCGAAGCTATCATCGCTACCTGCAGGGCGTGCCGTGGACACGTGAAGGTGGGCAGGATGAGGATAAGGATGATGGGGGAACAGAGAAGCTAGATGAGGAGGGAGAGGAGGGGGAGGAGGAGGAGGAGGAGGAGGGGGAGGGGGAGGAGGAGGAGGGAGGAGGAGGAGGAGGAGGAGGAGGAGGAGGAGGAGGAAGAGGAGGAGGAGGAAGAGACCGAGAGAAGATGAGGATTCTAACAAATACGTGTATCCAGGCTGAGGGTGATTTGACCTAAACAAGATTTATGTGTTTCGTAGTTGTGCCCTCGATTTGCCAGGCCCTGGAATTGTCAAAAAAAACCACTCAGATGAAAATCCAGCCCTGAATAAGGACGAGGATGAGCAGGAGAAGGGGCAGCCCAGGTGGACAGGCAGCACGGTGAGGAGGTCTTCAAGCGAGTTGAAGACTACGAGCGGGTCTCCACCAACCACGGCCAGAGGCTGCAGACCAGCTTGACCAGCGACCAGCAGCCGGTGGAGCCCGTCAGGCGCGACCTTGCTGGTCGCTGCTCGCAGGCCAGACGGGAGGGAGGGATCGAAATGGATTAGCTTCGAAGTGGAGGACGGAGGACGAGAACCTCGAATAACAATATTCCCGTGACTTGCGTGCATCTGTCCTGTTCGAGGTCCTCGTCCTCCAACCTCCTCTCCGAGCTCATCCATCCCCGATTCCTCGCTTCTGGCGGAGGCCCTGGACAGCGGTTCGGACGATGACGACTCCTACAGCAGCTACACTGATGATGAGGACGCTGAGGGAAAACATAGATGATACAAATATGATGCCACAATGTTCAGATGGGTAGGCTGTCAAGGAGGTGGGGGTAGGAGGAGGTAGGATACATGGATCAGGACGCTACGGATTTTCCAGGGTGCCAGGAAGGGGGCGAGATGAGCAAGAGGAAGGAGGATACAGAGGAGGAGGAGGAGGAGGAGGAGTTGTGACATAAGGAGGGGGGGTACGAGAAGGAGGAGCGTGATACGAGATGTGGAGGATGATGCGATGAGGGTGGGAATACCTCGAGGAGAATATGATAATCAACCCTCCATCCCCATGATTAGGGAGATGGAGAAGTCTTGAGTATCCTATTCCCCAAGCCCAGGACGAGCCTGGAGCAGCAGCGACGCCCTCGACAGCAGGATCCATCCAGATCGGCACCAGCGTGGCCACGAACCTGGGAGCTGCTACCCACCTCCACGCGCTGCTGTCTGGCTGGAAGGTGGGAGGAGGAGGTGTTGATGATGATGGTGCTGCTGTGGCTGATGGTGAAGCTGATGGTGGTGAGTGGTGAGATGATGCTGATGATGCTGATGATGGCAAGGTTCATGGTGATGGTGATGATGACTAGCATTATGATTGTGAGTCGCATTACTACTCCACTTGAGTTTATGCTGATAATGTTGTTGAGTATGCTGATTATGATGATGATGATGGCGATGCTACTGATGATGCTGGTGTTGATGATGATGATGTTGATGATGATGATGCTGATGATGACGATGATGATGATGATGATGATCAAGACGATGATGATGTCAATGATGTTGTTGATGCTGCTGCTGATGATGATGATGCAGACGGCCGACCACGGGTCCCGTTCCAGCCAACTGGAGGGATGCTTGGCCCTCTGACGAGGAACACTGCAGCTGCAGTCGAGGTAGCGGAGGACTAGGAGTGGGAAGGATCATGAATGAGGAGGCGAATGCACGAACGAGGTTGGGAAGGACGACTGGGGCAGGCGAGAGGAGAGAGGAGAACTCGATGAGCAACAGCAGGATGAAAAATGAGGGGGGAGGATGGCGAGGAGGAGCACGAGGACGAAGATTGGAGGAAAGAGGACGAGAAGATGAGGACGAACTCGACTAATATCGAGGGCGGAGGTGTCCGAGATGCCCCGGTCGCAGCCGTGGCACGTGCAGCTCGAGGAGAATGTCGCCGCGCTGGAGTTTGCGAAGGATGCGTTGGTCTACCATGTGCAGAACAGGTCGGTCGCATCAATCCTCCTCCTCCTCGTCTTCCTCCTCCCTCTCCGCCTCCTCCCCTCCACCTCGTCCTCTTCCTCGTCACAACTTCTCCCAGCGCAATCCCCTCATCGCCTGGTCCCCGAGGCCCAAGTGATGACGGATTGGTCTCGCATCGCTCTCTTTCCAGGTCGTCCGAGGCCGACATGAACTACAACGAGTGCGTCGCTGCCATCACAAAGGCCATCAGCGGGTGAAGAGGGAGAATGATGAGGAGGGAGTGGAGGAGGAGGAGGAGGAGGAGGAACAGGAAGAGGATGAAGCAACGGAAGACGCAATATTGACAGATCCTCCCACTCGTGATCGCCTATCCCGTTGATCCCTCCATGGGTGCAACGGTCGAGGGGATCGTGAGAGGGAGCGGGGACTCCAGGCGAACAGCTTCTACCAGATGATCCTCCCTGTCCAGCAGTCCGTCGCCGCGGCCAACGCGCAGATCGCACCGCCGTGATCCACCACCCCGACCCGAGCGCAAATTCGAGAGGAGGGAGGATCCGGTATCATTGTAAAGGAAGAGAGAATGATGAAACAATCGGCGGGGGGGTGACGGAAGGAGGGGTGACGGAAGGAGCTCCAGATGAGGGTGATATCTTCGAGGGCAGTGATCGAGTGATCAGACCTCCTCTCGATAGTAAGGGAGCCCTCGAGGGGCTCATCGGCCATGTTTCTCGGCCATTCTGAAGGGTGGGCGCCTAAACATTTCAACGCCCCTTGTCCCAGTCAGAGACGGGCCCGCGGATGGGGGGTACCCCCCCATATGCG
Source organism: Prorocentrum cordatum (assembly GCA_963575745.1). Taxonomy (NCBI): domain Eukaryota; class Dinophyceae; order Prorocentrales; family Prorocentraceae; genus Prorocentrum; species Prorocentrum cordatum. The sequence goes on along the minus strand of CAUYUJ010002614.1, from coordinate 344,906 downwards.
CGGGCCCGTCTCTGACCCTGGAACCTTTTCTTCGTTTGGGGGCCCGAGGCCATGCCCAGAGCCCGGAGGCCGTCTCTGACCCTGGTGCCCTTCCTCGTTCGGCCGAGGCCATGCGAAGGCCGACGTTTCGGACCGATCGGTCCTAGTTTGCTGGCGCGCGACGTGCGCGACGTTACAGCTCGAGCAAGGCGAGGAGGGGCTCGCCGTGCATCGCTCGAAATAAGCGACGCGTTCTCGAGAATTGCACGTCTCCTCCTCATACCCTTCTTCAGTCGTCTTCCTCCGCCACATTGCCCCCCTCTTCTTCTTCATCCTCCTCCTCCTCCTCGTCGTCCTCCTCCTCCTCCTCCTCATCATCATCATCATCATCATCATCACCATCATCACCATCATCATCATTCTCCTCCTTCCAAGTTTAGTGTACCTCCACGCGTAGTGTTTACACGCCCTGGTTGCAAGTACCCTCCCAGCTTGATTGTCTGAGGAGGGCGTGGCACTCAGCTGGTGGAGCATCATCTCGCCCGCCCGATCCCCATCCAACCATTCCCGCCCGACCCCCTGACGCTCCTTCCTTCACCTCCCGTACTGGTGCAGGCATCCTTGCAGAATGCTCTGCACTGAGTTCGTTAATGGTGCTACGTGGGTCGTCCCGAATACGCTCGCGCGGGCACTCCAAGTGTTGCTGATCACCCATCCCCAGTTCTACTAACGAGGGGCGAGAAGGGATGCCAGTGGACATACGCACATCATATTATGGAGGCGTGGAGTGGAGGAGCCAATTCTGTTTTTGAGAGGGGTCCCAGGGTCAACAACGTTTGGTGACACCTCCCTGGGAGCTGGGGGCCTCTATACCTCGCATGGAGGAGGGGGGAGAGACATCATTGAACACCTCGCCACATCCATCATCAAATGCAATCATGCTGCATCTTGAAGATGTGTGCTGTTCCAATGCGTACCTGTGCATTCTTGCTTTTGCTGACCAGGTGGGGACAAGTTCCAGCTAGGGGAGTTCAAGGAACTTGCATCGTCACTGCGCGCATCCTGGGGCCATCGACGCTAGAACTGATAGGATACCATGGTTTCAAACAATAAGTTGTGGCTGTTCACTTGAAGCGTTCGGTTTCAAACAATACGTTGTGGTTGTTCACTTCAAGCGTTCGGTTTCACTGGGTTTGTCCGTAAGCGTTTCGGTTTCAAACGATACGTTGTCGTTGTTCACACATGTCAGCCCGCGCCGCTGCAGCCCTGCTCTCCACCGACGCTGGAGGTGGAGGGGGTCGCGCGGGCGCTGGAGGCAGTGCTGGTCGCGCTCCTGGTGTGGGCGCTGGAGGCAGTGCGCGTCGCGCTCCTGGTGTGGGCGCTGGAGGCAGTGGGGGTGGCGATCCTGGTGCTGCAGGCCAGGGCACGTCGGCGGTTGAACCACAGGGCCCTGGTCCGAGGGATGTGGTTTGTATACGAGTGTATGTATGTATGTATGTGTGTATGTATGTCTGTATACACATATATGCATATACGTATACATGATTATGTATATATATATATATGCACACATGTATGTATGTACAAATGTATGTACATACATCTATACATACGTGTGCGTATACACATGTAAACCTGTTTGTAGGAAGGGACGGCAAGGTGACCTTCCCCTCGAATGACGTTTTAAATCCTGTCTAGATCCCGTCTGTCAGGGCCCTGTGTTTGAACCGCCGAAGCAACGGATCTGGCCTCCGAGAGTACGTGGTGGACAGGTACCGCCGTGGCCTCTGGACGGCCACTGACGTGTGCATTCTAGCGCACCACGTCACTCATGCAGGCCAGCCCCGTGGAGTATAGCATCTTCCATCCCCCACCTCCCTCTTTTTATTTTCTCTCTCTCTCTCTCTCTATCTCTTTATGTTCTCCCTGTCTCCTCCCTCATCGCTGTCCTCCACTCATCCCCCCTCTCCCCTGCGCACTTCCTTTTCACCCCTCCCCTTGCATTTGGAAGATGCGAACACCCCAGCGGTTTTGCAGGGGGCACTGGCCTTGAAGACTTAGCCCGCGCTCCGGGTCGTGGGCACTATGCTGAGCACATTAGGCATGCACTGGGTGAGAGACGTGCTGCATCATTTTACACGTGTGCCGTTCCCATGTGGAGCAAACATACGGAATCGAGATACTTGAATAAAGATTTCCCCATCAGCTTACCACGCGAGAGGTTTTTCGAGCTGCTGGAGCAACGTCCTGCAGATTTCAACACTGTTGATATTAATGATTTGCCTGGGACGCATGCTTCGCGCCCTGTTGTTTTAGAAAGAGGACACGCGGACACCGTTCCTCTCACGCTATACTCAGACGGAGTTCCGTTCTCGAAAACAGATTCATTTATTTGCTGGCATTGGAGTTCGGCTGTGGATCCCAACAGAAAACGACATTTGATTTGCACTATTAAAAAATCTGACCTTTGCCAGTGCTCGTGCAAAGGGTGGTGCACGATGCAAGTAATACAAAAGGTGATCGCCTGGTCATTCTCGGCGCTCGCCGCTGGCACGTTTCCGTCCCTGGACCACAACCAAAAGCCTTTTTCCCAAGAGCTTCGCGAGCTCCACCGCGGCTTCCCCTTCGGGAAATATGGCGCTCTCGTGGAGTATCGCGCAGACTTGTTAGAATATGTGTCTTGTTTCGGTTTTACAAATTGGACGCGCGTTCAGCACCCATGTTTTTGTTGCAACGCATCCCGCGCTGATATGTTTAATTTTGCCCGCACGTTGGCCCTCTGCCCTTGGCGCCCCCGCCAGCGTAGCGATTTTAATGATGACCTCGGGGCGTGCGTGACCAAAAGGTACGTGCAAAGTCGTGCCCAGCTACGCAGGCTTCTAAGGTGCATGGAGCTTTCGCGCAAATATGGTGGTTTTGCGCTGGTAAGGCCGTTTCCAGAACTTCATTTGCCCGTGGGGTGGATCGTCATTTGCGACGAAAGCCTACTTGATTGGCACGCCCTCGTGGGCACAGGTGGGTCCATTGGCGTGGATGTGCCAGGCTGGCTCACGTTTTTCAACGCTGCAAACACTTCCAACATTAAATTCTGGAGCCCGCTGTTCACCATCAGAGGGTTTAGTGTCGATTGTCTTCACCTCGATTGTATGCACGTTTCCGACCTCGGCATCAGCCAATATGTTGCTGGTGAGGTCATGCTGAAACTAATTGACGCAAATTTTGCGCAATCTGCTGAAGAACGGGGGCCCGCACGCATGCCGAGTTCGCAACCTACCTGCTCCTCTCACTTCTGAGATCCTCTGGTCATTGCTCCTCATCCGACGTACTGCCCTCGATCTCCATTCCCATTATCGTCAAAAGGCGTGCTTGGGGGCCCCCATCACCCACTGTGGAGCGGCGGCGGGTCGATAACATGGTTCATTTGCGCAGGCGCCTCAAGGCGCATTATAGAATGCGCCGTATGCCGCGCGGCAAGCATTCAATAATCAACCGTTTAAAGTACAACCAGCTAAATGCTGGCGGCGCGTGCCCCCGCCTGAAGGCGAAAGCTGCACAAACGCGGAGACTGATGCCTTTCATTCGGATTTTAGCGGATGAGAATTGGCGCTTTCTCGGCGCAGGCCATCGGCACCTTCGCCGCGTAGTTTCGGCGCTCGTGGATATGGAAGTCGCCATGAAACGGTCGCCCCGCATAATGCCGCCAGTTGCTCTCTCACAGCTCCAGAACCACATCGTGACAGCTCTGCGCGAGTGGAAGGCGTGGGGCGGCCACGAAACGTATAAGTTTCACGTGGCCTGGGACCTTGCCAAAAGAGCAAGTACCCAGGGCAACCCCCTTTTTTATTGGACATATGCGGACGAGCAGGAGAACCGAGTCATGGGGACAGCTGCGAAAAGCGTGCACGCGGGACCAACATTCTACGTTACACTGTTGCAAAAGATCTTGCCCGAGGCGCGCTGATCGCAGTGCGCCTCTGGTGGGGAAGATCTTGAGCACGTGTGCGCGTGTAATGTTTGCGTCGCGTGCGGGCTCTTCAAATCTGTTCCCTTGGCGCGTCACCTCCTGTTCGTGACAAAAGAAAATTACTGTGCACCGCATGTGCTCAACAAGGAAAGGGGTTTGCAACAACAGCGGGGCTACTTGACTGCCAAACGCACTTATCGAATCACAACACACACAAACTAATGACGATATGTGCAATACAGAAGCACATCAAACAAACAACAATGCTTATGTGCAAAACGAAACACAACACCAACACAAAAAAAAACAGTTGAATAAGAGATTGCGCTGCTTGTCAGAAGAGATTGTTTGTTTTGCCGACTCCTCCTCTACCTCGTCCCCTCCAGCACCCCCATTCGATCCACCTCTCCCACCCACCCCGCCACCTCTTCCACCCCCGCGACCTGGATGGTCGACGGGTTGGCTGCTGCTGGCCACCCTCGAGGGGCGCGCGTGCCATTTGCGACGTGAGCATTGCCCTGGCATGGTATTTCCTGGCGGTGAGAAGACATTGCGCTGTTGTTCGCATTCCTGGGGGCAGGGGAGGGTAAATGTAGCCCACAATGGATGAGCGGAGATTGCGTTGATTTGTTGTTCGTCGGGCGCCGGCTGCGGGGCAGCCAGGTGCTTGAGGCCAGCATGAGCGAATTCTGAGCGCTGCAGATTTTCTACGGATGAGAAAAAAGATGGGAGACGAGATTGCGTTGTTCTTTGTTTTTGCTCTGTCGGTCTGGAGTGCCCGAGCGGCTTCCAGGCGGCCCCTGCGGTGAGGCAGCTGCGCTGCGTGGCCATCGATTTTACTTGTTGCTTCTACGAGTTAGATGAGAAGAGGAGGAGGAGGGAGGAGGAGGGAAGCGGGAATGTGGGAGAGGAGGAGGGAAGCGGGGGACAATAGATGAGAAGACATTGCGTTGTTCGCTGCTCTGGCACCGAAGTGGCTGCAACGCAGGCGCAGGCTGCTGCGCAACGGTGAACGGTTGAAGCCCATCGCCCAATCCGAGTTTAGAAGGGGTGAGGGTGTGTAGCGGAGAAAGGAGTGAAGGACTGTGAGGGGAAATTGGATGAGAATACATTGCGTTGTTTGTTGCTCGTACCCACGCATCGGGTGTCTCGAAAAAACCGAGACGACAATATTTCATGATTGTCTGATTTTTGTTGGTGTGGGATTTCACGTGCAGGCCCTCGGGACCGTCAAATAACAATTCGAAAGATCGAGACGCCTGATGTGTGGAGGGCACAGGGGGCCTATGGCCTCCTGGCCCAGGCGGCGCCCATCGCGGGCTCACGGACTCCGTGGAGAGCACTTTATGTACCGTTTCACAACGTTTCACTCGCAACTATTGTGTTGTTGCTGCCCTGGCAGAGATTGCTGGGATCGCCACTGCGGTGCGCTTGAACGATCTCATCAACAATTTCCATGCGTGGTCGCTGTTTTGGTCCCCTGGGGGAAAGGGACAGGGGCATAGTATTCAGACGGGGTAATGATAAGAGATTGCGTTGTCGGCTGGCCCCGCCGGAACGGGCGCCTGTTTCTTTCCAGTCAGCTGCTGCTTTCTCTAGCCAACTTAACGTTCCGAAGAGGAGCAGAGATTGCGTGATTGTTGTTTTGCGTCAGGCGCGCATGCAGCCCACGTGGCTGCATCGCCACGCACGCGGTGAGCATATTGGAAACCCAGACATCCGACGTCTCAATTTTTTCGAGACGCGGGCCCCCGACCTCCCGACCACGTCCCTGGGACTAGTTTTTCATCCCGAGTGGTTTTTTGACGGTCCCGACGCCCAGCGAGGGCCCCGAGAGGCCAAAAACTATGTAACACCTCTGTTTGTTTTTTTTCGAGACGCTCAATGTCTGGGAATACTTACAGCGTCGCCACCGCGCGTTATGCATTTCCATCCTTCCTGAGGGTGATATTGGGAAAATCAGGGAGGGAAAAGGGAGGAATTCAAGGCAGAAGGAGGACAAGTAGGGGAGGTGATGAATAGAAATTGCGTTGTTTGTTTTGTTGCGTGCACGGCACCGCATTCGACAATTCCATGTCGAATTTCCCGATGACTACGGAGAAGGATCCGAACATACTTGGCGAATAGAGGTGGACACAGATTGCGTTATTGTGTGTTTTCGGTGGCGGGGAAGACCACCGCCGCCAACCCTTCTGCTCGACTTCCGCTTTGCAGGTGTTTCCCTGGCAACGATTGCAAGGATAATTGGAAAATGGATAGGGAACCGTGTGATAATAATGTAGCACCGTAAATAACAACGCCAACACATACATGAACACAAACACACTGCCATACATTTAACATATACGTACGCATACAGTTGTATTCATGTGTATATATACAAATATGATGTGTGTTCCACCACCCTTATGTTTCACCACCGTGGGCTGTTTCACCGCCCTGCTGATTTGGGGTCGCGTTTCTTCTCAGGCCTCGGGCCCCTGGCGGCGCCGGCTGCAGGCCTTTGACATTTCCGAGAACGGTGCCCCTGCACGTTCCCGTCCGAGAGCGGTGCCCTACACACTTGCGTGCTACAGTGCAAAACTGAAGAGAGAGAGAGAGAGAGAGAGAGAGAGAGAGAGAGAGAGAGAGAGAGAGAGAGAGAGAGAGAGAGAGAGAGAGAGAGAGAGAGAGAGAGAGAGAGAGAGAGAGAGAGAGAGAGAGAGAGAGAGAGAGAGAGAGAGAGAGAGAGAGAGAAAGAAAGAGCGAGAGAGAGGGAACGAGAGCCAGGAACAATAAGACTCGTCGCTCCTGGCCCATATTTTTCTACATGCGGTCGCCCTTCGGGGCACCGCCCTTCGGGGCGAAGCTTCCATCCCAGGATGAGAAGAGATTGCGTTGTTGTTGCAACGCATATGTCGCGTACGCGCGTGCATTTTTACGATGATCCAGAACTGTTTGCCTTGCCTAAACAATCATCGTCATCCCGCATGTTTACGTATCTGGTGGATTCTCTGTCCGCACTGTCCCCCAGCCCTGACTCGCCAAACTATCCTCTAGGCTTCCGCCTGTGCTCCGGTACCCTTGAGACGCAGAGGCGTTACTACCAACGCCCAACGACGCAGCTCCTAGCTCACAACGCACGCGGTTGCAACAACAGTCTGTTGTTGGACGCTTACATATAATAGAAAAGCTGTCTACATACACACAACATCTTCACAACGAACCAACGACAACATACACGCTATATCACCAGAACTACAATTGTCTCGGTTTTTTTGCAATGTCTTGGTTTTTCTGCTTTGTCTTGGTTAAAAACCATGACGTTCTGGGCGGCATTGGTTTTTTTAGGGCTGTCTGATGTCTGGGATAGACCCGCCTCCTCCTAAGGTTAAGAAAACGCCTCCGTCACAGACGAGAGTAGCGAGGAGGAAACGGGGGGTGACTCGGCGGCTCAGCCGCCCGAGCCATACCAACCGAGAGAGCCGCAACTAGTCAAAGTCATAGAATATGACATGACAGAATTATCCAATTCCTGTGTTACGCTATACGCTCAACTGACGGACACTGATCCAGCTACGAACCCAGCTGCGGGAACACCCTTTGGCCCTGAACTAACTGATCTCGAGGATGGCCAGGGAGGCCCTAGAGGCGAGGTTTACTCCCCGGCAGAGGAGGCCATAGCATCAGCATTACGCATTAACGTTGGTTCAGGCCCTCCTGATCAGAAAGTAGAAGTTCCTGGCCTTGACGCCGCAGCAGCGAGCCCCGATGACCCAGAGCCGCCGACGCAGTCGGGCGTGCCTCAGACCATTGACGCAACAGTCTTGATGAACATACTTTATGGTGCGAGAATGGCCAGATATGACTTGCTCCGTGCTGCATGTCAGACTGCCAGTTGCATTACCAAATGGACAGAGCAACAAGACATGGATCTTTTCCGCCTCATATGTTCACGTCTTGTTGAAACAATACTCTGACGCAGATCTCGCAAGTGACATTCGAACGCATCGTAGCACGAGTGCCAGCTTTCAAGCAATTTGGGGCCCTTACACTAGAGCCGGACAGTCTATGGCAGCGCAACGACAGACATGCGTCTCCCACAGTACACCTGAGGCAGAGATTGTCGCTGCCGACCTTGCGTTGCGCAAAGAACTGCTTGCAGCGCTACCGCTTTGGAAAATACTGCTCGACAGACCAGTAAGATGTTTGTTCTTAGAAGACAAGCAAGCAGCCTGTAAAGTCATCAAAGCAGGTGGGCCAATGAAACTCATGCACCTACCGAGAACACATCGGATTGATGCGGCAGCTGTGTCCGAACAGTTTTCTCGTGGCCTTGTTGAGCTCCAATGCGAAAGAATTCAAAACGAGGCTGCAGACATTGGAACCAAGTGGTTCACTGACCCTTTGGCTTGGGTTGAAGTTTTATGCCTTGTCAACATTGTTACGCCCAAATTCTGGGCCGCTAAGCGGTGCCAAGACTATCTAGATTCGATGTTTCCAGACGGACTTCCCCTGAAACCCGAGGGGATTTTGAAGCCCCGCCTAGGCCCTAGTTCGGCCTTGCGGAGAGGAGCTATTGTACCTAGTAAAAAGATGAACAAAAAGAAGAAGCGCCCCAACAAGGGTAAACCCGTTGTGGCCGCCCCCGGCAAAGCCGTGGTGGCATGCGCTCCCAGCAAAGCTGCGGTTGCGAACGCGCCCGGCCTAGCCGTGGAAGCAGGTGACAACGTTCCTATAGTGACCGAAGAAGGTTACAGCAGAAGCTCCGAGAAAATCAGAACGATGGAGGACATAATTACGAAAAGTTCCGATCGTGAAATGAAAGCAACGTTTGACATGACGGACGGCGGAACTGAGTCAGATACTTCGATATTGCCGAGAGTTACGGAAGATATACCTGACCACAACTCTTTCCTTCCTCATCCCCCACCTGCCGCGGCTGCCAATTTTCCGGACAAAAAGGATACGTGGACACAACAAGGACAGAGTTTGAAACGATTGCATTTCGTTCCGAGACTTGTTACGTTTACGCCAGCAATCGGTGAGTGTCCCATCGACCCGGCAAAGTTAGATGATAGGCGTCGTGCTTATGCCGTTAATACCCAACAAGGTTTGACGGTTGACCGCATTGATAGTTGGCGCGACGAAGAGAGTACATATCATCACCCGTTTGAGCATAATTCGAGTGACGATTCCAGCGATGGTGACTATTGCCCAAGTAGATGGGCCGGATACACAGAGTTCTGGATCCGAGAAGACTGCGCCCCGGCCACTCAGTGGACCAGGGAAAGACTCTTGTTATAATATTGTTGCAGTCCTCAGAGCAGGATAGGAAACCCAAAGAATTTTGTTGACAGCTCGCGTAAGGTGATTCGATACACGGAGACCGAAGATATGAGGACGGATGAGGGACTTAGGTTAGCTTTGAACGATTTTAAAATATTCAAAGGAAACAATTGCGCTGTGGGGTTCTGTGCCTTGCACGGGAGGTTCTCCCTGGCAATACGTGAACGAAACACATTATTTTCGTATTGGAAACATAGAGCGATGCGTAGGCTTCGTGGTATTAGGACTGACTTCAGATAGTTGTTTTGGAATTTCCGTGAAGTTGCCCGCGCTGTGCACAAAGCGGGGGGCGTTGTTTGCATTGAGTGGCTTGCCCTGTGTAATTATTGGAGAGACCCTCAGGTAAAATACTTCATGAGAGAGTTAGAGTTTGTTAAGACGGCATTGCATGGATGTGCGTACGGATTAAAGGATAGCAAGGGTAATTTCATGAAAAAGCCCTAAACAGGTCCAGATGCTTTTTCAGACAGGTCCATTTTGTTGTTGCTCGAGCTGCAGAGAGATCTTTGTCGTGTCGTCGTCGTCCTATTTCCTCCTCCGATCACGTTTGTGCCGCTGCCGTTTCGTCTCTAGAGCTTGCGCGGGCTGCCCCGCGGCCGGCCCCCCTTCGGATCGAGCGGTCGCCTTGCGGTGACTACGCGAGCCTTGCCTGCCGCGGCCCCCGCGCGCCCGAGAGAGCATCGACCAAACCCATGTGTCGACCGTTGGGTGACCCAGCGGTTAAACCGTCGGGGGAGGACGTTGTTTCGATCTGCTCAGATGATATCATAGACGAACTCATTTCCGACTCACTCGAGGCGGAAAATCCAGGGAACGAGATCAAAGAAAATGCTCCCCCCGACACAATTCGAAAGGCTACCTCATCGGCTTAGCCGAGTGAGGAAGCTTGCCCACCGGCTCAGCCGGATGGGAACGAGGCCAGAGATTTTAGCCCAAATGATGTCGTATTTGACGAAGACATCGAAATGGAAGTTGGCGTTGAGATTCGCGGAGAAGAAATAATTGCTCGTAAAAGGGCAGCAGAAACAGCCTTCCAAGACGGTCAGCCCGCAAAGAAAGCAGCCAACCCCGGTCCAGGAGACATTGACTCCTGGAAGGAGAGACCAACTTTCCGATGCTTTCCTGACAAATTGACGGAGTGGTCTCGATTGGTGCCTACCGGGACAGTCAAATTTGCATCTAAGAAAGGGTGGAGTTGGCGCTACACGATGTGGAGGCATGACGTAATGTATATGCGGAGCGACAAAGTCGTGACCGCGCTGAAGGCAGACCTGGATGCAACATCGCAGACGATCTTCCAACGTCTGTACTCCCAGGTTTCGCAATATCCATGGACAGTACACTGGACAACCTTCGAACGAAAGGCAACGTGCCGTTTCGATTGCGCCCCCCCTGATCTGGACCAAATCCCCGTCGGAACGTTCTTTCAGACGCACCCCGATGAAAAGACGAGGTTGGTCAGTAAGTCGCACACGAACCCGCCAGAGGAGGCTCGCCATGCAGTTCGAACGCTCGAGAAAGGAGGAGTCATTGGTCCCACTGTCGGCCCTGCTGTACGATGTGAGACCATCTATGGAGACTTCGTGAGTGCACCAGTGATAGACCACTGGGCAGAAGGATCCCCCGAGGTGTGGGTGAACATCTGGGGCCCTTCTCCCCGAAAGCTTCCCCGTGGCGCAGCCGCCGGGGACGCTTGGGGGACAATGTTTGCTCTTCCTGTGGTCGAAGGCTTGTATCACACGCCAGTGCACGTTGTCGAGGAGGCTCTTACTGCCACTGCAAAAGCGAATTATTTTGAGACCTCTCCTCAGCAGGCGATACACTGGCGCAAAAGGCAGCGCCCGTGGAAGAGACCGCAAAACCTTGAAGAATGGTTTGCCAAAGACGGCCTCGACCCAGAGGGCGAAGAGCAGTCGCCGCCGAAGAAGCCGCGGACGACAGAAGAGGCACCGAACGACTCAGTCGCTTCGGCCAGCCAACAAGTAGCCTCGCACGGCAACCAGCCCTCTCTGGGCAGCCCTGGAGCCGGACAGCAGGCGGCCGGCGGATCATCCGCAGGCCCAACCTCAGGTCATACTGACCCTCCCGGCGCGGCAGGCGGGGGAACTGGTGGCGGCTCACCCCCCAGCCCAGCTGGTAGCGGTGGAGCTCCGCCAGGGTCAGGCGGATCTTCTTCAGGAAATCATCCACCCGCTCACCCCTCCTCAGGAGGTGGTGGAGGGGATGGGCCGCCCGAGTCGGGTCCAACCGCAGTCGAAGCTGAGCCTGATGACCCGCCGTGCATTGGGCGAGGTCCCTGGAACGTCCTAGATTATCTTCGGACGCAGGGAGGTTTTGCGGCTGATCCCAGGGCCCCCACAAACGACTGGCAGGAGAGGGTGAACGAGATCTTTGATCTTTATATTGGGATCACAGACCCGATGATGAAGACCTGGGCAGTCAAACTGACGTTTCTTAAGAAGTGCCAGGCCATTTCGCGAATCGCCAGGGTCAACGGGCATTCGTGGATTCCATTTATAGGAGAGGACCTTGCGGCCATGTCAGACACAGGGAAACCCGTGACAGATTTCTTTCGCCCACTGTGCTTGAGGAGCGGGTCGAATACTTAATGGTCATATTCTGTTCACATTGTTTCAGATTCCACAATTGTATTCAAGGACGGACCCGGGAAGGCGAAGTCTAGCCTGCTCCCCGAGTACAACCTGCGAGAAACCGTGTTTGGAAGCTCACAGAACGCCATGAGTGGAGCTTTGGTCTCGGCCATTCGGGGGGCTTCTTCAAACTTCCAATGGGACAAGAATGGGCACTTCAAAGAGGCGACCCACGCTCCGATACGCTTCACGTTTTGGAACTTCAGCGATAATGTTGATAACACATGCGGATTGAACGGAGTTGGCACTGGGCCAAAAAGACAGGATAACCCATTCGCATTTGCAGGAAGCCTTAGAAAATAGTAGACGATGCGGTCAAGGTGGTGGGCGACGTGATGGGCCGTTCATCCGAGGGGGCGATTGAGATTATGTATGTGTGCGGGGGCCACAAGTGCTGGCAGGATGATGGACGCGGCGTTGACCCGATGTGGGGCGATGTTGCCACCCTCGTTCGGGCCAGACTGAACCGTCGGATCGAGCACTACAAAGCCATAGGAATGTTTCCTAGGATAATGATCCTTGACGGAGTGAGCCTCTACCGGCAGCTCAGGCATCGCTCAGGAGACACCTTTCACTTTAATACGAGCCACCAGGACTACAAATTGAACAATGGTGGGCAAATAGTGAGCGCGAACGCTGGCCAGTTGTACGCAGACTACTTGGCCAGAACTGCCAAGCTAGCCGCGTTATTTTTCTGCCAGCCCTCCGGTGGCTCAGCCGCGCGGAATGGCAGCAAAACGCGCGCGACAAGAGCAGACGGGCATGCCCAGCAGGAAGCGGCCGTTAATGAGCTAGTCATGTACTGGCAGAACTGGGCCCCGTCCGCGGGCAACATGCCCACGTCGATACTCAATGCTCGCCCGTTTAGGACAGTTTTGAGCAGAGATGATTTTCCAGCCGTCTCAGACGGATCTGGAGGTGGCGCGAGACACTCATATTATTCAGAGGCTTTGTGAATTTTCTCAAGAGGGGAGTGGCATACGAAGACTTTTCCCCATGGAAAGACGACATCTACTTCTTGCCGCGCGGAGAAGTTTTCTGCCCAGGAATGCCACCAAAAGAGACAAGCCAAAGATCGGAGGAAGAAGGCGTACAAAACGACGAGTACATGCGCACCGCGCTTAACGAGCTGCACAAGGCAGCGCCGGCTACGGCGCCGAGCGGCTTAGCTGTTTCGGTGAGTGGCTCGGCCTCGGGTGACATAGCCATCTCTGTTCACGTCGCGCCATCGGCTGGCGCCGCCGCTTCCGGCGGAGACGTCGCGCCCGGCGGCTCAGCCGCTACGGGCTCTGGCTCTAGCGCGCGGACGGCTCAGTCGCCCCGCAGTCCTCCTTTGGCGCCGCCCTCTGGCGTTCAAGAAGTAGAAGCGCCTGGAGAGGCGGCAGAGAGATACCTTCGCGGTAAATGCCCGGTGGGAGACGCAACCAAGCTCAGCGGCAGATACAAGTTCCCGAAGCGACCGAAAGAAGGCAGCCCTGGAGAAGAGGAACCCTTTTGGCCTTATCGTTTGTCGCATCAGCAGACGAAGCGGTTGCCCTTCCAAAGCGCAACGGGGACAGAGATCGTTCATCATGATTTTCTTTGCCCATTTACGATTGCTGGCGGAAACCTCCGTCGAGGCATGATGCCAGGGAACGCCTGCCCGGGTGAGGAAGGCCGCGTTGCAGAGGTTGAACAAGGGAAGAACCCGGCCAGGAGCTATCATCAAAAGATGGTTCAGAAAACCGCGAACGGGGAAGCGTGGCTTGCTTTTCAGCTGCTACAGAAGTCAACGAGAACCCCACCTATGGAACCGACCTATATGGTTCCGAATTGGGCACGTTTCTTCAGGATCAAAGCCGACCAGTCAAGAACAGACCCGGCAGCCACAGTTGCTGATCGTCTGAATTGGGCCAGGTTGTCGGTTAAGACTCATAGAGTGGGCGTTGCCCATTGTGTTGAGCTCTCGTTGCCTTTCTTCGTGACAGATGAAAAGCTTGCGGAGGTCTTAGACCCATCCGCAGGCTGGACCAAGCAGTCCCACGGTACGTCTGTGACTGCCGTTCACGCAATATTGGAGGGTCATCAGTTGCTTCCTTCTGATCCCAGATGCGGAGGAAATGTCAAGGTGCACGCGGTTGGGGCGTGCTGTTTTCCATGCGTTGATGATCCCAATACGCATGCCACGTACTCCGTTGCTGAGGAGACCTTTGGAGACGGTATATGGGTAACTGCCGAGATTGCTTTCTTCGCTAAAAAGCCAAAAGTCATCAAAGGACAGCCGCCGCAGTATGTGAGCGACCCAACAGGAGACGTCTTGCACGAGCTGCGTCTGTACCATTGGACTCCGGCAGCACTTCATGTTTCGAACGCATGCGTGCATTTGCAAAACGTTGCCAGACAGAACGCTTGGAATCTGGAGCAAAACCTCGAGGTCGAAAGATACCGAGACGACGATCGGACAAAGGCCACGGACAAAGTCCGGGAGGCACAGATGGCCTGGGTTCCAAATTTAGAACCGATTGCCTGGCAAAGGGGACTAAGTCCTTACTTTGAAGACGATACTATTGATGGTATCTGGCCTTGGCTCCAACAGAAGGGAGTCAGGCTAACCAAGATCCACCCATTACACAGGAATGAGGCCTCGAAGGAATCCGTGGAGCTAGTCGAACGCAACAGAAGAATAATAATATAAGTTGAAGAAAACTGCGGAAGCCAAACAGGAGGAGCCGGCGGCCAAGCCGTCCGGCACCCAATTTTCGATTGAGGCCGGGAACTTCCCGAATCTGGGGCAAGCGTCTGCGAACGCTGAGAGAGCATTTACGCTTCCGCCCCCGCGGGCCGAGGCGTGGCCCTCTATTATCAAGGCCGACGCGCCTATGAAAACGCCCATGCCCCTCCTCCTCCTCTCAAGGAGGGGTCGCCCGATGAAGGGCCGAGAGAGGCAGTTCCTAAGAAGACTCCACCGGCGATTCAAGTACCGACACCGCCGCCGGCCCAGAAGCCGAGCGTCGCAATGCTGGGGAATGTGCCACAGGCGAAGGAAATGATGCCCAAGAAAGCTCCGCCTCCGCCACAATTTGGCCCAGAAGCGCATGCGATGAATCCTCCGCCGGCGAAGATGCCTCGCGTTGAAGAAAATACTGCGGCATCTCCATCGACGCAGTCGCCGGCAAAGCCGGGAGGCATAGACATGGCTGGCAGCCCGCCGAAGGTTTGGAAACCAAGTATTCGTGACACTCCGGCTAAATTTGACCCAACTCAACGGGCCCAACGTTGTCAATCCTCTGCCAACGGATCAGAGTCATCAGAAGGCAGAGCCTCCGGTCAAGGCCGCACCTAAATGGGCGAGACGCCTGGGAGATCCACAGCATGCCGAAGGCAGTGCTGCAAGGGGTCAAGGGGTCAAACCGCAATGGCGAGGAACCCTGTTGAAGGTGCAACGGTGGCCGAGGCAAAAGCAACGCCCGCCGAGGATGTGGCTCCTGCCCGAGATGGAGATGACGATACGTTGGACATCCCTGGAGCAAGCCCCCCGACTCAGTCGGACGGGGGCGCTTCGTCTGAGGATTCGCCGGTGTTAGTTGGAACCGAGGATATAACCAATGTCCTCATAGCCATGAAACACGTCTCAAATGCACATTTCTCGCGTTCAAGAGCACGCAAAGTCTTGGAAAAAGAAAAGCAGTTCTTTTACAGGTGGCGTGACCTCAGATCAAGAGCGCGAGAGCTGGGACAGCCAGAGACCGAAGAGCTTATAAGATTAAGAATAGACGCTGTCGCATATGTTGAGGCTGCGAGCTATGTCTACCTGAGATACAGGGTGCGGAACATGCATGAACCAGAGACCTATTCGCTCACATGGGCTAAATTTGCAGATGCTGTTGTTGATCAGATCCTCAAAGTGGATTCAAATGTTGTCCGTGTAGTGCCTGAAAGGCGCAAGAGGTCTAAGCCTCAAGCAGCAGGGGAATCTGGTGCGAGTGGGAGTAGACTTCCGACTCCTCCTGCCCCTCCGTCTGGCGCAGCCGTGACGGCAAACCTCCCGACTCCTCCGCCTGGCCCAGCCAGAGCGGAGCACGCTGAACAGCCTGAGGCATACCAAGAACAGTCATCCCCCACGGTAGACCCGTCGGAGGATGAGGCTGCACCTGTTGCCAGGGCGTCAGCATCAGCAGCCGCTTCGAGCGGACAACAAGAAACATAATTTCCCTCTGCAGGACATAACCCGGATGCCTCAGGCACTCCGGGGCTCTTGGAAGCAGACGCTGAACTTGAGGACGTTAAAGCTTTTCCACTCGATGAGGATCCTGAGCCCGTTGATACTATGGAAGACGAGAATTACCCTCTTTGCCCAGCATCTGAGAATTTATTCCGCAGAGTGAGTCTGCCGCCTGCTCCTGACAGGAGACAGCGTGAGCCCACGCCTATACGTCCCCATGATGGGGATCAAGAGATCATCGTTGGGCATGCTGTCTTGTTCAAAGGCAGACAGCTATCTGCTTCAAGAGAAGAGCGCGGACGAATCATTCAGAGAACACCTGGTCCAGTGAGACAGAAAGTCCGCGATGCCCACATGGCTGGTCCCGTTCCGCCGCATATCGAAGCCATGCGCAATCAAACAGGTAATGCGCTCCGATATATTGCAGAGTTTGCGGAAGACCCAATTATCGCATTATTGAGCAGCCTCAACCAAGTTGACGGCACGTTTGATCAGGCAAAGGAGTTTCTCCGAGCTGAGCGTCATTCCGAAGATGTCCCAGAAGGATTCACTCCGAAGTCCTTTAAGAGCCTGATACCGTTGGTAGTTGGGATTGACGACAACCATAATCCAGCTGCCTTAGGCAGCGTGGCATCTTGGAGCCCCCAGAGCTGCCGAGCAGACAAGTTTGCTGAGCGCATAGGCATGCGCTGTGTACCTCGCGAGGCATTGCTCGGACTATGCGAGATCGTCGGGTGGCTGGGTCTACTTTGGAGACCTTGTGCAGAAGATTGCAGAGGGCGGCTTTACTTTCCAGTCATATGCTCTTGCTGCACGCGGCCTAGCCGCGCTGCCGTCAGAGACAGTGGAAGTTTTGGGAATACTCCCTAAAGATAATAACGACATTGTTGGGACAAGTGTTCACAAAATGTGGACACAGTACAAGGCGCGCCCCTCTCGCAAGAAAGAGAGAGGAGCGGTGTTGCTATACCCATTTTTACCCAACAGCGTTTGCTGATAGATTTCTAGTAGGGTCGACAGAGAGCACCATGACTCCTCAGGGGGGTCTGGGCGGGTGCCGGGGAGGAGAACCGGGAACAGAACCGGGCTCGTTTTAAGCCAACAGTCACACACTTCGTGCTCTTCGACCTCCGAGAACTCCATTCCCGGGCCACATTTTGAATAACCGGAGCCAACAGTCACACACTTCGTGCTCTTCGACCTCCCAGAACTCCATTCCCGGGCCACATTTTGGATGCCCGGAGCCAACTGTAGGCCACTTCGTGCTCTTCGATTTCCCAGAACTCCATTCCCGGGCTACATTTTGGATGCCCGGAGCCAACTGTAGGTCTTTTCGTAGTCTTCGAGCTCCCAGAACTCCACTCCTGGGCATGATTTTGAATGCCCGGAGCCAACTGTAGGCCATTTCGTGTTTTTCGAGTTCCGGGCCACATTTTGAATGCTGAGGCAGGCTGATGCTGAGGCTGAGGCAGGCTGAGGCTGAGGCAGGCTGAGGCTGAGGCCGAGGCTGAAGGCAGACTGAGGCTGAGGCTGAAGCAGGCTGAGGCTGAGGCTGAGGCAGGCTGAGGCTGAGGCTGAGGCAGGCTGATGCTGAGGCAGGCTGAGGCTGAGGCTGAGGCTGATGCAGGCTGAGGCTGAGGCAGGCTGAGGCTGAGGCCGAGGCTGAAGGCAGACTGAGGCTGAGGCTGAAAGGCTGAGGCTGAGGCTGAGGCTGAGGCTGAGGCTGAGGCAGGCTGAGGCTGAGGCTGAGGCAGGCTGAGGCTGAGGCTGCGACTGTGACTGCCGTTGCCACTGCGACTGTCATCGCGAATGCGACTACGACTGCGAGAACAGCAGAATTCTACAACTGGGTTCTCATCTGGATCTTAAGGGGAATGCTTCCAGATATGCTCCTACACATCGCTGTTAGGTTGCTTTGCCGGGATAATCTATCGAGCATGTCAGGGACATTCCACGCTCGTTGCTTCCATTGAAAGAATGTACGTCCCATATGATCCTGGCCAAGTCAGGAGTGACGGATCCCTTCTCCATGTCGCAGACATGCAGACGTTCTTGGAGTCCACGGATGGGAGGGTACGTTTTCCGAAGAAAGACTCAGGGCTTTGCCTTGAGGCAGATTACGATTTGCTGAGGCTGCTCCCGACGACAAGGACCCCAACACTGCCTAATGCGGCACGCATTCCTCCGTGGCTCAGCCAGCGGAGGTACGGGGAAGCTCCCCCTGCCAGGCATTTTGTGCCCATGGGGCGTGAGGCGCAAGAAGGAGAGCTGCCGACCGTGGGGACTTGGCCCGCAGACGACGCTGTCCATCTATGAGAAAAGCCCCCCAACCACAGAGAACCCTGGGAACTCATTCTTGTTTTCACTGGCCGAGTGCTCACTCGTTTCTCGCGCAGGATTTGCCCAGACGGGACCCTCGTGTCTCGAGAGGTCCCGAAGTTCACTGATATCGACAAGGCCGTCGCCCTTGCTAGAGTTGGACCTGAAGAT
Organism: Prorocentrum cordatum; assembly: GCA_963575745.1. Lineage (NCBI taxonomy): Eukaryota > Dinophyceae > Prorocentrales > Prorocentraceae > Prorocentrum > Prorocentrum cordatum. Next base: position 326,293 of record CAUYUJ010002614.1, on the reverse strand, counting down.
GGCTCTGTAGTGCATCAGATGTTCTGGTCCGTTCTCTTCAACCGTGAGTGGGCCTCGTACGAAGTGACTTTTGACAACGAATCATTAATTGCTTGGATTCACACAGACGAGACTCTGTCGTTGGTTCCGAGTCGCAGGCCACAGTTGTCACCCGAAGCACAAGAACGGGCTCTGTCTGTCCCTTGGGAGGATGACGGAAGGTTCCTGTGCTACCGATTTCACTGGGTGCGCACGGGCTTTGAACACTGTCCAGTGTGCAGCTGTCGGATCAAGTGCAAACATAGAGTCACACACGACTATATGATTCAGACGTGGAACAAAAGGATAATTCAGCGATCCCTTGAGGCAAATGGACTTATATTACATGTGAATGATCACTACAATCTTCCCAACACGCGTCCCGAATGGATCAAAGCGCGTGGGGGACGACAACAGAGGGCTTCTGCGATCGTGATGAAGAACACCAGCAGTATCCAACAGCAGGAGCGAAAGTGGGAGAATGGGGAATTTGTGCGCATGGCTGCAGCAGGCCAGATCTTCGGGAACAGCCAGCCAGGCAATTTCCCTGCTTGGGTTCCAACGGACGCCGCGGCTCAGCCGCCGGCGCGCCATGGCCCTTTCTTCCAGTATTTGAAGCCCTTGACCCGAAGGTTCATCGAATGGCTTGCATTCTCAGCCGCGAGAGCGAGTACGCAGGTTCCTGTGATCCAGGTCTGGTGGCCACTGCTGTGGAAGACAAATATAGATCAGTACGCTCGCCCAATATCTTGCCCGGCTCTAGCAGCCTTCGACTGGCCAGAGTATCAAGACGACATCGTCGAACCTGTGTTGGGTTGGGAGAGATGGCATAACCAGATGACTAGACAAAGTGTCTTTGTCCCGGCGCTTCAGACAATTCAAAACGCGGTAGCCATGGGGACACCGCGGCTGCCTGTGCAGCAAGAAGACGCCGCGGACGCCGCAGTGCAAAACCTTAGCGCAGGGCAAAACCCTCGCGGACGCATACCAGTTGCTCGGGAGAATAGTCTCGAGGCGAGGCCAACTCGCAATTTTCACTTCGTCGCCAGGCGGACCAATGAGTGTCGCGATCATCGCCTCATAGTGCCATTGTTGCAACCCGCCGCCGGCGCAGCCGCGATGGCAGGCGCGCAATCACAGGTCGGACTTGATTTCTCAGCAGTCAGCGGGCCAAAGGCCGCGCTGATAATCGGAGGAACGATCAACTTTGATCAGCCCGACGGTTATACATATGACCATTGCGAGGACATTTCGATACATATATCTTTACACGGATTAGAGGGCAGGGCGTTCGCAGCACAATATGTTGTTGAATACACAGGCATTCGCTCAAACTCACATGATCCCAATAGATTGCGACTGTCAGGGGAAATTGAACACGAGGTCCCACCTATTGTGACGAACGTAGTTGATGGGAACTGGATGGCCCCTGTACAACAAATGCATATTGGTCTTCGCATCATAGGAATACTTGCTATCGTTCGCGAGACCATGAGCTCCTTCATTTCAGATGGTCACTTTATCGGTTACCCGGGGCGAATAATTCGTCCCGCGAGGGAGAACACAGATCCCGTTTACTTGAAGCGACGGAGAGATGAATTTGCTCTTGACTGTCGCATTCGCGCTGCTGTCCAAACGGACGACCTCATAGAAGAGTGGGCCCGTAATTTGGGTAGGCAGGTGCAGACCGACGTTCGTCGTGAGGGCGCATTACTACAAGAGGCCGTTTCTGGGCTTCAGAACAGATACACAGATCCTGGGACAGAGCTTCAGGATGAGGACGCAGGCCCATTCCGCACTGCCTGCGGAAGATTTGGCATCCCAGTAGCTACAGCTGCTAGGAGTTTGTTGAAATTCATGCGAGACCGAGAGCAGAACATTCGTGAGGGCAGAAATGCCAATCCGCACCATGGCAGCGAAGCTGATTCCATGGGGCCAATAAGAGCACGGGATGCGGTGAAAGCCAGGCCGCAGCCACCACCTCCGCCGCGCAGACCCAACGTCTCGGACGCTCGGGCTGGCGATGAAGTTACCGAATCCCCACACTCTGTCGCCGGCACAGCTGCGACGACAAGAGAGGAATACTCATGGTATTCTGACACACGGGATTGGTCGAGGCCCCCGCGCGCGCGCGATGGAGCCATGGATGTCGGCCGCGGCGCTGCCGGCTACGACCCGCTCCTGTCCTGCCCGCACTACGTGAACAATGTGCAGGTCGGATACTGCGTCCACCGGGATCGGATCACGCGGTTGTCCGACGATGTTTGGTGGACGCAGGTTTGGCATGCACTGTCTAGGTTCGAGCATGACTTTCACTTCCCGCCGAAGGGGAAGGCGTCCAAGACCAAGGAGAAGGGCTACAGAGCAGCATACTACACTAATAGTGGCAAAGGACGGTCCCGTTCGCCTCGTGGCGGCGAGGGACAGACTGGAGGCTCGGCGCCGTCGAACCCGACGCCTCCGGCGCCACCGACGGGAGAAGAGAACCCGTGGGGGGAGTTGGACTGAGATCCGCCCGCGTGACTTAGTCGCGGCAGGCGCATGCAAGAGAGTTCTCGTCCGCACGGCGAAGTCGTGTCGGACGAGTAAGCAACTCTGCTGGTCGGCTAAGCCGAATCAGCGGAGATAATTTATTTATATGATAGTGGGAATCGTCGGGCCTCTTCGGCCCTTAGCCCCCTGGTGGCCACCGTTGAGCGGTAAAAGTTTTTGCGGTTCGCTCCGGTGGTTGCACATATATAGGCCAGGGGTGCCGTGGCTGGGTGGGCTCTACGAGGCCCGCCGCGGGGGGAGTAAATATGCTCCTCTCCGCTTCATATTAACATTGCTTGTTGGATCACTTGCATTGTTGCGCACTGTCTGACTATGATTGCGGTGATTATCCGCAGCTGTATGTTTGCTTACAGGATGCAAAAGGTGCGAGCTGGTCCGCTCGCGCGCGCCGCGGGGTCGTCCCCGCGTCGTCGTCGTGTCGTCGGCCGGCCGGCCACCTCACTTACCATTCCTGATATAGTAAACTTGCTTACCGGTTACTTGTCTTATCGATGTCTCATCCCGTACCCTCTCCCACTGGGCAGAGTGAGCATGAGATCTTAATTCTTTTGTCATCTTACCCCGGTTCTCAAAGGAAAGATTCTATCCGGGAGCAAATGAAGGAGGTTCACGGAAGTTTCCACCGCGCTCATGCCTTTTCTCCCCCCGGACCTCCAGGCAAAGGAAATCCAGAAGTTTGCTCATCAGTGCCTTCTTCGGGACAACCCGTTGCCTCCTTTCTGCCAGTATCATACCCCCAGGGCTCAGCAAATGGGGTGAGACCCCCAAATGGTCGTAAGGATTTGGTCCAGCTCTTCCTGTTGGCCCGTCACTTTCCTGTTTGCTTTGCCAGTCCATGGTGCACTCTTGGAATGCGTCTCGGCGTTGCCGCTGTGGAGCTGGAGGGTGCAGGTACGGGTGTCAGGCAACGTGTGGGGATGAGATGATTCGCGATGTATCGCTCCCGATTGTTATGGGTCGAGGTACTTCAGTCTGCCCTGCATCTGCGTCCAGAAGACTTTGGTGTTGATCCGTGCGCTTCCTTCCTTCCTCGTATCTACTTTTCGAATCGTGATTCATGTTGTTCTGCCATCATCTCCTCAGATTGCCTGCGCTCCGCGTTCCAGTCTCTGCGTGCCACTGCTCTCTCCCCTTTCCCCGCGCGGGCCCGCGGGCTTATCCTCGCTCGTCTGCGCACTTCGTCTCCTCGCTAGTCGATGGTCCTCTTTCCCCCCGCTCCTGATGTGGGTCGTTGGTGTGGCCTCCTCCTCCTCCTCCTCCTCCTCCTCCTCCTCATCATCCTTTCCATTCGCCTACACATGCTGCTGCTCCTCCTCCTCCTCCTCCTCCTCCTCCTCCCTCCCTCTCTCCCTCCCTCCCTCATTGGCTCCCTCCCTCCCTCCCTCCCTCCCTCCATCCCTCCAATCTTCCTTCCCTCCTTCCCTCCATTCCCCTTCCCCCCGTGCCTCCCCAAACGCGTCGGGGAACGATGGGAACCCACCGATTCCCCGAGGCACCACACTGTCGCGCAGCCGCTGCCCCCCCCCTCCGCCACGGTAACCACAGGAGAAGTGCGCAGCCGGGCAACGAGCCGAGGATCGCGCTCGCCCAGGCGCGCCGTGCGCCTCGCGATCCGCCACCGCGCGGGGCAACGCGATGGGAGAATGGGGACGGGCAAGGGTCGGGGGGAGCAAGAAGGAGGTAAGATGATGAGCGTACGGAGGGGAGGAGGAGAAGGAGGAGGAGGAGGAGGAGGTGGTGAAAGAGAAAAAGGAGGACGAGGAGGAGGAGGAGGAGGACCAGTGTAATTTCAAGAGTCATCAGCGATGTTGGAATTTGCCCTCGCTCCAAGCTCCTTTTTCATAGGCCCGTACAACGGTTCATGTCCACAGAGGGAACTGCCTCGTTGGAAAACAACCGTTTCCTTGAGGCATGCCAAAACATTGTTCTCGGGATTCCAACGCCACGGATCAACCTAATTGTTGCGTCTGGACGATCCAGAATCGTGCCAGAACGCCATTCCTGGGAGTTCAGCACCGCGACTCAATGTAATTACTGCGCCCCAGTAATATTGAGTCCTTCCAAAGCACCATTTCTGGTGCGCTGGTCCTGGGAATCCTTTGAATTTTTGCAAACAAAACAAATGATTGTGCGCGGCGCAAAGGCGAGAGCCACATTTTGAGGAGGTACCGCCTTCAATCCGTGAAACTTCTGCAAATTTGAAACACGATTGCGCGTGGCGCTAACGCGAGAACCGCATGTTGAAAAGGAACCGCTCTCAATCCATGGAAGTCCTGCGCGATTTAAACACGATTGCGCGCGGACCTAAAGCGAAAACCACATGTTGAAAAGGAACCGCTCTCAATCCATGAAAGTCTTCAACATGTAAGCACGACTGTGCGCGGACCTAAAGCGAAAATCACATGTTGAAAAAGAGCCGCCTTTAATCTGTGAAGAAGTTGCAAATATGCAACACGAATGTGCGTAGCGCGCAGGCGAGAGTCACATTTTGAAAACGGGCCATCAAGCCGCGAAATTCTTGCAATGTTTATAGGCGAATGTCCGCTGCGCTAAGGCGAGCCACATTTTGAAAACGGGTCGCCAAAATCCGCGCAGCTCTTGCAATTTTCCAAAGCGAATGCGCGCGGCGCTAAGGCGAGAACCGCGTTGTGAAACTGACCCGCCCTTCATCTGTAAAGTTGTTGCTAATGTTTTAAGCCTCAGGGTCATAAGTCATGAGAAAAGCTCAGGTGAAACGCCCGGCCCACCCTAAGCAGTTGTTCCGGGATGCGACAGGGAAAAGTTATGTATAAGGAAAATGGGGGGAGGAGGAGGAGGAGGAAGAGGAAGAGGAGAGGGAGGAGGATGACCAGCGTAAACCTAATACGAATCAGCGATTTTGGAAGGTTCACTCTGTCAAAGTTCCCTCTTCAGGGGCCCCAACAAGGGTTCATTTCCACTGAGTGAAATTCCCCGTTGGGATACAACCGTTCGAAGATCCTGAAAATTCCCACGGCACAATTTTCGGGACTCCAGCGCCGCGAATCAACCTGACTGTTGCGTCTGGACAATCCCGAATCGTGCCAGAATACCGTTCCTGGGAGGTCAGCACCGCGACTCAATGTCATTGTTGCTCCCTGGTATTCCTGGGCCGTTCCAAGGCACCATGTCTGGTATGTTGGCCATGGGGCTCCGTGGAACGCTTGCACATGTTTACAACAAATGCGCGCGCTATTAAGTTGGACACAACATGTTTTAACAGCGCCGCCCTACATCCTCGAAGCTCTTGCAACGTGTTAAGACGAATGTGCGCAGCGCTAGGACTAGAACCACATGTTGGAAAGGAACCGCCCTCCATCCGCAAAGCTGCTGCACTTTATTAAGATGAATGTGCGAGGCGCTGGGGCGACAACCGCATTTAGAAGACGGCCCGCATTCCATCCGTGAGAGTTCTTGCAACTTTAACAGAAGTAATGTGCGCGACGCGAACATGGAAAGCACATTTTGAAAACGGCCCGCCCTCCATCCGTGAAATACTTGCAGATGTTTCAGACGAGTTTGTGCGGTGCTAAGGCGAGGGCCGCATTTTGGAAGCGGCCCGCCTTCCATATGTGAAGCAGCTGCCTATGTCTAAGTTTCAGGATCGTAGGTGGCTAGGAACTCCCATGCGGAACGCCCAGCCCGCCCTTCCGATTGGCCCCGGGGTGCGGCATGGAGGAGTTATCCCTAAAGAGAAAGAGAGGAGGAGGAGGAGGAGGAGGAGGAGGAGGAGGAGGAGGAGGAGGAGGGAGAGGAGGAGGAGGAGGAAGAGGAGGAGGAGGAGGAAGAGGAAGAGGAGGAGGAAGAGGAAAGGGAGGAAAGGAGGAGGAGGAAGGAGAGAAGGAGGGAGGAGAAGGAGGGAGGAGGAGGAGAAGGAGGAGGAGGAGGAGGAAGAAAAATAATAATATGATGAAGATGAAGAAGACGAAGAAGAGGAGGAGGAGGAGGAGGAGGACGAGGAAAACCAGGAGGAGGAGGACGACGACGACGAAGTGGACGAGGAGGCGGAGGAGGAAGGCGGAGGATGTGGGGCGGGAGAAAGAGAGGGGAAGTAGGAGGAAAAGGAGGAGGGGGAGGATGGAAGGGGAGGAGGGGGAGGAGGAATATCAGGATTACGGCAGGGACAGGGAGGACGTTAAGAGGGAGGGGGGGATGATTGGGAGGACAGACGTGGATGATGAGGAGGAGGAGGGGAGGAGGAGGAGGAGGAGGAGGAGGAGGAGAAGGAGGAGAAGCACTGGGAGTAGGACGAGGACGTGGACGAACTAAGGCGGGACGAGGAAGAAAAGGAGGAGGAGGAGGAGGGAGGCGAGAGTATGAAAGAGGACGAAGACGAAGAGGAAAAGGAGGAGGGGGAGGAGCAGGACAAATTCAAACCCAAGGGTCATCAACCATGTTGCACAAAACCTTCCAAGTTCCCTCTTCATGGGTCCATGCAAAATTTTCTTTCACTGCTGGAAGTGCCACCCGTTGGAAGACAATCGTTTGAAAATCTTGAACTGTGCCACAGCATCCTTCCTGGGATTCTAGCGCCGGGAATCAACGTTACCCCTGCGGCCTGACTATCCCGAGTCGTCCCAGAACGCCGCTCCTGGGATCTCAACACCGCAAGTCAACATGACTGTTGCGCCTTGGTGGTTCTACATCTTGCCAAAACATTGCTTCTGGGACGTCAACAACGAGAATCATTGAAGCTGCTGCAAACGCTTAAGACGAATGTGCGCGGCGCTGGGGCAAGAGCCACATTTTGAAAAGGAGCCGCCCTCCTTCCTTGAAAATCTGGCAAAGTTTTACGACGAATGTGCGCGACGCTAAAGAAGAGTAGCATTTTGAAAACGAGCCGCCCTCCATCCGTTAAGATTTTGTTAATGTGTGCACCGAATTGCGAGAGCCACATTTTGAGAATGGCTCGCCCCCCATCCTTCAAATTGCTTGAACCGTTAGTATTAATTCTCAGGCGAAAGGCCCAGCCCACCCAACTGACACGTTTCGGTTTGCGAGACGGAGGAGTTGCTCATAAGGAAAACGGATAGAGGCCGCACCCATGTCGGTTCAAGGGGACTGTTGCTGAACTGCACCAATTCGCTTGAGTATGTATTGTGACACAGGTGTATAAAACGTGCTCCCATCGTTCGGACCACGTGCAGTCATGATGGCTTGCGGTTGGTCTTGGTTGCTAGGTCCCTGGACTCTCTGGCACGCAAAATCTCTCTCTTCTATTGCTCCTAGCTCCCTCCCTCTCCTCCTCACCTCCTTCTCATCATCCGCCGCCTCTTCTCCTACATATTTTTCCTTTTGTCAATCGTTGCGCCTCTCCCCTTCTTCCCCCTCCTCCCAGCGCGCGGGTCTCTCTCGCCGCCCGAGCACAATGACCGGGAACCGCCATACACCTCCATCGCCCCTAAAATGGGGCGGTCTCTGGGGGCGCTCGGCTGTCTAAGATAGCGGCCAGCAGCCGCACGCGAGTTTAAGATAAACTTCCACGCGAGGATGCAAAGCGGGATGCGACTCTGAACTGCGCGACACGGGCGACGAATGATAGATGTAGTCACCTGCGCCAGAGACGCTTGCCGCAGGGAGCGCCCCGGCGCATCTTGCAGCGGCTTCCATCTTAAAGCTTGCTGCGGGAAGCTATGCGCGATCCTTGTTTCTCATGGCTCAGGGTGGATGCAGCCACCTGCGCTAGAGACGTTTCCCACGGGGAGCACCACGTCGGATATTGCACCGATTCCATCTTAATTTTCAATGCGGGAAGCTATGTGTGATCCTTATTTTCTGAAGACGGCCGCGTAACTGCATGCTTCCAGCCGTCCCTGATTCGCCAACTCCCTTGCTGATCGCTCCTGGATGGGCTGGTGGGGATGCGCGAAGCGTCGAGATTTGCGACCGAAAAAAACACCCTGTGCGAATTCAAGAAGAAACCAGCACGACAGGACCGCGGCTACGACGTCGCCCACGCTGCCTCCTTCGAGAACGAGAATGCTGCCAGGTCGTTGTCCAGCGGCGCGTGCCCCAGCGCGCGCTTCAGCATGATTTGGATTGCGCGCGACGCGAGACGTAGCGAGGTTCGCCGTGACTCCCCCCTGACTGGCGCGCTCAGATCAAGGGGGTGGGCGCCCAGGTCGCGATCTTTGGCGCGCGCGGACCTTCGTGGAGGCGCCCAGCCGCGAAGCAGGTGGCCGACGCCAGCGCGCTGCACTCGAGCAGACATCGGGCATGTCATGGGCCTCTAGCCTCACGCCGGCGCAGCGACGTGGCCTTCGCGACGTTCACCAGCGCACCCATATTCAACCGGCCGCGCCAATGCAGCGTCCAGCTGGAGGAGCGCAACAACGACTGGACCACCACCAATCGACGTGCATACTTCGCTGCAGTTGCACTTCGACGGGCGCAGGCGCGCCGCGGGAGGTGCGCCTTCGACGAGGCGCAGCAGCAGTTTCAGCAACAGACTCGAACACCTCTTCCTGCCCGATTGCGATTGGCACGCATGGCGGCGCGCGGCGCGCCCAGGACCGGCGCGCCAAGCAGCGCGCCCAGGACGGCGAGAGAGATCGGCCACGGGAAGCGTCTGACGACCTAGTTGCCAGCGCCCACCGTGCTGCTGGACGCAAGGTGTCTGGCGACTGCGTCGTCGGCGCCCGCCCCGCGGCAGAGCGCGCGCGCGCCAGAGACCGGGGGCAGGGGCGGGGCATGAGCCGGAGGTGCGAGAGCAGGTCGTGGAGGACCACCGCGACGATCTGCGGCGCCAACCTCATTGGCATGGCTCCATATCTTCTTGACTTCCTGGCCGCTGGCGACAGGGGCCGAACCGACGAGCGCGACGAGGACGAACGCCGCGGCAACCCCGCCAGGTTTGCCGACATGGTGTTTTCAGGGCTCGTCGACCCCGGCATCATATCGCCATCAGGCGAGTGCCCCAACGCCGCAGTCCACCAATTTCGACGATATTTTCCAGCTCCTCACCTACATCACCTCCATCGATCACGGCACTGACATCATCGAGATTGGCGGTGGGGAGGCGCGGGCCAGCAGACTCGCTTTCCGCCGCCGCTTCAGGGCAGCCGCCGACTTCGATTCAGCCACGGGCTGCGACCCCAACGACGAGAGCCAGCGGCGAGCCGTGGAGAGGTACATCCGACAAAACCGGCGCCTAGTTGCCATCATGGCTCCTGCCTGCCAGCTTGTCGGTCGTTGGTCCACGTTTAAATTCAAGCGCAACTGAGGTGCCACACCTCGCTGCGCCCTATGAGGACGCGGCCCCGCGCGGCCGATTCTGCGGCTGCGCGGCACTACTGCAGCTGCAGTTCGGCGGCTACTTCGTCAACGAGCAGCCCGACCCACCGCGGTTGTACGACGAGCCGCGTTGGCCAGAGGTGCAGGTCATTTTCGGCCAGCGCCGAATCGGGCTTCGAGATCATCGCGGGGGTATCTTGGAATACCACCAGATTGGTCGATAATGCCCCTGAGAATCCCCAGCTCACGAGCCTCAGGTGCGCCGGCAGACGCGCCCGCGCGCGCGTCGAGGGTCGCAAAAGCATCGACGCCAAGATCTGGCCATGACGGATGGCCGAGCGACTTGTATAGGGCGTTGTGGACCTGCGTCGCCGCCTGAGACGCTTGCATCTCGCGCGTTGCGCTCCCGGCTGCGACGTCGAAATGGCGGCCTTCATAGCAGTGGCCACCAGGGCCGCGGAGGGAGCAATCAGTGGCGCGATGGCCTCCGAGCGCGCGCGCTGCTCGTGCCAGGCGCGCAAGCGCAATATCCGAGCGGACTCGCCCATGCATTCCAGAGATCCAGCCGCGCGCCGGCACCCTCGCGGCCGCCGAATTCATTGGGGGCGCCCAGGCCGCCGCGAGGAGAAGGAACGCGGCCGCGCTGCGCGCGCTCGCGAGTTCAGCAAATTCAAGTCTGCGGACCCTCGCGCGCGGTCGCGCCCGCGCGCGGGCCAACGCCCGCGATCGCAGGCGCGACCTGGAGGGCCGCGTCGCTCCGGCGATCGGCAAGCTTACTCGGCGGAGCCGATCTGGGAGCAGCAGACGAGGCTGCCCCAACACCAGCACCCGCAGGTACGCCAGGAGCCACCTTATCATCCAGCGCTGAGGCTCAGGGTAGCGGTTCCCGCGACTGCGTCGCTGGGCCGCAAAGTACTGGTCTTGGCGACTGCGCTGCCAGACCAGGACTGCTAGCCAGCCCTGCGACAGGGACATTGCCGAGACGAGCAGCGCGACGAGCTGCTGACGCAGCGGTCGGCAACCCGACCCCTCCCGACTGGGCTCGCTTCGACGTCGCCGCGTCACGGCGCGCGCTACGCGGCGACTCGCGCGAGACGCGCGTGCGATAGCTACGCGAACTGCCGCTAAGGAGGACATGGCACGAGCTCTCCGAGCAGCCAAGATGCCGCGGGCAATCCTCGACCTCATCCCTGCAGCGGTCAATGCCTGCAGGGGGTGTCGCACATGGCCGCCGCCAGCGCATCAGGCGATCCCCGCGCTACGCCTTTCGACGCGATCCAAGCAGCGCGTCGAATGCGACATCCTCTAGTAGAAGAATCGCCTGATCTCGCGCCTGATCTGCTCTTTCACACGGTGGCGCAACGGCCAGGGTAGCGCGAGCAAGCGCGACTCGACGCTGCTCGCTGCCATCGGCCGTTTGTTGATGCAGCTGTTCGGCGCGATGGGGGCCTTCATCGTGGACGGCGATGGTGGTCTGACCGCAACGCACCTCGCGAAGGATATGAGGGGGCGATGAGCACAGGTTGATATCAGAGCACCGTGCCAACTGGCTCGCTTCATCGAGCAACGCGGCGCCATCTACGACGACCGCGTCACGCCGCAGAGGAGTATCTAGAGCGCGAAGGTGTCACAATCAACTTCGACTGTATGCTGGCTCGGGCGACACTCGCGGGCAACAGCCTCACCCGCGTGGGCGGCGATGCACCTGGCAACGTCGTCTTTGGAAAGCAGCTCCCCATGCTGCCGCCGCCCGAAGCAGACGAAGAGGGCGAGGCATCCGGCGTCTATGACGCCGGTGCTGGTCCTGCTGCTGGCGGAGATGCAACCCAGCCGATTGCATTGGCGCATCTGAGAGATCGAATTGCAGCGCATGGTCGAGGCAACTTCGATGTCCCGCGTCAGCCGTGCCCTCCGAACACGCGCCACCGAATCTGGAGACGGACACTTCAACGTTGGCGACCAGGTGGAGATCCGCGGGGCTCCAGGCGGGAAAGACGCGTCGGGCTGGGGGACCTGGCGCCGTGGACCCGACTAGAGGCAAGGCTGCTGGCGAGGACCGCCAAGCCGAGACGGTCTGCAAGCCCCAGAACGCACGGGCTTTCATCGGCACCGTCTTCGACGACATGGGCACCGGCATGGCTCGAGCAGGCCTGGCCTGGGATCGCGCGCGGGATTGCCTGGGTCATCGTGCCAGGCTCCGTGGCCAGGACCTTCGGCCAGTGGGAGGGCGCGAAGAGCGCGCAGCTGACCGAGCAGGCTCGGCAACGCCCCGACATCTGCGAGGCCTTGCGCCACGTGTCCCGCAGATGCTTTCAGCTGCCGGACGTTCGTGCCGCGCGTCTTGTGCGCGGCCAGAAGTCTGTGCGCGACAACCTGGGCTGCGCTCGCAGCTTGGTCATCTGGTGGCCCCCTCGGAACATGAGCGACGTCCGACAGCTGCACCTGGACGGCGTCAACTTCGACGCTCGCCCACTCATCGGCGAGCGGTTGAAGGAAGCTCGCATGATCAAGTCTACCTCGCGTGACGAAAAGCTGCTTGCAGCAGACGCTGGGAATGGTGACTAGGTCATCGACGTTCCCGAGGGCGCCGCCAGCGTCGCCGAGGGCGGTTCACCGTTAGCGCTGTCGGTGATTCCCGAAGAGGCCGACAGCGACTTCTCCGGCCACATTCAGCAGGCGACGCCAGCAGCTTGGCGCGAAGTCAAAGGGCAGAGGGCGAGGCCCAGGAGCTGCATGAGCTGGAGAGCGCCGACAGTCAGCAACAAATCTCCGCTGCCATCGAACACGCCGCGGCCGGCATTGGCCGCGCGCCACGCGAGCGGCCCCTAAGGGAGTGCTCGTCTGCACCTTGGATCCGCTTGAAGTCGAGGAAATCGTCGGGGCGGCCCAGTCGGGCGGCAACCGATATGTTGGCATGTGGGAGAGTCGGGTAGAATGTAGCGCGTGTCCAAGTAGTCCGACTTGGGACAAGAACGCAAGAAAATCATGTGTTCGCCCGCGGGTTAGCAAAAAACGATTGGTTGCCTTAAACATGTAATAATTCCCGACCGCGGTCGGACAAGCAACGACGGGCGCACATGGGAATTCCTTGTATTTTTACACCACAAACGCAAACAACACTCACAACATGTAGAAAATCACAGACACGTAACGTTAAAAAATGACCACACCACCTGTCCGAAGCAAAACACGGAACCTACATAGTCCAATTCTAACATGTGGTAGCATGTTGCGCGGTTTTACTACCCAAGGGCGGTATCTAGCAACAGTTTAGACATGGGCACATCAAATGGTCGGCCTAAAACCTTCGAGAACACTTGAAAAACGATCGTCGCACGAGCCGCCTTGAATGGCGCGCAGTAAATCATTCGAGCGCAACCGCTTCTGAGGCGCATGTCTGATCGGCCCAGAATGGTCGTTCGTGACGTCGCCGCCCCCGCTGCCCATTCGCCGCAATAGAAACTCAACCAAACATGTAGATTTACATGGAACCTTCGCTTCGCGTGTGCGAGCGCGCTTATCGCGCCAATTATTTTGAAGTAAGTTGCCAACCTTCCGCTGCGCTGCGCCACCTGGGGCGCGCTGGGCAAGGGGCAGGGGCGCCGTGCACTCATCAACTGTCATAGTCGTTATGTTGACAAGATTGTTTCAGCAGATGGTGCCGCTATTGTTTTTGGGGGGCGCCCAAGCCCATGCGTCAGCACGGGGGGGGGGGGGGGCAGTGGGCGAAGGATTTCGGGAACTTTTGAAACTGCATAGAGCCCGCCGGGATATGAGCTGCGACCTAAAGCCTTGGGATCCCGAAGGGGGCTGGAGATTTCATTCGCCCCCTGCCCCGATCTTTCCTTTGGGCCTCAGCCATTTTGGCTCAGGCATGAGTCCTCCTGCGGTCAGACCGCAGATCGGCGGTGGAGCCCCCTCTCGCCGCCCTCGTCGGCGACGTTTGCTCGACCACATCCTCATTGCTGCGCTGACGCCAGAGCATGGAGTTAGCCGTGGTGATCCGCACATCTCTCGCGAGTGTGCGCGCGCAGTGCAGGCCGTGGCGGCGCTGAGCTCGCCGAGGCCAGTTGGCGCCACGGCCGAGGAACAACGCCAGCTAGAGGGGTGGCCATCATGGGATTTGACGATGCGCAGGGGCAAGACCAACGTACGAAACGTCTGGACTGCGGAATTGCGCGAACATTTTATGTTGAAATTCCACCAGTTTCTCTTTCTGGAAGTGCGTTGAATGGGCTCATCCGCGATGGCCAACACATCCTTGGAGTGCATAAGATATCAGGCGAACTCTGACATGCGCTGGTCGACGCACGGGCCGCTCTGACCCTGCCGGGCGCCTGCCCGCCCAAAATGTCCACGAGGTCTTGATTCCGCGGGGGGCGAGCGCCAGCAGTAGGGCAGGCCTGGTGCGTTTATGGGTCTTACCTGACACTGCCGTTCCCAGCGAGCTGGTCGCCGGCGCCATCATCGTCGCGCCGGAGTTCCACGTGCGATTTCTTGGGCGGCAGGCCAGCGGCCGGTGGCCATTTGCTGAGGGCGGGCGCCCCTCTTGCACCCCGCTACCGCGCGCAGCCCCATAGCTCTGTGGCCTTGGAGCCCCCGCGCTTCATTTGTTTAGCTGCGTGGCTGCGTGTGCGCGTGGCACGCGCGGCCATGCAGCTATGAAGATGATGCCCAGTGCTTCGAGCCCACTCTTGAAATCGGGCGGGGGGCGCGCGCTGCGGGGCGCCAGAGGCGGTGCCCCGCGAAGGCGAGTGTTCCTCCAGAGCACGTGGTTCCCGAAGGTCTTGGGCCAGCGTGGGCTGCTGCTGGCGAATTTGCAGGACATGCGGCGGCGGGCCCAGACCTGATCGACCTCGGCGAGGCCGGCCCAGACGTAGGGGAGGAAGCCGGCATAGAGGAGGATGACGAGGAGGCCGTGGACGCGAATGACAGGGCGAGGTATTCTGTAGATCAGATGATAGCTTTCATTGAACTTCATCGGCTGCTTCGCAATCCTGATCGCGCCTAGGATGCCCTGAAGGTCTGTGCCAAAACACAATCAGTCACCTGGGAAGCAGGGACTCAGCAGCAGCGAACAAAAGCGGCAAGTTGATTTTCTCGGCAGCACTCGAAAGCGGCGATCTCTTCCCAGAGTGGAAGCGCCAAGTGTCTGGCTTTCTCTCTGACCAGGGTACCGCGAGAAAGGTCTGCACAGCGCCGCTCCTGCGCGCTGGAGACGTCAGCCTCATCGATGCGATCCGCAAGATCGAGACAGGCGATACATATCGCAATGCTTATGTTTCCCGAGACGTGCAGTCCCTCCCAGACGCGATCGAGCACATAGGACACAAACACATCTGATTCAACGCTCTGAAAGGGGTCCGTAGTACTTCAGCCCGAATTCGATGAATGGAAAGCTGCTCTCAATACCTTGCTCGACTTTCCTGGAAAGTCAGAGTGCCGAACGTGTTTCGCGGGCAGGTGCAAAAGGTGCTCCGAAGACTGGGATCGACACAGTGAATCGAAGTAAGCAGTCCACCTTAGATTGGAAATGGGAGCTTGTTGAGGACTTGCTGTGTTGGGTGGTGCTCGCGCACCCTAGCTTCGTGAAATATTGTGATATTCAGGCATGCGTCCGTCTTGTGTAGACCCTCCTGTCTGTTTCATCCTTCGCCGCTCTCAGTCCATTATCCTTCTTCCCCCCTCCTTCCTCCTCCTCGGCATTCCTCTTCCTTGCCCTCCGCTTCCTTTTCGGTCTTCCTCGTCCACCTCGTGCGCCTTCTGCCGCCCCTCCTTCTTGCGTCGTCGCTTCGCCCGGGACGATGCCGGTAGCGCGACTGTGGGATGTGGGGCGTGGCGCAGCCGAAGAGTTGCATGATGGCGGCCTCCGATCCCTCCTCGTGCCCATGGCCCCCGATGCAGGGTCTAGATTGGGTGGTCCTACCCTCGTGTGATATATTCTGGCAGTCGCTGATGTCCCGCGGCTGCACTTGCGAAGGGATTTTGGGGCTTCTGGTTCCCGGCACCAGGTTTACGATGGGGCTATCACGTAGGAGGAGGTCAGACATTTCAGAAATGTGTGTCATGACCCCACGTGGTTCGGACGGACCCTCGCGATTCTGCTCGCGCCGCATGCCGTAGGCAAAGAATCGAGGATATTGTCGTCGTGCCCATGCCACTCAGACGTAAATCTAGATAAGAAGATTGCGAAGACCAGAGCTGGGAAACATCGGAAACGCACGAGGGGCATTGCAGCTGCTGATGAGAGAGAGCCCTCTCGGTGTTTTTGAAAAGGAAGGTCCTCGACGCAAGACTCTGCTTAAAACTGATCGTTGGGGCACGGTCAGAACGATCATGGAATTGCGCCCTCCTCGAATGTTCGAATCTTGCGCGCATCAATGAATGATGCCGCAGAGGCGCGCGAATTTCGAGGTGGACGTAGTTCAATGATGGTCTTGCTGCGCCCCTACAAAATGTGTCCCAGTAATTCAACTGCCCGCTCCCAGGTGGTCTGGATTGTTTGAGCTGGGGGGATCTCGCAAGATGCGCGAGCGGTTGCCCAGCGCCCAAAACGAGGCATTGCAGAAGTTGTTTTGCGCATGCGTCCCTGGGGTCTTTCCAGACAATGCAAGGCTTCGAGGAGAGAGTGAAGTCCAGGCTCGCAACTACAATCAGTGGCAAGATGGCTTACCCTGATAAGCGACCCCAGCGTTTGGCTGGCGTTTTTGGCCAGTTCATGGGGGCCTCCGAGGCGGAGCAAACAGTGCCTACGAGATTGCATGCTGGAGTTCGATGCCATCGGGGAGGGAAGAGGAAACTTACATGGAGTAGGGGTGGAGGAGTTCTAGCATGGGTGGCCAGGTGGATGCGAGGCAGGAGAAAGGGCCCATAGTGCTGAAAACAAACACACACACATTTGAAATACGCTGTGGATTTGGAGCTATGTCTTTTGCACCTGACAGCCTCGCGCGTCGCGGTCTGGGCCAGGGAGTTGCCCTGCCCAGCGGCAGCGCGATGGCGCGGAGAAAACGCGCGCGGCGCGATGCGCGAAGATCGGTGACGTAGCGCAGCTGTGTAGCCAAAACCGCCTTGTAGCCACAACGTGTGTTTGCACTGTAACTGTGATTTAGTGTCGGAGGTTTCCCCGTGGGTGCTCGTTGTAACAAGTGCACGCAGGCCTTTGTTATGATAAGTGGCAGTGGTCTTCGAAGTGTGAGCTACGTGTGGTACGAGTGACAGTGCTGCGAAGGCCCTGGCCGCAGTGCCATTTGTTTGCCGGAGGTCTTTAGACTTGCAACAGCACGGTTCGGATGTTCGCCCAGGGATTAGGAGGTCTTGGGGTGCGATGGGGCTCTCGTGCAGACCACCGCCTTGTTTTTTCCTCCAGGACCCGAACCGCCAGCATTCTCGGAGCCTCAGAATTTTACAGCACGGCGCCAGCTTGCGGCACATGTGCGAGGCTTACTCGAATGCTCCAGGTGGCGCCAGCAGCCTCCAGGATTTTCCCATGCTCCCTGTGGAGTTTCAAGAACTTGCAGCCGCGGCGCAAGATGAGACACCAGTTGAACAATTGCGTTCGCAAGTCCATAGTGCGATCTCTGGATCAGCATCTGGATTCAAGCCAGCTGCTGTTTGCGCGTACTTGCGACATCACCATACTCTCGACATGCTCGAAAACGATGAGGGGAATCAATTTGTTCGTTCAATGTGGCCTAATGCACTTGGGATTTGCTTTTGAAGCCACTGTGCCTCGCGGCTACTTTGCCTCGAACCTTGCCCGAACGGTATGGGATGACGCGCGGTTATTCAGTTGAAGTATTGCATCCCGATTTGGGTCCCGAGACCGAGGTTCATGATACATGGGAAGTCACGCGAGACGGCGAGCGCATCAGGCGGGCCCAACCAATGTCGACAAACCAGAATGTCGTGGTGGAGTGGTTCCGGGGTCGCTTTCCTGCAGGTTCTGTCTTCAGCGTTCCCCAAACTTTGCACGATTTGGCTGTTATTGCTGACACAGAGCCAGTTGAACCAGATGTGAGGACCGTTGCGGAGATTGTTGCTGCAGTGCCGCCGCCACCTCGCGCCCCCAACGTTCATGGTCAGCGATTTTTGCAGGTGGCCAACGCAAAACCAGAGGATCGCGCGGCAGCGCAGCAGTGCCATGTTGCTCCGAAGTCAGGGGTTATAGAAGTTGCCAGCATGCATGCAACCCAGCACGGTCGTGATGTCAATTTGCATCTTAAGCAGAATGGGTCTAGCACGTTGACGCTCAAGGCGTGGAGCGACAAAAATTGTGTTTCGGCGCGTAGCTGCAGATTGTGCGTCGTGGGTTGCGTCCGACAGCCGCGAGTCCGCGCGGCAGATCGCGCTGCCGAAATGTGCCCGGCCCCCACTCCTAAACCCATTGAGATCACTTGTGCTCGCCCCACCTTCAGAAGACATGCTCGTGGATGCCGGGGCGCTCGCGCTAGCAAAGCCTAAGCAGAGCAAACTGGGTGCGATTGTAAACAGAGGCGGCAGCGCCACCATCATGGACATTCCCTATGGCAGCATCAGGGATTTAGAAGAATTGGTGGGTTCTACAACATTATCAGCCGAGCTGGATGAGTTCGGCGAGGCATTGCAAGTGCTCTCGCCGAGGGGGGTGGAAGAATGATGGGGTGATAAGGAGGAGCAGCAGAAACGGTAGGAGGAGGAGGAGGAGGAGGAGGGGGCCCACCCATGATCGCGTTGGAGGAGGCCGAGGATATTGAGCAATAGACTGTATAAGATAACGATTAGGACGAGGACACCAGCAACAAACACATATAACATTCAGATAACCACCAGCAACCAACACACATAACACATACTGATGTATGCATATACACATCTGTACACATGTACATGTAGCTTGTAAACATGCATCTATCTGTTTATAGTTATAACATGCGACATAGGACAGTCAGATCTCGAACCATTTGATAAGTGCACCCCTGGCTCTCGGGCTGGATCCCGCTGGATTGGGCGTCTTACTGCAGCACTCGTATTCTTGCGTTGGCACAGTCGCTGGAGGGCAGACGAGATGCGTGCAATTGGGCAGGGCTTCTCGCACTGATTTGCTAGTTAACTTGTTGCGTTCTGGATGGACGTTTGGGCATGGAGCTGAAGCCATGACCCTCGATTCCCCCCGACAGCTAGATGTGCGTTGGGTCATGGGGTTCAGAGCGCGGCTCGCTGCTTTCTGTTTCTATGCGGGGGTCTGCTTTAAGGGGATCTCTGCGATGTACAGCAAGTGCCCACAACATTATTACGCGCGCCTCTTGGCCCTCGAGGATTGTCTCCCATCGAGGCTTTAGGTGGGGATGTCCCTGCGGGAAAAAAAACACATGAGTTCTTCGTTTCCCTGTTGAAGGGCGCGGCGCCTGATGTATTGGAGGGCCATGCAGCCGCTCTGGATTCTGAGGCCGCTGTGCCAGGCGCGCTCGGTGGCGCACCAGGCGCGCCGATGTTGGCAGCGCCAATGATGCCAGCGCCTGTGATTCAAGCTGATGTCGCAGGCAATCCCATTACGCGCGTTCTCCCTGACGGCAGGTCGGTCGCAGTGCATTTTGGTAGGATATCACACGAATCAAAGCGCCCCCGTGCACTCGCGCAATGCAGCCGGCGTGCGGGCTGTCGGCTAGATCGTTTTTTTTCGATGTGTTCCCGGCCCCGAAGAGTTGCGTGGCGTTCTTGTTTGCGTGGCATGAGGTCGGATCTGGCATTCCACCAGGTGAAAGCAAGCAGGTTCACCAGCATGCGCCAGTGCCGCCTGATCTGGTAAAGAAGGGGGGGGGATCATCTCCCAGATAGGGATTGCTGAACTGATTTGAACTTCCTTGCCTCCATAATGATGGTTCATGCTGAAACAGGGTTTCCAGCGAAGGGGGCGGGTGGGGAGATGGATTTTGGAAAGGGTCGGGCGGGGAGGGCTTGGGAGGGGAGAAAAGGGAGGCCGGGGGCGCAAGCGTCGCAAAACCGTCGCGTTTTGTCGCGGAATTGTCGGAATTGTCGCGGGAGTGTCGCGGAATTGTCGCAAAATTATCACGGGGCGTCGCGGGGCTGTCGCGGGGGGTTGGCCGTCGTGGGGGGGTGGCCAGTGGGGGTCGCCCCGGGGGGCCACGGGGCTTGGATTGGGCATTGTGAGGTTGTTTGGGGGCGATTTTTCAAAATCCCACGGTGTCAGGGGGTTCGTCTCGCATTCGTTCAGCGATGAGGTCGCGAAGTAAGCGTTTTTTTGTTTTTGTTTGTTCTTTCGTTTTTTTTTTGCCCCCGGTGGGCTCGCGAGGCTTTAAGAGGGCCCGAGATCGCTCCACGGCGGCTGCAGGGGGGGCCCAAGACGCCCCAGAAGGGGCCCGAGAGGGCCCCAAGACTATCCTCAAGAGTCCCACATTGGAGACCGGAGGCTCTCTGAAAATAACAACAGGCCCCAAGACAACTGCGCGTTTGTTCGCAGAGCCCACGGCTTTCATTTCGGCGCGCCTTTCTCGAGTCTTCGGGCGCCAGAGGGCGGCCGAGGACCCCCCTGGGGCCCCTCGAAGGCCCCCGGGTGGCCCCCGGGGGGCCCCAGGGGGCCCCAAGGGGCCCCGCCAGGGCCCCGAGGGCCCCAAGGCACCCCAAGAGGGCTCCAAGGCGCCCCAGAAGGGCCTTTGGGTGGCCCCAGGATGGCCCCGAGTTGGACCAAGGAGCAAGATGCACGGAATGCGTTCGCGCATCGTGATTTGGCGCTGGTCACGGGTCTTTCTTGACAGCCCAAGATGGTTCCCAGATGGCACCAATATGCCGCCGAGATGGCCCCAGGAGACTTAACGTGGCCCCGACGCGGTTTCAATGAGACTCCGAAGGGGCCACAAGAGGACCCAGCGGAATAAAGTTGGGCTTGGGCCCTGATTGCCTCAAGAGGACCCCATTTGAATGTTGCGGCATGCAGTTGGGCTCGGGCCTTTCTCCAGGCCCCCCCGAGGCCCCAAGGTCCTTCGGCTGGCGGAGGGCGCGAGGCACGTCGGAGCGCGTTCGCGCCCTAGGGCCGTCGGCAGGCCCCGAGAGGAGGCCGCCAAGGAAATTTCCCCGCGAGGAGCTCCCTCAGCCCCCAGAGGTGTAAACGGTCACTGCGCTATGTTGCAATGCGCTAATGCGCTGCCATTTCGGCCCAAAGCGCCCGGGGTTGGTTTCGGAGCGCTGCGGGCGCTCAACCTGCGTCTCAGAGCGCCGCGGGCACTCGAGATGCGCGACGTGGGCGGAGCGGGGGCACGCGGCAGCAGCCGAACGCCGGGTGCAGTGATAGGCGGGCGCGATGACGACGACGCGGCCACAACAGTCGCCGAGGCAGAGTGGTTCCAGGCAGACAAGCACACAGAGGCCATCCACCAGTTCGTGACAAACACGCAGATTGCAAGGAACCTGCACATGGTGGACATGTTTTCTGCGAGCCAGCACGGCCACGCAGTGTTCGCGCATTGTGGGTATCAAAGTGCAGCTGCTGGTACTCTACTCGATCCGCGTCACGGCATTTCCACTACATATGGTTTCTATATGATCTTGCTACTGTGCCTCAGGTTGGTTCCTTGTGGGTTGTTGTTGGCAGGACCACCTTGTTCATTGTTTATATACTTGTCGTCGTATGTGCGCAGACGTTGCCGCGTGAATCCCTTAGGCAACCCAACCACGCCTGAGTAATTTGATTGCCGAGAATGTCTGCGTGATATTGCTTTGCGTCATCAACAGGGGCGTTAGCGTGATCGTCGAGCAACCAGCAAATTCTTGGATGTTCAATCACCCACGCATGGTGGGCTTGATTGCAGTGAGTAATGGCAAGCTGAGAGCAATCGAGACGTGGATGGGTTGTTTTGGCCATGCCATGGCTAAGTGCACGCGCTTGCTGAGCAAAACGCCAACCGCCCGATTGCTGGCTCGCGCCATGGACAGGGGGAAGTGGAAACTTGAGCACCCAGACAAAACTACGTTCCGGAACGAGGTCGGTGGGAAAGTGGGCGGGGGAAAGCGCCTCCACGAGAGCGCCGCCTATGCGCCAGCTTTTTGCCGTGCAATTCTCGCGTCGTGGGGGAGGCATTTCAACCGATTCGGTTCGTCAGGGCCCCCGCCTCCTGTTGCGTGAATAGGCCCCAGGGGCATCTTAGTTGGCCACAGCAGGCCCATGTGTCTGCACTGTCTGTTCTGTAGACCTTGCTAGCTTGCGCGTCACGAGAGACGCCTGCTGGGATCGGCAAATCTACGAATTGAATAAACCAGCATGCGTACATAAACACTTATTCCATGCATTTTACATGGTAACATTATGTATGTATGTAGCGCAACTACAGTAGCGCCATGGCAAGCCAATGCTCGCAACACATAGGCAGTTATATGTATACCGTGCTAAATCTGTTACTACCTATATATGTATGTGTGTATATATGTAGGGGCTCACCAACGCAACATAGGTCATTCAATCGCTTCGCGCGTTCCCCCAGCCTTGTTATATAGCGTCATAGGGGCCAAAACTCCAGCCGTTGCCAGCCGTGCCTGGGTCGTGGGCAATGCTTTCTTTGGGGGCGTCTCTTGACTGCGTCGGCTGAACGCCCCTCCACAGGGGGCCCGCAAGTATTTGCAATGCCGTCGTCCAGAGAGGTCCGCTTGAACGATGAAATGTTGGCATATGCTACAGACGCTGTCCGGTAAGGTATCGTTGTCGCCATGGCCTTTCAGGCCCTGGGGCAGTTGGCCCCTCGCGCGTGTCTGCAGGGCCAGTGCGACGCCTCCGTCGCCATGGCCTCCGACGCAGGCTCCGTGGTCGGTGCCCCTTCTGCTGGCTGCGTGGAGTACATGTGCGGGAAGTGCGAGGAACCCGCGACCATCGGCCAGTCGTGCGCGGCGAACAAAGACAAACCTTTCGACGAGCGCAAGTGCGTGGATTGTGCCACCACGGATCGCAACCTCCAGCGTAAGAAGTTGATGGGGAGTTTCGAGAACAAGTCCAAGGAGCAGAAGGTGCAGTACTACAAGGAACGCAAGGGTAAGAAGTTCTCTGCGTTCGAGATGGGTGACCTTGAGGTGAGCAGCGCCGAGACCGACTCCATGAAGAAGGGGGCCACTGAGGTTGACAAGTGCCGCCCCGGGTCCGCGTGGCAGGGCAGGTGAGTCGTCGAAGATCCGCCGAAGCAGGGCTGGGCGCCGCAGCAGTGGGACGCTGAGTGGAAGCGTGTCCTGAACGATCCTGCCGCAGACAAGATGCACGCGAGGGGCCAATGGTGCGTCGGGGAGTTCGAGGGCGCCGAGGTGAAGCCGAAGAAGATCATGACTAACATCAAACGCAAGTGCTCGGCCGAGAGCGCCGACCATTTGGGCCAACTCGCTGCGGGGGCTGGTGAATCAAGTAAGAAGTGGATGAGGACGAGCTCAGCGATCGTGCCGACGATAGCTACGGGGTCAGAGCAGTCGCAGCCCTACGCGCGCTTGGAGGGGGGGGTCACGACCCAGGTGCACCATGCGAAGTTCCTTGCATCGTGCCAACATGACATCGCGATGAAGCGCAGAGAGATCAGGGGCAGTTTGAGGACGAGCCCCAGAAGGCCCCCACCCCGACGAAGCCCACCGAGAAGAAGGCGCGGTCGAAGATGGTCTTGCAGCTCGCGTGGGATGCTGCAGTCTCCTAGCTGAGTGATTGCGTCAGTCACCACGAAGCGCGAGAAGATGGACAATGCCATTGCGGAGTCGGTCGGCATGGAGGACACGTCGGAGGAGAACGCCAAGGAGATCGGCCACGTCGGAGAGGTGCCGCCGCACCTACGATACCCTGAGAAAAAGAGCGACGAGTGCACGACTCGCTGGGCGTCCATGCCCAAGCCGACGGACGAGAGGAGCTCCAAGCAGAATGCGAAGGCCATCGCCGACGAGAAGCAGCAGTGGACGGCGCCGAAGTCTGTCAACCAGACGGTCAAGGATTTTCAGGAAAAGCTGAAGGAGCTCACCGACAATGTCAAGGACTTCAGGAAGGCGGCGGAGCTGGCGAAGAAGAACAAGGCCTAGCAGAGCGCAGCCGTTCTGCGATCCGAGCACTTGGCGGACAAGATGAGCTGCGAGTTCCAGATCATCCCGATGCCGATTGATTTGCCCAACATCTGTTCTGACCCTCCTCCGTCTCATCTCATCTCCTTCTTCTCCTCCTCCTCCTGCTCCGCCTCGCCTCCCTCCTCTTCTGCCTCCTGCCCCTCCTCCTGAGTTTCCACATTTTTTCTTTCTCCTCCTCCGGCCCCTGCCCCCCCTCCTGCCCGTCTTCCTCGTCCTCCTCCTCGTCATCCTCCTCCTCTCCCTCCTCTTCCTTCGCAACTCCCTCTCGTTCTTCCGCCCTGGCTCGTTCCCTTGCCCGCGCCCCTTCCCTTTCCCCCTCCGGGGCTGGGGCCGCGGAAGGGGGGGGGGGATTGCGCCGTGGGCCCCGGAAGGTCGCGCCACTCCGCGCAGAGTGCTGGCGAGGAGTTCGCCCGCAACGTCGGCTCGAAGTTGATCGCAGGCCACTTCTCTCAGGGCACGGGCGCGCCTGTCGGCGCTGAGGCCGGGCTCTTGAAGGCGGCCGTGGTCGAGAAGGTGATCCAGCTCCCACGCCGCCAATCGCGCTCGCAGTGGGTCGAGAACTGCATCGAGAAGAGTTGCCTCGAGGGCGCCAACAGCGACGTCGTGGGCCCTCAGCCCACCACTGCGATTACGAAGATCATCCGGGCTGCTATCGACGCCAGGGTGTTTGGCAAGGTCGGGGGCACGGAGGCTGTCAACAACGCCTTCAACCTGCAGTTCTGGAACATCACACAGGTCTGGTCTCAGGTGGCGTTGACTCCGAAGTGCCTGCCAGATTGTCGTGTCACGCTGAAGGGGATTGAGGCGTTGTTCGGCGTGAGGCTCACTGCGATCCAGCCCCCAGCCTTCTTGGGCAAAGTGTAGTCGATTGGCCCCATGGGCGTCGAGGCTTCCTTCAGCATGGTTGAGAACAGTGGTTTCGCTTTCAAGTCCGAGCCTGGGGCGCTCATGGCCACCCCAGCAGGCCACATGGCACGCGGCTTCCTCGTCGGAGAAAGTTCTCGCGAAGGCATTCGCTGGTCTTTCGTGCGCTCCGAAGCCGCCCAGCAGGAGCGCGAGCTCATCAAGAGCAACGTGGGCCAGGCGATGGAGGAGTTCGGGATTGACTCGACCATGAAGGCCGTCTCCGATGCGCTCGGAGCAGATACGCGAGGGGCAACGTCGACGCGCGCATGAGGACACTGCAGAGGTGTAGCTTCTGATGCGCTGCGTACGCCAATGCGCTTCAGCTAGCTGTCAGTGCGCTTGCGAGGCTTTTCTGCCACAGCATGTCCTGAGATAGCTCAGGCCGGATGTTTTTGTTCCTCTCTGCTCGCCCTGCTCCTCTTCAAGTTGTCCCTGTGCCCTCTCCCCTCCTGGGCCCACTCCTTCTCTTAGTCATATCCTTCTCCCCTCCTCATCTTCCGCCTCCTCGCGTCTTTCATGTGTCGTCGCCAGCGTCCTCCTCTATCTCCTCCACCTCCGTCTGCGAGTCTTGCTCCGTCGCTTTGGAGTGGCAGGTTCAGGGGTTGAGAAGTGCGCGCGGCACCAGATGTCAGAATTTCCAACGACATCCGCGCCGCTAGGATGAGACAAACTCGCCCGTTGCGTCGTCGTTTGGCTGACCGGTGAGTTGGCAACTCATCCGACGCACGCAGCATGATCTCACATCGTGCTGCCATTTTTTCATGCGTGGATGTTTGGCCCGAGCGATGAGCTGCTAGATGTTACGCGCAGACAGTCGCGGGCCCACACATGCCGAACGCATCGAAGGATGATGTTTCCGAGGTTGAGACGCCGACCAAGCCTCCTCAGCGAGTGCTCGACGTGCCCTGGCAGCCAGGGCTTTACGTACCCTGGCAGATCGGCAACCAGACGCAGGCCAAACCCCGTGCTCTGTCCGACGGGCCCACATACACATCGAAGAGAAGCGTTACCAGCAGTCGATCCGAGCTATCAAGCTGCACCTCAAACAGGCTCCCAAGGTCCGAAAATCCTCGAGGCTCAGGCCCGCGACTGGAGTTTGGCTGCACAAGCTGGGCTCGAAGGCGACCTCGCAGAAGATGAAGGCGGATGTCGTGTCACCCAAGGTTGTTGTGATCACGATCGACTGAGGGGTCCATGGGCCTTTTTTTGGGCCAGGCAGTTCGTTTTGTTTGGATGATCCAGCGTGCTCGGCTCTTCAGTTACTGAGAGAAGCACGCCGTGGCACGGCGCGTCACACGCAGCACGCACACACACGCGCACGCGCACGCACGCACACACACACACACACTCACACACACACACACACACACACACACACACACACACGCACACGCACACGCACACGCACACGCACACGCACACGCACACGCACACGCGCACACGCGCACACGCGCACACGCGCACACGCTCACACGCGGCACACACGCGCACACGCGCACACGCGCACACGCGCACACGCACACGCACGCACACGCACACGCACACGCACACGCACACGCACACGCACACGCACACGCACACGCACACACACACACACACTCACACACACACGCGCACACACATACTCACACACACACACACACTCTCTCTCTATCTCTTTCTCTCTCTCTCACATCACACACACACGCACACGCGCGCGCGCGCCCCCTCTCTTTCTTTCTCTCTCTTTATTTCTTTCTCCCTCTCTCTGTGTATATTCCACTGGCTTGCGCCAGTCCGTCGATCACCGGGGAGGCTCTTTCTCTTTCTCGTTTTCTCTCTCTCTCTCTCTCTCCCCTTCTCTCGTTTTCTCTCTCTCTATCTCTTTTTTTTCTCTCTCTCTCTCTCTCTCTCTCTCTCTCTCTCTCGCTCATTCTCTCTCTTCATCTTTCTCTCTCTCTCTCTCTTTTCTTTCTTTCTCTCTCTCTGTCTCTCTCTCTCTCTCGCTCTTTTTTGTTTTCACTTCCCTCTCCGCCCCCCGCTCTCGCTCTCTCGCGCTGCCTCTCTCGCGCGTTCTCTCTCTCTCTCTCTCTCTCTCTCTCTCTCTCTCTCTCTCTACTTCTCTCTTTCTCTTGATTCCTATCTCCTCCCCCTCCTCCGGTTCCCTCTCCTGCCCCCCCCCCCCCCCCCCCCCTTTCTTTTTCATCCTTCTCCCCCCCCCTCCTCCGCCTACATTCTCGCCCCCCCCCCCCCCCCTTCCACCCCCCCCCCCCCCTCGCTCCGCCACTGAGTTGGTCGAGCCACTTCGGCTCGAGAGAACACGCGGTGCCCGTGGAGCACCCCCTCGCGATTCTAACCGCGATTGCACGCGCTCGCGCGCGCGCCCCGCGGGGCGAAGCCCGCGCTGCAAGTGCAGCGCTCGCCGGGCAAGCCGCCCCTTCCGAGGGCGCGATCGCGCGATCGTCGCGACGAGCGTCGCTCGGCGTGCATTCTGCAGCGCGGGGCGCGGCGTCGCATGATTTTCGCGGCAAGACATCAGATTTCCACGCGCTCAAAAAAGATTGTGCTCGAACGCTAAGTTCGACTCTTGCTAGCCCCAAACAGTTGTGAAGGTCTCATTTGCGACTAAGGCGGGCCCTTATTGTGCCATGCGGGTTCGCCGTCTTCTTTGAGTTGGCGCATGTCCAGTGCCCGCGCGGCGAAAACCTTGGTTCGGCGAGCATTCGCCGCGGGGCGAGAGCGGAAAATGTTAGAAAAATAACGTTCGTGAGCGCGGCTCGTTCAGCCCTTGCGGTGCTCCACACAGGGAACTCTTGCGTTCCCGATGTTTTGGGCGGGCGGACATTTCGATTCAATGCGATCGTTATGGGATCGGTCCGCGCGCGGTCGGGGGCACGATCGCGAAAACGCTTTTGGCGCTGCCCAGATCGAGGCGAGATTCGAGTTTCGACGCGCTCGGTAGATTTGATCGACCACTCACCCGGATCGAAGGTGCAGACGCGCGCCCCCTTAGCGGCCCCGACCTTGAGACGCGGCGCCAGCGTCGGGGCGCGCGCGCGCGTCGCCGCCACTGCCCGCGCGGCGCCTCCGCGGACGACTGCGCCGCGCTCGAGGAGGAAGACTAAGAGGGATAACATGTGGACTTGCACCTGGGCACGGGGGTGCGCGAAGCCTCCCGAGCTGCGTCGAGGCGCCGTCCGGCAACAATGGCGCCGGCGCTTCCACGACGGCCGCGCGTGAGGTCCACGCCGCCGCCAAGACCGCGGGGCGCCGATCTCCAGACCAAAGACGAAGCGTCGAGGCTGTCGGAGGAAGGCGCCGCAGCCATCCTCGAGGAGCTCACCATCTTTGTCAAGTAGTGACAAGTTTTCGAGAGGCGGCCGCTCGCAAACGCCCAGAACATCTTAGACTCCAGACAAGTCATTGAGCCGACGCACCGGAAGAGGTCGGGGGGCAAGACCGCCGGGATCACCCGGCGCCGCATGCCTCTGGGAGGCGCCCGCGACATGGGCGCAGACATGGGCGCAGGGCCCTCGAGACGTTCGCTGGCGCGGCGAAGCGGGCGTCGCAGCGCGCGCTGTCCTCTCAGGCGGCGCGTCGCCCAGGCCCCGCGCGCGTCGCCGTAGACATCGAGGGGCTCTTCCTGCAGATCATGGCCTACGCCGAGATGCAGGAGCGCGGCTGGGCACCCCGCGACCCGCGAGGTGAACTTCACCCTTCCGCCCAGCAGCGCAGCCGTCCTCAGGCAGGCGCCAGGCTGCGAGTGCGTCGACGAGCGGGCCGAGTCCATGCGCCGCATCGAGCCGGGCGCGGGCTGCAAAGACGCGCCCAGGGCTTTTCCCGCGAAGCTCGCCCAGGCCATGCGCTCGCCCGAGCGCGGCGCCGAGCCGACGTGGCGGAGCCCGCGGCTCGAGGTCAAGCGCGAGGCATCTGGTGCCGACGGCGCTGGCAGCTTGGAGCAAGTGCTCATGCTGTCCAGGCGCGTTGACGATCTGAAGATCACGGGGCGCCGGGAGCACGTTGACCGGCTAATCGGCCACGTCGAGGGCGTCTTTGCGACGATTTCGCCAGCTGCAGAGTACAACAGCACCGCAGTGACGATGGAACAGCGGCCCCCGACCAGGACGAGTGCGTCGACGCCCTGATACCGACGGGCCAGCGGAGGTCAATTTCCAGACCTCCTCGTCTCTCTCGTCGGAGCAGCAGCATGCGCTCTGCTTGGCCAAAACCATGTCGCCGTGTATATGGTCGCTCTGCAGATCCAAGAACAAGTTGCTCATTTGTCGCGCGATGCAGGTCAACCCCGCGGCCGTGACCGCGCAGAAGATCAAGGCGCGCATCGCCTTCCCAACCATGGGGTGCGCTGGGCGACGATGCGCACGCAGTGACGGGTCGTTCAAGAGGGAGGAGACCTGTTACGGCATGAGGGGAGACATATACATGCGTTTGTGCAAGTGCCGCAGTTCTGGTGAACAGTCATGCCACTTGCTTGACTCTGTGAGCCGATCGCACAAGCTGGCGCGCCGATCGTCGCGTGGCTCAGAGCTGCCCGCAGCCTGCGGGGCAGCCGGCGGCCGACAGGCGCACCTCCAGACGCTCCTCGAGATGGTGCGCGGACCTGCTTCACCCGAGGAGATCTGGGGGCTGGGGGAGGAAGGTGGCTGCGCTGTGCCGGCCGAACTGGTTCTTGACGGCACGTCCGTTTTCGATGCTCGGGCAGTGGATCCTGTTCGACCACCCTCCGATGTCAGCATGGCCGGCCACCCTTGGCGCCTATCAGACCAGCTCCGCACCGAGCAGATCGACGACATCTTTTAGTGCGACACGCGAGTCATGAATCACGAGAGCCGACGCCATGACGAAATGGAGCATCGGCCAGGAATTCCTTCTCAACATCGTGGGCGGGAAGTTCAGCTACGACCACGCGGCAGTCAGGCGAAGCGAAGAGCGGCGCAATATGACGGTGCCGAATTCTTATCGTAGCAGTCTCACCCGTGAAGGCAGTATAACGAGGTCACCGGTTCGCCCAACACCACGGGCAAAGGCGACCCGGGCTGGCACAGCGTGGCACAGCGCAGCTCACGGTCCCAACGGTGGCGAAGGACGAAGCAGACGCTCGCATCTCGCGAAACTTGTTCGCGACTGCGACATAGTGAAGCATGCATGTGAGAAGGCTGCTTCCATGAACTATGTTCGTGGAGCAGCTGGCGGTTAAAACTGGGGCTTGCAAGTGATTGAGGCCGTGCTCTATAAATTGCCAGTTGCTTGCAAGTTGCCTTGAGGGACGTGGTCAGTAGAACGCCTTCCCTTGATAACTTGCTTTGGCTTCGTTGGTTTGTGCACGGTTTGCGTGCACGGGTCGACGAGGCACAACAGACGCGCCTTGAGCCGTGCCTTGTGTAGCCGCGTTTCACCCTATTCATATTGGCCTCAAATTTGACATTAAAACACAACACACTATCATGATACCGGAAAAAAAACCCAATCCTAATCTTTTTAGGGCTGTAGGGCCATATGGTTATATGGGCTATAGGGCCATTGAGCTATAGGGTAATAAAGCTACGGGGCTATAGGGTATATGGGGTGTAGAGCTATAGGGCTATCCGGCTATAGGGCTTCAGGACTATTGAGCTATAGGGTTTTAGGCCTATAGAGCTATAGAGCTGTAGGGCTACAGGGCTGTAGGGCTATTGGGCTATAGGGCCATAGAGCTACAGGGCTATAGGGCCCCCCCGGGCACACCCGGGCACACCCGGGCACCCGGGCACCCGGGCACCGAGGTACCCCCGGGCACCTGGGCACCCGGGCGTGCAGCGAAAATTGGCGACAAATTTAACCGAACCATATGAATCCGCTAGGACCCCTACAGAGGCAAGCTCTGATTGGGGAATCATGACTCTTTACTCTGAGTCTCTTCTTCCTCCTTCTTCTCCTGCTCCTCGTGCTCCTCATCCTCACGGCCGCCTAAGCATGCTGAAACTTCCATGCCCGACTGGCGCCGGGCAGGGGAATCCGCACCGCGGCGTCCCAAAATGGCAGACATCGGCGCGGAGTCCCAGATGACGGAATCGGACAAGGCGACAGGAGGGCGAGGATATTAAGGAGGAAGGGGAGGAGGAGGAGGAGGAGGAGGAGGAGGAGGAGGGGGAGGAGGACAAGGAGGACAAAAATGATGTCGAGGTGGACATGGATGAGATGAGGACCCAGTGGATAAGGAGGTCGGGGTCGGAGCAGGAAGAGAGGGACGAGGAGGAGGACGGGGACAAGGATGACAAGGAAACGGGGGGTGGGACGAGGAGGAAGAGGAGGAGGAGGAGGAGGATGACAATGATGGCAAGGAACATGACACGGGAAGTGGTTGAAGAGGGGAGGGGAGGGGGAATGGAAGGGAGGAGGAGGAGGAGGAGGACGAGGAGCAGGAGGATGAGGATGTTATACAGGGTTATGTTGGTTGTTGGTCTTAGCCCGGTTTCTGGCGCATGTTGGACCAATTGACTGGCCGACTGGGCCGAAGTGGCCGCACGAATTAGCAAACATGTTAGATTTTGCAGCGCAGCCAAGGGAAACAATTATGGCGCTACCAGAAGAAGGCAGCTTAAAACTTAGGCAGTCGAGGGTGCAACCATGGCGCATGTCGCAAGTTGTGGCGCAACAGATGGCGCACCCTGTGTCGCAAGTGCGAGTAAGGAAAGAAACAACGGAGGGGACGAGAAGGAAAACGACGACCACGTCGACGAGGCCAAACGCCGAGGACGAGCAGGCGGGCGGGGCACGACGCAGTTTCCCTTCACACCTTCCGCGGAGCTGCGTCCGATCTGAGCTCGCCGTTCGCCGTCTGGCCTGCGGGGCGCTGGGGCGCAAGCAGCGAGCTGCTTCATGATGTTCCGCGGTCTGGTGGTGGCTTTGGTGGGGGTGTAGGGCGTTCTACGTGGTTCTGCGGGGAGGAGGAGGAGGAAGAAGAGGAGGAGGACCAGTGTAACCCCAAGAGTCACCAACGATGTTGGAATACACCCTCCCCCCGAGCTCCCTCTTCACAGGCGTCTGCAACAGTTCATTTCCACAGAGAGACCTGTCTCGTTGGGAGACAACCGTTTGCAGACCTTGAAGCATGCCTAAACATTATTCTCGGGACTCCAACGCCACGGATCAACCTGACTGTTGCGTCTTGACGACACTGAATCGTGCCAGAACGCCATTCTTGGGACTGCAACACCGCGAACCATCGTAACTGCTGCACCCTCATAATCGCGAATATTCCAGAATACGATTTCTGATACGTCGATCATGGGAATCCGTGAAACTCTTGCAATTGTTTAAAGCGAATGTGCGCGGCGCTAAAGAGAGAACCACAGTTTGAAAATAAACGGCCCTAAATCTGTGCAAGTTGTGCAGTTTGTTCAGACGAATGTGCGCGGCGCCAAGGCGAGAGCCACATTTTGAAATCGACCCGCCCCCAACCCGAGAAACTTTTGCATTTGTTCAAACGAATTTGCGCGGCGCTAAGGCGAGAGCCACATTTTGAAAACCACACGCCCTTGATCCGCACAACTCTTGCAATTTTTCGAAACGGATGTGCGCGGCGCTAAGGCGAAAACCACAGTTTGAAAACAACCCGCCCTCAATCCGTGAAGCTCTTGTTAAATGTTTGAACGAATGTGCGCGCGATAATTCGAGAGCCACATTTTGAAAACCACCCGCCCTCCATGTGCGGACCTGTTGCCAGTTGTTATGCTTTAGGGTCATAGGTGGCGAGGAAGTCTCAGGCGAAACGCCCGGACCGCCCTAAAAACTTGCCTCGTGGTGCGACAGGGGGAAGTTTTTCAAAAGGAAAAGGAATGGAAGAGGAGGAGGAGGAAGAGGAGGAAGTGCCCGCGAGGAGATGTAGCTGAGAGGGAGAATCGTGATTCGCGTGCTGGCCAGCATTGCTAGCCAATCGCTTGGATTCGGTACGGTGGGGGCGTCGGTTAAGGAGTGTGCCCAGGAGGCTTCAGTCCCTGGAGGATTCCTTATCTGACGAGGGCGGCGGTAGAATCCATGGCCAGTCCACGATTGGAGCTGCACCGTCCTCCAGACCCTGGATTCCTTATCCAACGGTTCCTTCCTTATCCAATTGTTCCTTATTCAGTGCCCTCACCGTATGCAGCTGAGCGTTCGGCATCATGGGCATCGCCAGCTTTCCACAGCCCTTTGGCTCAAGCCATTTTGGCTTTGGCACAGTGCAGCCATTCGGGATATACGCGTATACACGCGCGCTGTTGCCGCCGGCTAGGGTCGATGGGCGGCAGCAGCAGTAAGGCCGCGGGCGCCGTCGCTGCCTCGAAGTCTCCTGCGCCATGTCGGCCCATAGTCATGTCGGGCCCGAGTGGCACTGGCAAGAGCACGTTAATCCAACGGATAATGAAGGACCACCCAACGGACTTCCGCTTCTCGGTGAGCCATACGACGCGACCGCCTCGTACAGGAGAGCAGGACGGAATTCATTACCATTTCACAGACGTGCCGACTATGCAGAAGATGATTGAGGAGGGCAAGTTTGTCGAGCACGCCAACGTCTACGGTAAGTATCCAGGTGCTTGCAGCAAGTTCCGCCAGCGTGCCGGCGCAGTACTCCGTGTGGCGTCTTTTCGAGAGTTGCGCAGAAGAACATAACATGTGACAGTTCTCGTCCCCAGGCTCGTGGGGGCCGTCACGTGCAGCTCGCCCTTCCGCAGGCTCGAGACGACCTTAAGACGTGATAGTTGACCTCCTCAGGGCCCACATGGCCGTAGCAAGTGATTCCCCTCTTCCCCAGATCCACGTTTGCTGGGGAGTAAGCCTCCTGGCGCCTCTAGGTGATCTGGAAGTCTGTCTTGCGGCGTTTCGCCGCTCTCTGGGGGCCATCTTGGGCCATCCAGGCGGCTTCTAGGGCCCTCTTGGAGCCATTCGGAGGCCCTCTTGCGCCCCCTAGGTTCTCCTTCGGGTCTCTGGAAGGGTCATGTCTGGCCGTTTTGAGCCCATATGAGGCCGACGGGAGGTCTTCTTGGGTTGGGAAGCTTGAGAAGCAGAAGTAATCAGAGCGGCTTGCGTCTTTTGGTGAGACCCTCTCATGGCGCCTCTCGGGTCTGCTCTCGGGCCACTTTGCGGCCTCTTGGGTCGTCTTCTCTGAGGCCTTGCCAGACAGCGCTTGGCATTATCAGATTGAGGGGGCCGAACGCTCATTCACTGTCCCTGGGCGCGTGGCTGAAGTGATGTTCTGCGGTGCGGATTGTTGTTGTTGCTGTTGTTGCTGTTGTTGCTTGTTTCTGCGGTGCAGGGTCTTGCTATCAGTTTTATGTCTGTCGCCGTGATGTTGCTCAAGGTAAAAGCCCTAGCATGATTACCGGGTCCACCTCGAGTGTCGCGATAGTCTTCGCCTTGTTGAGTGGGTGTGTCCATCAACCCAGCCAACTGGATCGGTGACGCCTTCTCGGGTGGTCTCGCTCTCGCTCTGCGGACCAGCAGCACTACCAACACGACGCTGACCAGCACCTCCACGAGCGGGGGCACCACTCCGCCTCCCTTTTCCTGCAGGTGTCCAGCCGCTGTGCCAGAGAACTTCCACGTCCTGGCCAAGGGCATGAAGGGCTGGCCGCTGCGTGCGCGAGAATGCGCGGGCTAGCGCGGCCGCAGAGATGCATCAGCCAACACCCAGCCCTCATCGCGATCGCTTCCGCATGGAGTTTGGACCAAGTTGCGGGTGGGTGGGTGGGGTGTGTGCGCGAGCACAGGAGTGGACAATTTCAAGTTGAGCATTGGTGGATTCTCCTTTCTAAAAACAGAATAGACTCTACCCCCCCCCGGCGTTCGCCGCGCCCCTTTCGGGTATGTAAACCATTTATGATTCTGACCACATGTTCATCCTAAACATGAATTTACACTATCCCCGGGGGGCCGGTATCGGCCCCCTGAGGTTCCTTAGTAAAAAACGATACGCGGGGACATCTTTTGTTCTAACATAGCACTTGTTTCACGAATCCCTTGCACAAAAATGGGACGAAGTGCACACGCGCGCGTCGTCGCGCGCGCATGCCGAAATCCTTCAAAAACCTTCGGTGTTGGAAGGATTTCGCAATCGAGTTTCCAAAAAGCATACAAAAACATAGGGTTTCGCAACACTGATTTGCTAAAAGAGCTTACGCGCGAGCTCTTGCGAAATCTTAAGAAAACCATCGGTTTTCAAGATTTTCACAGAATGCTACTAAACGGGCTTCACGCGCGCGCATGTCGAAATCTGTCGAACGCCCTTGCGCGTGTGCCGTCGCGAGAATCCTCTGCAAAACATGGGAGGAAATGCAGACGCGCGCGTCGTCGCGCGCGCATGCCGAAATCCTTCAAAACCCATCGGTTTCGGAAGGATTTCAAAATCGTGTGTCCAAAAAGCCTACAAAAACACAAGGTTTCGCAACACGGATTTTCAACAAAAGCTTGCGTGCGCGCTCTTGCGTCGTCGTCGTCGTCGTCCTCCCTCCTCCCGCGTCGTCGTCGTCGTCGTCGCCTACGTCGTCCTCTGTCTTTCCTCGTGTTCGTCGTCGTCGTCCTCTTTGCCGTCGTGGTCGTTTCCGTCGTCGTTGTCGCCGTAGTCGTCCTTCCTCCTCCTCCCTCGTCGTCGTCGTCGTCCGTCGTCGGCGTCTCGTCGTCGTCCCTCCTATTTCGTCGCCGTCGTCGTCGTCGTCGTTGTCGTCGTCGTCGTCTCCCTCCTCCCTCGTCGTTGTCGTCGTCGGCGTCGCCGCCGTACTCCTTCGTCGTTCGCGTCGTCGCCGTCCTCCCTCCTCCCTCGTCGTTGTCGTCGTTGTCGTCGTTGTCGCCGTCGTCGTCCTCCCTCCTCCCTCGTCGTCGTCTTCGTTGGCGACGTCGTCGTCGTCTTCGTCGTCGTGGTCGGCGTCGTCGTCGTCGCGTCGTCGTCGTCGTCGCCGCCGTCGTCGTCGTCGTCGTCGTCGTCGTCGTCGTCGTCGGCGTCGTTGACGTCGTCGTCGTCGTCGGTGTCGTCGTTGTCGTCGTCGTCGGCGTCGTCATCGTCGTCGTCGCTGTCATTGTCGTCGTCGTCGTCGGCGTCGGCGTCGTCGTCGTCGGTGTCGTCGTCGTCGTCGTCGTTGTTGGCGTCGAAGTCGGTGGAGACGTCGTCGGTATCGTCGCCCAGCTGGGATGCGCCCAGCAGTCAGCGCCACCGCGGCCGCGTCGGTCGCGCCAAACTAGCTGGCCGCTGCGCGCGCGCTTGGGTGAGGGGGGCCGCAGAAGTGGGCCAGCTAACTCCAAACACTCATTGCAATCGTCACCACATGGGTTTTGCAAGCCAAGTTACGGGTGGATGTTTGCAAGAGCGTGGGATGTGCCGCTCATTTGTTAAAATAAATTCTCCTTTCTTAAAAGAGAATCGACTCTACCCCCCCTGGAGTTATCGCTACCCCTTTCGGGTATGTAAATCACATATGATTATGATCACATGTCCATCCTAAATATGAATTTACACTATCCCAGGGGGGCCGGTATCCCCCCCTGAGGTTCCCTTGCAATTATCCCGGCAAAGCAACCTAACAGCGATGTGTAGGAGCATATTTGGAAGCATTTCCCTTAAGATTCAGATGATAATCCAGTTGTAGAATTCTGCTGTTCTCGCAGTCGTAGTCGCATTCGCGATGACAGTCGCAGTGGCAACGGCAGTCGCAGTCACAGCCTCAGCCTCAGCCTGCCTCAGCCTCAGCCTCAGCCTGCCTCAGCCTCAGCCTGCCTCAGCCTCAGCCTCAGCCTGCTTCAGCCTCAGCATCAGTCTGCCTTCAGCCTCGGCCTCAGCCTCAGCCTGCCTCAGCCTCAGCCTGCATCAGCCTCAGCCTCAGCCTCAGCAGCATCAGCCTCAGCCTCAGCCTGCTCAGCCTCAGCCTCAGCCTCAGCCTGCCTCAGCCTCAGCCTCAGCCTCAGCCCTCAGCCTCAGCAGCCTCAGCATCAGCCTGCCTCTCTCAGCCTCAGCCTCAGCCTGCATCAGCCTCAGCCTCAGCCTCAGCCTGCCTCAGCCTCAGCCTGCCTCAGCCTCAGCCTCAGCCTGCCTCAGCCTCAGCCTCAGCCTGCTTCAGCCTCAGCCTCAGTCTGCCTTCAGCCTCGGCCTCAGCCTCAGCCTGCCTCAGCCTCAGCCTGCATCAGCCTCAGCCTCAGCCTCAGCCCTCAGCATCAGCCTGCCTCAGCCTCAGCCTCAGCCTGCCTCAGCCTCAGCCTCAGCCTGCTTCAGCCTCAGCCTCAGTCTGCCTTCGGCCTCAGCCTCAGCCTGCCTCAGCCTCAGCCTGCATCAGCCTCAGCCTCAGCCTCAGCCTGCCTCAGCATCAGCCTGCCTCAGCCTCAGCCTCAGCCTGCCTCAGCCTCAGCCTCAGCTGCTTCAGCCTCAGCCTCAGTCTGCCTTCAGCCTCGGCCTCAGCCTCAGCCTGCCTCAGCCTCAGCCTGCCTCAGCCTCAGCATCAGCCTGCCTCAGCATTCAAAATGTGGCCCGGGAATGGAGTTCTGGGAACTCGAAGAACACGAAGTGGCCTACAGTTGGCTCTGGGCATTCAAAATCATGCCCAGGAATAGAGTTCTGGGAACTCGAAGACCACGAAGTGGCCTACAGTTGGCTCCGGGCATTCAAGTCATGCCCAGGAATAGAGTTCTGGGAACTCGAAGACCACGAAGTGGCCTACAGTTGGCTCCGGGCATTCGAAATCATGCCCAGGAATGGAGTTCTGGGAACTCGAAGAACACGAAGTGGCCTACAGTTGGCTCCGGGCATTCAAAATCATGCCCAGGAATGGAGTTCTGGGAACTCGAAGACCACGAAGTGCGTTACTGTTGGGTAAAAAAAAGTCCCCGGATCCCGTCCAGATCTCCCCGGATCCCGTCCGGATCCCGCCCAGACCCCCTTGGGGAGTCATGATGCTTTCTTTTGACACCACTAGAAACCTATCAGTCTTTGCTGTTAGGTTAAAGAACCGTATGCGGTGACATTTTTTGTTCTAACATAGCACTTGCTCACGAATCCCTTGCAATCAATGGGACGAAGTGCACACGCGCGCGTCGTCACGCGCGCATGCCGAAATCCTTCAAAAACCTTCGGTGCTGGAAGGATTTCGCAATCGAGTTTCCAAAAAACATACAAAAACACAGGGTTTCGCAATACTGATTTGCTAAAAGAGCTTCCGCGCGCGCTCCTGCGAAATCTTAAGAAAACCATAGGTGTTTCAAGATTTTCACAAAATGCTATTAAACGGGTTTCGCGCTCGAAATCTGTCGAAATCTGTCGAACGCCCTTGCGCGTGTGCCGTCACGAGAACCCTCTGCAAAAAACGGGACGAAGTGCAGACGCGCGCGTGGTCGCGCGCGCATGCCGAAAACATGCAAAACCCATCGGTTTCGGAAGGATTTCAAAATCGTGTGTCCAAAAAGCCTACAACAACACAAGGTTTCGCAACACGGATTTTCAACAAAAGCGTGCGCGCGCGCTCTTGCGTCGTCGTCGTCGTCGTCGTCGCCGTCCTCCCTCCTCCCGCGTCGTCGTCGTCGTCGTCGCCTACGTCGTCCTCTGTCTTTCCTCGTGTTCGTCGTCGTCGTCCTCTTTGGCGTCGTGGTCGCTTCCGTCGTCGTTGTCGCCGTGGTCGTCCTTCCTCCTCCTCCCTCGTCGTCGTCGTCGTCCGTCGTCGGCGTCTCGTCGTCGTCCCTCCTATTTCGTTGCCGTCGTCGTCGTCGTCGTCGTCGTCGTCGTTGTCGTCGTCGTCTTCCCTCCTCCCTCGTCGTTGTCGTCGTCGGCGTCGCCGTCCTTCCTCCTTCTTCGTCGTTCGCGTCGTCGCCGTCCTCCCTCCTCCCTCGTCGTTGTCGTCGTTGTCGCCGTGGTCGTCCTTCCTCCTCCCTCGTCGTCGTCTTCGTTGGCGTCGTCGTCGTCTGCGTCGTTGTCGTCGTCGAAGTCGTCGGAGACGTCGTCGGTGTCGTCGTAGTCGTTGTCGTCGGTGTCGTCGTAGTCGGTCTTCAGAGGTTTTGCAAACCAAGTTGCGGGTGGGTGGGTAGGGTGTTTGCAAGAGCGTGGGATGCGTCAAATCATGGGTAAAAATCAATTCTCCTTTCTAACAAGAAAATAGACTTTACCCCCCCCCCAGAGTTATCGCTACCCATTTCGGGTGTGTAAATCACATACGGTTCTGACCACATGTCCATCCTAAATATCAAGTCACAATGTCCCAGGCCATCAGGGTTCCCCCCCTGAGGTCCCCCTTGTAAAAAAACATTATGCGGTGACATTTGTTGTTCTTACATAGCACTTGTTTACGAATCCCTTGCAAAAAACGGGACGAAGTGCACACGCGAGCGTCGTCGCGCGCGCATGCCGAAATCTTGCAAAAACCTTCGGTGCCAGAAGGATTTCGCAATCGAGTTTTCACAAACCATGCAAAAGTACAGGGTTTCGTAACACTGATTTGCTAAAAAAGCTTACGCGCGAGCTCTTGCGAAATCTAAAGAAAACCATTGGTTTTTCAAGATTTTCACAACATGCTACCAAACGGGCGTCGCGCGCGCATGTCGAAATCTGTCGAACGCCCTTGCGCGTGTGCCGTCGCGAGAACCCTCTGCAAGAAATGGGACAAAGTGCAGACGCGCGCGTCGTTGCGCGCGTGCGCCGAACTCCTTCAAAACCCATCGGTTTCGGAAGGATTTCAAAATCGCGCGTCCAAAAACTTACAAAAACACAAGGTTTCGCAACACGGATTTTCAACAAAAGCGTGCGCGCGCGCTCTTACGGCGTCGTCGTCGTTGTCGTCGTCGTCGTCGCCGTCCTCCCTCCTCCCGCGTCGTCGTCGTCGTCGCCTACGTCGTTCTGTGTCTTTCCTCGTGTTCGTCGTCGTCGTCCTCTTTGGCGTCGTGGTCGTTTCCGTCGTCGTTGTCGCCGTGGTCGTTCTTCCTCCTCCTCCCTCGTCGTCGTCGTCATCGTCCGTCGTCGGCGTCTCGTCGTCGTCCCTCCTATTTCGTCGCCGTCGTCGTCATCGTTGTCGTCGTCGGCTCGTCGTCGTCTTCCCTCCTCCCTCGTCGTTGTCGTCGTCGGCGTCGCCGTCCTTCCTCCTTCTTCGTCGTTCGCGTCGTCGCCGTCCTCCCTCCTCCCTCGTTGTCGTCGTTGTCGCCGTCGTCGTCCTCCCTCCTCCCTCGTCGTCGTCTTCGTTGGCGACGTCGTCGTCTTCGTCGTCGTCGTCGGCGTCGGCGTCGTCGTTTTTGTCGTCGTCGGCGTCGCCGTCCTTCCTCCTTCTTCGTCGTTCGCGTCGTCGCCGTCCTCCCTCCTCCCTCGTTGTCGTCTTCGTTGGCGACGTCGTCGTCTTCGTCGTCGCCTCGGCGTCGGCGTCGTCGTTTTCGTCGTCGTCGACGTCGGCGTCGTCGTCGTCGCCGCCGTCGTCGTCGTCGTCGTCGTCGTCGTCGTCGGCGGTCTTGCTTCTCCGGCCTTCGTGGGGCGCTCTTGAGACGCCCCCGAGGGCTCCAAGACGACCCCAGAGCGATATCTGTGCTCGGTCCCGCATGGGTTTTGCAAACCAAGTTGCGGGTGGGTGGGTGGGATGATTGCGCGAGCAGTGGAGTTGACAACTTCAAGTTCGGCAAGTGATTGATTCTCCTTTCTAAAAACAGAATAGGATCCACCCCTCCCCCCGGCGTTATCACTCCCCCTTTCGGGTATGTAAATCATATACGATTCTGACCACATGTCCATCCTAAATGTGAATTTACAGTATCCCCGGGGGGGCGGGTTCCCCCCCCCTGAGGTTCCCTTGTGAAAAACACTATGCGGTGACATTTGTTGTTCTAACATCACACTTTTTCACGAATCCCTTGCAAAAAATGGGACGAAGTGCACACGCGCGCGTCGTCGCGCGCGCATGCCGAAATCCTTCAAAAACCTTCGGTGCCAGAAGGATTTCGCAATCGAGTTTCAAACAAACATACAGAAACAAAGGGTTTCGCAACACTGATTTGCTAAAAAAGCTTACGCGCGAGCTCTTGCGAAATCTTAAGACAACCATTTTTTTCAAGATTTTCACAACATGCTACCAAACGGGCGTCGCGCGCGCATGTCGAAATCTGTCGAACGCCCTTGCGCGTGTGCCGTCGCGAGAACCCTCTGCAAGAAATGGGACGAAGTGCAGACGCGCGCGTCGTTGCGCGCGTATGCCGAAAACCTTCAAAACCCATCGGTTTCAGAAGGATTTCAAAATCGCGCGCCCAAAAAACTTACAAAAAAAACAAGGTTTCGCAACACGGATTTTCCACAAAAGCGTGCGCGCGCGCTCTTGCGTCGTCGTCGTCGTCGTCGTCACCGTCCTCCCTCCTCCCGCGTCGTCGTCGTCGTCGTCGCCTACGTCGTCCTCTGTCTTTCCTCGTGTTCGTGGTCGTCGTCCTCTTTGGCGTCGTGGTCGTTTCCGTCGTCGTTGTCGCCGTGGTCGTCCTTCCTCCTCCTTCCTCGTCGTCGTCTCGTCCGTCGTCGGCGTCTCGTCGTCGTCCCTCCTATTTCGTCGCCGTCGTCGTCGTCGTCCTCGTCGTTGTCGTCGTCGTCGTCTTCCCTCCTCCCTCGTCTTTGTCGTCGTCGGCTTCGCCGTCCTTCCTCCTTCTTCGTCGTTCGCGTCGTCGCTGTCCTCCCTCCTCCCTCGTCGTTGTCGTCGTTGTCGTCGTTGTCGCCGTCGTCGTCCTCCCTCCTCCCTCGTCGTCGTCTTCGTTGGCGACGTCGTCGTCGTCGTCGGCGTCGGCGTCGTCGTCATCTTCGTCGTCGTCGTCGACGTCGGCGTCGTCGTCGTCGACGTCGTCGTCGTCGTCGACGTCGTCGTCGGCGTCGTTTACGTCGTCGTCGTCGTCGGCGTCGTTGTCGTCGTCGTCGGCGTCGTCATCGTCATCGCCGTGGGTTTTGCAGACCAAGTTGCGGGTGGGTGGGTGGGATGTTTGCAAGAGCGCCGGATGTGTCAAGTCATGTGTTAAAATCAATTCTCCTTTCTAAAAGAGTAATAAATTCTACCCCCCCCCCGGACTTATCGGGTCCCCCGCGCGTGCTGTAAATCACATATGATTCTGACCACATGTCCATCCTTAATATGAATTCATACCATCCCAGCCAAGCCGGTATCCCCCCCCCGGCGGTTCCCTTGTAAAAAACACTATGCGGTGACATGTTTTGTTCTAACATAGCACTTTTTCACGAATCCCTTGCAAAAAATGGGACGAAGTGCACACGCGCGCGTCGTCGCGCGCGCATGCCGAAATCCTTCAAAAACCTTCGGTTCCGGAGAGATTTCAAAATTGAATTTCCAAAAAACATATAAAAACACATGGTTTCGCAACACTGATTTGCTAGAAAAAAAAACGTACGCGCGAGCTCTTGCGAAATCTTAAGAAAACCATAGGTTTTCCAAAATTTTCACAAAATGCTACCAAACGGGCTTCGCGCGCGCGCATGTCGAAATCTGTCGAACGCCCTTGCGCGTGTGCCGTCGCGAGAATCCTCTGCAAAAAATGGGACGAAGTGCGGACGCGCGCGTCGTCGCGGGCGTATGCCGAAATCCTTCAAAACCCATCTGTTTCGGAAGGATTTCGAAATCGTGCGTCCAAAAAACCGACAAAAAACACAAGGTTTCGCAACACGGGTTTTCAACAAAATTGTGCGCGCGCGCTCTTGCGTCGTCGTCGTCGTCGTTCTCCCTCCTCCCTCGGCGTCGTCGTTGTCGTCGTCGTCGCCGTCGTCGTCTTCTGTCTTTCCTCGTCGTCGTTGTCGTCGTCTTGGCGTCGTCGTCGTTTCCGTCGTCGTTGTCGCCGTGGTCGTCCTTCCTCCCTCGTTGTCTTCGTCGGCGTTTCGTCGTTGTCCCTCCTATTTCGTCGCCATCGTCGTCGTCGTCGTCGTCGTCGTCGTGGTCTTCACTCCTCCCTCGTCGTTATCCTCCTCCCTCGTCGTCGTCGTCCGTCGTCGGCGTCTCGTCGTCGTCCCTCCTATTTCGTCGCCGTCGTCGTCGTCTTCGTCGTCGTTGTCATCGTCGTCGTCTTCCCTCCTCCCTCGTCGTTGTCGTCGTCGGCGTCGCCGTCCTTCCTCCTTCTTCGTCGTTGGCGTCGTCGCCGTCTTCCCTCCTCCATCGTCGTTGTCGTCGTTGTCGCCGTCGTCGTTTTTTCTCCTCCCTCGTCGTCGTCTCCGTTGGCGACGTCGTCGTCGTCTTCGTCGTCGTCGTCGGCGTCGTTGTCGTCGTCGTCGGTGTCGTCGTCGTCGTTGTCGTCGTCGAAAACATTGGAGACGTCGTCGGTGTCGTCGCAGTCGCTGTCGGCGGCGCCGTCGTCGTCGATGTCGCTGTCGTCGTCGGCATCGGTGTCGTGGCCAAGTGCCATGCAGTACCTACCGTCACGGTCTTGTCTGAAGATGTCTTGCGACCAAGTTGCGGGTGGGAGGGTGGGATGTTTGCACGAGCAGTGGAGAGGACAGCTTCAAGACGGTCAAGATTACTCCTTTCTAAAAGAGTAATAAATTCTACCCCCCCCCCGGACTTATCGGGTCCCCCGCGCGTGCTGTAAATCACATATGATTCTGACCACATGTCCATCCTAAATATGAATTCATACCATTCCAGCCAAGCCGGTATCCCCCCCCCTGCGGTTCCCTTGAAAAAAAAACACTATGCGGTGACATTTTTTGTTCCAACATAGCACTTTTTCACGAATCCCTTGCAAAAAATGGGACAAAGTGCACACGCGCGCGTCGTCGCGCGCGCATGCCGAAATCCTTCAAAAACCTTCGGTGCCGGAAGGATTTCGCAATCGAGTTTCCAAAGAACATACAAAAACACAGGGTTTCGCAACACTGATTTGCTAAAAAAGCTTCCGCGCGAGCTCTTGCGAAATCTGAAGAAAACCATTGGTTTTACAAGATTTTCACAAAATGCTACCAAACGGGCTTCGCGCGCGCGCATGTCGAAATCTGTCGAACGCCTTTGCGCGTGTGCCGTCGCGAGAATCCTCTGCAACAAATGGGACGAAGTGCAGACGCGCGCGTCGTCGCGCGCGTACGCCGAAATCC
The DNA here is from genome assembly GCA_963575745.1 of Prorocentrum cordatum. Classification (NCBI taxonomy): domain Eukaryota; class Dinophyceae; order Prorocentrales; family Prorocentraceae; genus Prorocentrum; species Prorocentrum cordatum. Next base: position 282,471 of record CAUYUJ010002614.1, on the reverse strand, counting down.
TTCAAAACCCATCTGTTTCGGAAGGATTTCGAAATCGCGCGTCCAAAAAACCTACAAAAACACAAGGTTTCGCAACACGGATTTTCAACAAAAGCGTGCGCGCGCGCTCTTGCGTCGTCGTCGTCGTCGTCGCCGTCCTCCCTCCTCCCGCGTCGTCGTCGTCGTCGTCGTCGCCTACGTCGTCCTCTGTCTTTCCTCGTGTTCGTCGTCGTCGTCCTCTTTGGCGTCGTGGTCGTTTCCGTCGTCGTTGTCGCCGTGGTCGTCCTTCCTCCTCCTCCCTCGTCGTCGTCGTCGTCCGTCGTCGGCGTCTCGTCGTCGTCCCTCCTATTTCGTCGCCGTCGTCGTCGTCGTGTCGTCGTCTTCCCTCCTCCCTCGTCGTTGTCGTCGTCGCCGTCCTTCCTCCTTCGTCGTCGTTCGCGTCGTCGCTGTCCTCCCTCCTCCCTCGTCGTTGTCGTCGTTGTCGCCGTCGTCGTCCTTCCTCCCTCGTCGTCGCCTTCGTTGGCGTCGTCGTCGTCGTCTTCGTCTTCGTCGGCGTCGGCGTCGTTGTCGTCGTCGAAGTCGTCGGAGACGTCGTCGGTGTCTTCCTAGTCGTTGTCGTCGGTGTCGTCGTAGTCGGTCTGAACAGGTTTTGCAAACCAAGTTGCTGGTGGGTGGGTGGGATGTTTGCACGAGCAATGGAGAGGACAGCTTCAAGACAGTCAAAGTGGATTGCGCCACATAGATTGCACCGCGTAGAGTGCAACAACTTATTGTTAGGGGTCCACGTTGGCTAGCATTGTTTGTGGTTTGTTGTTAGTTGTCTGTTGTTTGTTGTTCGTTTTCTGTCGTCGTCCCACCCGCGACCCGGCCCGCGACCCACCCACGACCCACGCCGCGACCCACGCCGCGAGCCACCCGCGATGCACCCGCGACCCACCCGCGACCCGCCAGCGACCCACCCCGCGAACCGCCGGCGACCCACCCGCGACCCACCTGCGACCCACCCGCGACCCAGCCGCGCCCCAGCCCGCGACCCACCCGCGACCCACCTACGACCCACCCGCGACCCACCCGCGACCCACCAGCGACCCACCCACATTGCTTCAACGAAAAAATCGGCGCCTGCGGCGGGTCTGTTGTAGAAGTTGCATAAATGTGGCGCCTTCCGCGGGCTTCTTCAGAGCCCCGCAGACTGCCGACGTCCCCGCCGCCCCCTCACTCTTATCCGCAACTAGCACACCGCCACGCCCACACGTGCCAGGGAGGGCACGGTGGCGGATTATGGTACCAGCAAGCAGGCCGTGGCCGACGTGGCGCAAGATGGCAAGATCTGCATCCTAGACATCGACACGCAGGGGGCCCGCTCCATGCGCGCTCAGAAGCTGGATGCGAAGTACCTGTTCCTGGCTCCGCCCTCGCTGTCGACGCTGGAAAGCCGCCTCCGCGGCCGAGGTACCGACAAGGACGAGGTCATCCAGAAGCGCCTCGAGGCGGCTGGCGGCGAGATGAAAGCGGCCAAGGAGCCCGGGTTGTTCGACAAGACTTTGGTAAATGACGACCTCGAGGAGTGCTATGGCGAGTTCGCACGTCTTATGGCCGACGAGATCCAGCGGTGCCGCGCGCACTAGGGGCCGCGGCGGCCGGATCTGGCTCCCCGTGGGTCGAGCTCGGCCTTTATATGTCAGGCGCCCAGTATATATCAGCCCAGCAGGCATGCGCCCGAGCGAGCAATCGGAGCAATCGCTTGCAGCGCATGCGGTGCTTCATCTTCCCACGGATGGGGTGACGCCTCAGTTCCCCCTGTCCGCCCCCCTTACTCGGGTGTTCAATCATAGGCCTCTTGTCAGACGCAACTATCCAGCTCTCGCGCAGTAGATCGCCGGTGACCGCCGAAGACCGCCGACAGCCGGTGATCGGCTGCCGAATATGTTTGGTGCTCACAGCGTGACATACCGACCCCGGCTTCGCTTCCAGGCAAAACCAGGTAATACCACGCGCCACTTCGTCAAGCAGCCTGGCCGTTGCGGGCCACTCCATGAGTAGTCTGGTATCGTTCGGTTCCCGTTCGGAAGCGAGGGCGGTCGGAAGCGAGGCAGGTTCGTCTGCCTCTCGGGTGTGCGGCTCTCCCAGAGCCGAGCGCGCAGGCCACCACCCGTCGCACCGCGCGCAGCGATCGGCAGGCCGCGCGCCAGGGGTCGCTCGCCCTTGCCTCGGGTCACCCGTGCGTGCGGACGAGGGCGAGCGGCAAGGGGCCCGTGGTCGAACACGCGGCGCTCGCTAGCGGAGATCGTGCCAGGCTTGCCGGGCTCCGTGGCCTCCCTGCCGGCGTCCGGGCGCGCTCGACGGGCGCCGTGCTGCGGGAGCGCGAGCGGGGAGTGCGAGGGCAGGCTGATCGCGCAAGGGAGCAGGAGGGGCATCCTCGTCATCGTCCCGTCTCTTCTTGGCGGCGCGCAGTCGGGGCTGCGCGAGGGGGCGGCGGGGGAGGGGGCGGGCCTCTGCGAAGCCGCTGTGCCTCTTCGGAGCCCTCCTGGCCTCCGAGAAGACTCCCTGGAAGCCCTCGGGCCCTTCCGAGAGGGCCCCCGCCTTTTCGGGTGGCCGCCCCCGTCGCGCCATCCCCTCGCGCACGCGTGCCGCCAGTCCTCCTCCCCGTCCTCGGGGGAGAGCAGCGGTGCGCCAGCGCTGACCCTGGCCAGGCGCATCCTGGGCCCCAGGCTCGGTGCACACGCCTGCCTGGCCGAGCCAGGGGGGCCGGGGGGCCCGCCCTGAGCCCAGGACGGGCCCGGCCAGGGTCGGTGTGGGTGTGCAGTGGAGGCCCATGCCAAGAGACACCCTGCTTGCCTCCAGGGTGCCGCGGGTTCCCTGGGCTTCCATGGTCTTGCAGTGGGGAGCGCGACGCTCCCACGCCAAAAACCAGGGGACGCCCTGGGGTCTCGGGGTTGGGCTTCTCGTGGGAGGTCTCTTGTGGAGTGGCCTCCACCGGATGCCTGGCGTCCTGCCGCGCCTGGCCTCCTCTCCCCCCTCCTCCTGGTCCTCCAGGCGGCTCCGGAGAACGGTGGCCGAACATGTACGAAGCCTGCTGCGCCGGCCTCGGCCAGGGGCGAGGCAGCCATGCCACGCGTGCCGGCGGCGGCGGCGGCGGCGGAGCTGGACGATGACGGTACACAGCTCGGGAGGGCGCGTACGTGCTTGCAGAGGCCGCGTGCCAGATTCTTGACGCAGCCTACCCTGATGGCGGAAGGGGCCACGAGGACGAGGAGGAGGAAGGACGACGAGGGCGACGGGGAAGACATCCGGGAGGGCAGCGCAGACAAGGAGGGGGAGGACGGGGCGGGAGGATGGCAGGGGAGAGGACAGGTGGCGCGCCCGCCCGTGCCGCCTGGCAGCGACAGGCGGGAGAGGCATGCAGACGGAAGGCGGCTCCAGCACGAGGGCCCCACCACCTCACCTCCTCCTCCTCCTCCTCTTCCTCCTCCTCCTCCTCCTGCTCGTGGGATCGAGGGTTCCTCGATCCCACGAGCAGTGAGAAACAGAGAGGAGGCACGGGCAGCGACCGCGTGCTTCGGACCCGAGCCGCATGGGCTCGAGCTCGCCGCGATCAGCGCGCGACGGCCTCTCGTGTGCATGGCCGCGGCAGCACCGGCGCTCGCGCTGCCAGAAGACGTGGAGGCGGTCAGGGGCAGCGTCGGGGGGGGCTCTCTCTCTCTCTCTCTCTCTCTCGCTGCACTTCCACTAACCTAGGCCAGAAGAGCATCCTTCAAGAACGTGAGACCCTCCGTCGGCCAGAACAAAAAATACATCCAAGGGTACCCTCCCCGGGAGGCACAAGAACACCCAACAAAGACGAAGAACACGAGGGTACCCTCCCCGAACCGACCTGGACCCGAAAAATCGCCTGTTTGATCGCCGAGGGGGAACCGACAGCTCCAGCCTGGCCAGGCGCGTGCGGAGTCGCCATCGAGGGCCCATCTCGCGATCTGTCGGCGATGCATCGTCGATGGAGGCTCGATTCTGGCCCCGGCCTTGCGGAGGGTCGGTGGCTCAGGTCTCACGGCCGCGCGCCCGCTTCATCCGCCTTCCGGTTCCTCTCCCGTCCTCCTCCCCCTTTTCCCCTTCCGGGGTATCCCCCCAAGTCGCCGGGCGTCCTTGCCCGCGCTCGGTCTTTCAACCCCCCCTTCCCTCTGGCATTTGGCTGGGGCGGCTGGGCCGGACATGTGGTGTACAGTCTTTGAGCAGGCCTTGCGGAGGGTTTCCCGTTTCACGTCCCATCGGGGGTGTCTGGGGGGGTGCCCCCGAAGTCTGGCCCCGGCCACAGGCGGAACGCCGGTGGAGGCCGGCCGACGTTCGGCACGACTCCTGCAGACGCGCGTCCGGGCGGTTCGGCCCCAAGAGGGCCAGGAGTCGCCGATTGCTCGGTCCAGACCGTGCAAGATGGCCTCCTGACGGCCCACGAAGTCTCGAAGACTTTCTGAGAAGCCTCCAACATGGCTTCCAGGAGGGCTCCGAGAGGCAAACATCATGGATTTGCAGTGGATTTTCCCATGGTTTCCGTGTCTCCGCTTTTTCGGCTTCCCAACGCCCCGAGACGGCCCCAGAGGCCCCACTGATCGCCCCCAGACGGCCGCAGAGGCCCCCGAAAGGGCGCCCAGACGGCCCAAGAGGTCCCCAAGAGGGCCCCATGAGCACCCCCAAGAAGGGCCCCAGAGGCGGAGCACGGACCGACATTTTCAGTTTCCCGCCCGCAGAGGCCTCAGGAGGCCCCGAGGAGACCCCCGAGAGGCCCCAAGAGAAGCCCCCGAGAGGTCGGCTCGAGAGGGCCACGAGGGCCCCGAGACTGCCCACGAGGGCCCACGGATGGCCGGAGACGCCACGACAGAGCGTCACAGCGTCGGACGGACAGCATGGGAACCCATCGAATGCGCTCGCGCGCCGTCTCGGCCGGCGGTGGGGCCCAGGTGGCGAGAGCTGTCCTGTCGTCCTCGTCGCCCGCCTCCATGCTCAAGGTCTTCGTTGCGGTCCCTACCGCCAGCCTCCTCCTGACGCCTTTCCTCCCTCCATCTCCCCTCCTTCCTCCTTCCTCCTTCCTCCCTTTGCTCCCGAGAGACTCCACAGCGGCCCACGAAGCCTCTGGGAAGCCCCAAGAAGACATCTCCGAAGCCACCGTTGCCTTCGTCGCTCCCTCGAAGGAAATTCCACTGCCCTTCTCCTCTGCCCAACCTTCTACCCCTCCCCCTCGAGTTTCTACCCTCCTCCATCGTCTCGCTTCCGAGCTGTCTCGGTCCTTCTCCTCCAATTGTGTCCTGCACCTCCTCAGGAAGCCCCGAAGATGCCTCTAGTGGGAAGCGGACAGCACGGGAACCGCACTGGGCCGCTCTGCTTGCGCACCCTTCTGTGCGTATTCCAGTCTAGCCAGCGAGCGTCCAGCAGTCGAGAGAACTCGTGACCGCCCAAACGCCCGATACAGGGTCGCAAGACGGCCTAACAGAACCGCAAGACTCAAGAGCCCCACAAATCCGCCCAAGCACGGCCGACGAAACCCTTATGACGGCCGTGAAAGGCCCCCCGAGGACAAGAAGACAACCCAGAACCACCACCAGCACAGCTTCCGAAGGTGCCAGACGGCGGGAGAGAACACAGAGACGGCCCAGGAGCTTCGAAGAGGCCCCGAGAGCACCCCCAGACGCCCACAAGAGGCCCCGGAATTGAACGAAGGAAGGAAGGAAGCAGCGCTGCGGGAGGTCCCGCGCCCGTGCCCCTGTGTAGGGCTGCCGGGCTCGCTAAGTGAAACTACAGCCGGATCAGTCTGCGTAGCGCTTGCGGGGCCGCCCAGGCACGCTAGTGCCCCCAGGCATCCAGTCCAGCAGCTTGGTGGACCAGCGCCCGTCCTCGCACTTCCGGACGCGGCTCTGCAGCTGGCGCTTTCATTCTTGCAGTTGATCGTTCCAACTGCGGTGGCCAGCGCGCCGGACAAGCCCTTCGGCCTGTAACCTAGTCTACCCAGTTTTTTTGGCTCAACACTCATACTGGCCAACTCGAAATGTCGTCGCGGCGTCTGAAGAATGCGCCGCAGCATCTTTCTCTCCTCAGTCTGTAGCCTGCGAGCCCGCTCGGCCGTCGTGGTCCAGCATCCGCTGCCGTACAGCACGGAAGAGGTCACTGTGGCGCTAAAAAGACTTATTCTGCAGCGCAGCGGGTATTGCTTACTGGCCAACTCTTGTTTGAACTTGCCAAATGTAGCCTACCCACGAGAGAGGCATTGAGTCAGTTCGTCGTCGTGGAAGTTCGCGAACGTAACTTGTCTGCCCAAGTAGAGTATCGCCGTGGAAAGGAAGCACGTCCACGCGCCCTTCGCCCACCTGGACTGGTTCTTGCCGCAGAACCCCGTGCCAGACTTCCACGTTCGCCAATATCTTCGTCTTTCACATGTGCAGACTGAGCCGTTCTCGCATGCCACCTTCTGCAAGTCGCAGAGCATGTGGCGAATCTGAGCACAAGACGACCCCATCAACGAACTATCATCTGCAAAACGTAGCTTGTGAGGCACTCGCTCCCAATTCGAACACCGCGCCTCTCCTTTCTCCACGCGCACTTCAAGTCGCGCCTGAAGTTCCCCAAAAACGCGTTGAAGAGAGCCGGGCTTAGCGGGTCGCCCTGGCGCGTGCTTCTCTCCAGACTGAAACCCGGCTGCTTCGGTCTGACACGACTTGCGCCGTCTGTCCCTGGTACACACAACCCAATGTCTGAATGCACGGCTCCGGGATGGGCGCGCAGTGCAGCCCATATATTGTCGTGAGAAGCTGTATCAAAAGCGTTTTCCCCGACCTTGAGGAGGGGTTCCCGTTTAGTATCCCCCTGGGGGGGCCGGGGGGTACCTCCCCGGCCCCCCCCCAGTCACGGGCGGAACGCCAGCGGAAGCCGGCGGAAGACGGCTTCCGAAAGGCACGGGCGGCCCCAAGATAGTCCGCAAGATGGTCCAAGAGAGCCACGTGTCGTCATCAGGTCGGTCCAAACCGTCCAAGATGGCCTCCAGACGGCCCAGGAAGCCCCCAAGACGCCCGGGAGGCCTCCAAGAGGCCCCCCAAAAGAGACCCAAGAGCCAAAATTCACGGTTTCCCATATGTTTAATAAAAGGTTTTTCACGTTTTCGCTTTATTGGCTTCACGACGCTCCAAGACGGCCCAAGAGACCTCAAAGATCGCCCCAAAACGGCTCAAGAAGCCCCCAGGAAGCCCCCAGACGGCCCAAGACGCCCTCAAGACGGCCCAAGATGCCTCCAAGACGGCCCAAGAAGGCCCAAGGAACGCTTCAAGAGGGGCCCCAGAGGAGGGGCAGGGACCGACATTTTGGGCCCTCCGCCCAAAGAACTCCACAGGAGGTCCGAAGAGGCCCCCAAGAGGCCCCAAGAAGCCTCCAAGAGGTCTCCTAGGAAGCAATTGGAGGTTCCAAGAGGACCCCAAAACTGCCTAAGAGGGCCCCGAGATGGTCGGAGACACCCCAGGGCCCGAAGACTGCCCAACAGGGCTCCAAGGTGGTCGGAGACGCCCCGACAAAGTGGCACAGCATCAAACGGACAACACGGGAACCAACAGAATGCGCCTCAAAGCGGAGCAGCGTCAAACGGACAACATGGGAATCAGCATTCTGCGCCCTAGAGGCATCCTCTTCTTCCAAGGTCGGGGTTCGTGGCAATATCAGGTTCAAAGCCGATTGTGGCAATCCAGAGGTCCCTGCCGAACTCCCGAAGCTGTTCGTGCAGACGTGTCAGCGTGAGTAGATGATCGTCGCGCGAGAAGCCTTTCTTGAATCCAGCCTGGTCCACGGATTGCTTAGGCGCAAGATATACCTGTAGCCAGCTATGCAGTACCATGCTAAAGAGTTCGTACAGAACTGGCAACAGTGAGATCAGCCGGTAGTTCTGCAGTAATGTGGGATCACCTTTCTTGAAAAGTACGGGCGCATGAGTGCTTCCAAGACGCCAGCGGCTCACCGCAATTGTAAATCACCTCCGTGTACAGGTCCGCAATATCTTCCAAGAGGGCTGGTCGGCATCATTTGAGCATTTCTACCAGAACCCCCCGGCTGCCAGCAGCTCTTCCTCTTTCATGCGCTTCACTTGCGCCCTTGCGCCCGGACCTGGTCGGCGTGACTGGAGGTATACTTCGAAGGCGTCCACTGTGGCAGCTGTTGCGAGCGGCGATGGTGGAGGACGCTGCACTTGAGAATACAGGGATTCGCAGAACGTTGCGAATGCACCAACAACGTCTTGGCGGTCTGTTCTGGTCTGGCCCTCTGAAGCGAGGACGCTCGTTGGGCGAGCCTTCCTTCCTCGATTGTGGATGGCAGATATATTTCGCACGCCCTTGAACTGCTTCAGTATATCGGAGATATCGTCCTACCTGCGTGCTCGTGCATGCCTCCGTATCTCTTTCAGCAGTTCCTTGCTGATGACTTCGAGCGGTCTGTGATCGCCCCCAGCCTGCCCACGTCGCGCCTCTCGTCTCTCTGCAATGGACTTTCGGATTTTGTCGTTCTGGCTCGGCTTGTCCCCGCCCCTGCCGCGTTGGTGGTCTGAGCGGCCGGGCAGAGATTGCACCACTGCTCGCTCGATGTCTTCGCACTCTGCTTGCGGGGACCGAGCGCCGGCAGGCCGATCCCGGGCATGACCTGAAATGGCCTCGTCCACCTTTGCTGCAAACGCTTTGCAAGAAGGAGGCGGCCACCTTCCCTTCACAGGCGGGCGTTCTCTGCCAACGTTCGCAGTGCGGATCTCGACTTTGAGAGATACGCATTTGTGGTCCACTCCAACGCAGATGCTGTTTGTTGTCTCGCAATCCAAAGCCATGCCGAGGGCTTTGATGTTATGCCGAACTAATCGATTTGACGGCGGCATCCTGCTTGTAAGTAGGTCCATTGTTCCTCAAGTGGCTCATTGAAAAACGTGCTTACCACAGCCATCTTGTCAGAGCGAGCCCAGGAAGACATCCACTCTCCCCTTGGATTTTGTCTTCAAGCCCCATACTCCCAGACAAATTGGTCGGCAAGGTGGCTGCCCCTGGATCCAACAACGGCGTTCCAATCCCCTCCAATGATGAGGACGAAGTTGTCCCTGTCCGCTTCCAGCTTGCAGGCCGACAGGACGTCATACACGGCCTCAACTTCTGCGTCTGGCAGAAAACGATGTGGAAGATAAGCAGAGACAAAGCGCAACCGCGTGGCTCCGAACGACACATCAAGCCAATACGCCCTGTCTGATATAGCCTAAAATCAAATAGTCGAGGACGACCAGCGCCGGCGAAGTAAGACTGCAACCCTGTTTCTTCCAGAGTCGCTTCTGGCCCCACAAGAAACATGCTTGTTATCAAGGTCGACTGCTCCTCTTTGGTGTCTCGCCATGTTTCGTTCAGCAGTATGGCGCCCCAGTGCGTCAGAAAACCAACTTCTCTCAAGAAATCTGCAAACCGACCCTCTGTTCATTTGGACTGCACATTACACATCATGACGGCAGAAGAAATGGACAATTCTTGAAGCTTCGCGTATTCCCACCAGCCCGTAGCCTGGCTCAAGCCACTCTGGCTCGAGGGAGCCTAGCCGGCTTGCGCCTGTCGGGCCTGCCGCCGACGAGGGCCTGGAGGAAGCCCCGCTCCTCCCTCCAGGCCCTCGTCCCCGGGCCATGGAGTCTCGCTTGGCGCGGCGGCGGCGGCTGCGACGTGCTGCCGTCTGCCGCGCCGCTGCCCGCGCCGCCGGCGCCGCTGGTGCCGCGTCGGCCGCGGGCGCCGGTGGCGCCGCGCCCGCGACCGGCGTCACGGGCGATGCCGGCTTCGCGGCCGCTCCGCGCGCCTCGCCGCTTCCGGGGCTGGCGCCTCGGGCTGCCGCGGCGGCCGGCCGTGGCGAGGCCGCCGCGGCCGCCGGCGCTGTGGCGCGTGCTGCGGCGCTGGGGCCGGCCGCGGCGGCCGCGGCCGCCGCGGGCGCGGCGGCCGCCGCCGTGGCCGCGGCGGCCGCGGGTGCCGCCGCGGCTGCCGGAGCGCCTGCCGAGGCCGGCGTGGCCGCCGCCGCCGCCGTCGCCGACGCCGGCGGGCCGCTGGCGGCGGCCGCTGATCGTGTCGCCGGGGACGGCGGCTGGCTGGCCGCGGCTGCGGGTTCCGCCGCGCCCTCCGCGGCGCCCTCCGCGGCCGCCGCCGCCGCCGCCGCCGCCGAGGACAGCCTCTCGTGCAGCGGGTGGGGCGACTGGGCGCTGTACTCGGACTCCCCGCCGCGCGCCTTCGAGAGCAAGCTGGGCGTGCAAGCGCCTGTGGGCGTCTGGGGCCCCGCAGGCTTCACGCAGGACGGTGACGCCGCGGCCCTCAGGAGGCGCCGCGAGACTGATGTCTCCCCGTCCTTCGAGGGGGAGTTCGAGGTCAGTTCGAACGGTCTGGCCGCCCTCCCCACGGTGCCAGAACCAGGCTGGCTGCAGATCGTGGCGCATTGCCTCTACTGCGAGTCGGGCCCGTTTGGGGTACAACCTGGACCCCAGCGGTTCCGAGGTGTACAAGAGGGAGGACACCGCGGTCCCTGAAAAGATGAAGCGGTCCCTGAACGCGGAGCTGGCCAACGGCCGCCTGGCTATGATGGCCATCATCTGGATGTTCCTCCAGGACGGCCTCATGGGCTCCGCTTGGGGCGACTGGGTGACCTACACGGATTCGCCGCTGCGCGCCCTCGAGAGCGAGTGGGACCTGCTGCCGCCCGTCGGCCACTGGGACCCGCTCGGCCTTGCGAAGGACGTCTGTGCGGACGTCCTCCACAGGAAGATGGGCATCGAGGTCGAGCACGGCCGCGTCACCATGTGGGCCGCCATAGGGTACATCGTGCAGAAGTTCTTCTTGTGGCCAGGAGGTGTCGTCCTCGAGGGACCTGCCCTTGCGAGTCTTCCGAAAGGCTTGAGCATTCCGGGCAAGGTGTCTGGTGCCGACTGGGGGCAAATGTTTCTGCTCTTCGGCTCCCTCGAGCGTCGCGCGGCCAGACAGGGCCCAACGGATCCTCCGGGCAGTCTCAGCAGGACCGAGGCGGGCTTCGGAAAGTCGTACTTCGGGGCCTTCGGAGGGTTCAAGGGGGGCAGCATCGAGGACCCTGAGAAGAGCAAGCGGTCCCTGAGCGCGGAGCTGGCCAAGGGCCGCCTGACCAGGACGGCCATCATCGGGATGTTCTTCCAGGACAACCGCACGGGCTCCGCCCGGGGCGACGGGGTGACCTACTCAGGCTCGCCGCTGCGCGCCCTCGAGAGCGAGCTGCGCGTGCAGGCGCCCGTCGGCCACTGGGGCCCGCTCGACCTCAGCGACCTCGCTGAGGTCCACGTTCACAACCACGTCGACGACGACCACGACCGCGACGGATACGAAGACGACCACGACCACGACCCTGACGACTCGACCTCCCCCATGCGGGCACACATCGCCGACCCCTCCCTCTCCTCCGTCAATTTACCAGATCTTGCGGCTATCTGCTGCGCCTCCTCCTCTCCTCCTCCCCCGACTGCGCAGGGCACTCTCCCAGCAGGGCGTGGGCGCAACCCGCAGGTTGTGCCATGCTCCTCCCGCGCCGTGCAAGGAGAACATCCCCAGGCTCAGGCTGAGGCCACCAACGCCCCCCCCCCCCCTTCCAGCAGGGCCAACAGGCCAGAGGAAAGGAGTGGGTAGTTACGGCGGAGGCGGCGGAGGCCGTGGAAGCCGCGGAACATCCCCCTCAGGATAATCAGCCCGCCAGCTGTCCTCTGGGGGGGCCACGCGCTCTGCAGGGGGACCGCAGAGCTGCCACCCAGACGCGGGACAGCGAAGCCATGCGCCGGTTCGTCGAGAGAAACCTCTTCGCGCCTATTCGCCCTCCGTCCCCTGACAGTGACCGGCTGCGCCACAGCTGCCGCAGCTGCTACTGCAGCAGCAGCAGCGGCAGCTTGCCCCCCCCCGTTTCGTCGACTGAAGACAACGTTCCAGGAGGGAAGCGACGCGCGGTTGAGGCAGAGGCCGCGATGCCACCCCCCACTTCGTGGACAGACGATGGTGTCCTGGTCGGGAATCGAGAGGAGGTTGCCAGCAGTGACCAGTGCGCAGCTCACACGAACGTTCCCCCGCTTCAGCTGCACAAGCAGGCCAGAGGAAAGGAACGGGAAGCCACTGCGGAGACGGCGGAGGCTGCGGAAGACGCGGAGTACCCCCCTCTGGACAAACTGTCCGTCAGCAGTCCTCTGCGCCAGCAAGACAGAGGAATGGTGGGGGAAGTCGCGGCAGAGACGGCGGGGGCTGCGGAAGCCGCGGGATTTCCCCCACAGCGCAACCAGTGCGCCAGCTGTCCTCCGGGACGCAGTCTCCAGGGCGCGGCCCATGCGAACGACCCTCGAGAGGAGGCAACATACAGCGACCAGTGTACGGCTCAAGCGCAGGGCACTCTCACTGCAGGACATGGGCGCAACCCATATCTCGGCACAGGCGAAGCCGAGGCCGACGCCGAAGCCAACGACGACGCCGACGCCGACGCCGACGCCGACGACGCTGACGTCGACGACGTTGACGCCGACAACGACGTGGTTGCGCCATGTTCCCCCCGCGCCGTGCAAGGAGAGCATCCCCAGGCTGAGGCTGTGGCAGACGTCTCGGGCCACTATACGCGGACGCACGCCTGCGAGGGAAGAGCCATCCAAGACGACTCGACTTGCCCCACGCGAGGATACATCGCCGATCCCCTCTCCTCCTTCAATGTACCTGATCTTGCGGCTATCGGCTGCGCCTCCCCCCCCCCTCCTCCTCCTACTGCTCGGGGCACTCTCACTGCAGGGCATGGGCGCAACCCGCAGGCTGTGCCGCGTTCCCCCCGCACCGCGCAAGGAGAGCATCCCCGGGCTGAGGCTGAGGCAGACGACTCGGGCCACGATGCGCGGGCGCTCAGTGCTGCGCAGGGCACTCCTACTGCAGGACATGGGCACAACTCCCATCCTGGCACGCGCCGCCCAATTGGGGGCAGTTCCCCCCGCGCCGCGCCAGTCTGGCGGCCAACCTTGAGGGCTGCAGTTCCCCACGGGGTCCTGCCGGGCGCGCAGCTGGAGCTGTCGCGAGCAGATCGCGAGCCCCCCAGCCAGGACAGCGAGGCCCTTGCGGTGGATACTGGCGGCCAGGACACACGGCCACACCAGAGGCCCAGCCCGCGGCGATGGCCAGAGCCCAAAGACCCCCACACGGGGCAGCAGCTGTACAAAACAGGAATCAACAACATCCTGTGGGACCTCCCCGGGGAGACGCCCGGCGAAGCGATGCGACGACTCCAAGTCACACTAGGACTTATGTTCACTGGCACCTGGCACGCTTTCGCCAAGCGGCAGTCTGTGCCCGGCAGAGAGGGCGCACTCGACCCGCTTCGGCACTACCCGCAGACCTGCCACCTGTTCTTGGAGTCTTTCCGCAGCCACAAGTCCGACGTGCGGGTCTTCAGCGCCGCGCTGGGCCTCAACGTCGACTGGGCCCGGCAGTGGCAGCTGCACCTGGGTCGGCGGCGCCCGGCCCACGTGGCTTTGCGAGCCGCCCACAGCTGGGGGGCCACGGGCCACGGGACAGCCATCCAGACACAGGACAACGCAGCCCTTCGTCGGCCCTTCCTCTGACCCATACGGGGTAACTGCCACGGGTGACGCTGCTGTCCTGCACAAGTGGTGCATCCTTTGGCAGGCTCCTCCTTCCCACGGCGGGCCCGGCCCTGCTGTGGAGGTTGTTCCCCCAGATCCTGCGACGGAGTGCATCCGACGACTGGTGGCCTTGCTCTGGTGGCGTTTCCCCCCCGCTAGGCTGGCGCCTTCCCGCTGACTACACTCCGACTACGCCTTGTTGGGTCCTCGGCTGCTTGTTTCGCCACGCCGGGTCCTGTAGGCCTCGTGCGCGGCCGCGGCGTCGACCCTGGCGGCGGCCACAAACGACTGACGACCAGAAGAAAACGGACGCTTAAGGACACGGGGGAACGGTCGCTTAAGGACACGGGGAACACGGGCGTGGGTCGGAGCGGAATGACACTGCGGAAGCGGCGGAGGCTGCGGCAGCCGCGGAGCATCCCCCTCTGGACAGTCGGTCCGACTGTGACGACGATGCGCTTCCGACGAGGCTCCGAGGTGGCCTTGCTCTGGTGGCGTTTCCCCCCCACCAGGCTGGCGCCTTTCCCCTGTCTACATTCCGACTTCGCCATGTTGGGTCCTCGGCTGCCTGTGTCGCCACAGTCTGTGTCGCCTGGCCCACCTACGCCTCTCCTTCCTCCAGTATTCACTTGATTTGCGGCTATCGCTTGCCCTCCTCCCCCTCCTCCACGCACGCCGAGGTGCTGCACATCCTACGACTGGTGGCCTTGCTCTGGTGGCGTTCCCCCCCCACCAGGCAGGCGCCTTCCCTCTGACTACATTCCGACTACGCCATATGCTATGAAGTCGTACGAGGGCTGCAGCGCCGCGGCGGACTGGGACCCGAACTGGTGCTACGTGCAGGGCGGTTCCACTTGCAACCAGGCCCGGAACCCCACCGTGGTCGGCGAGACGCGCAGGTGGCGCGAGTGCGGCTCCTGCATCTGCATGACGGAGTGGAACTAAGATGGCAATGCCGACGGGGTTATGGAGCCTACGAGGGCTGCAACGCCACGACCGACTGGGACCAGAGCTGGGCTACGTGCAGGGCGGTTCCACTTGCAACCAGGCCCCGGGCTCCACCGTGGTCGGCGAGACGCGCAAGTGGCGCGAGCGCGGCTCCTGCGACTGCATGACGGAGTGGAACTACGATGGCGACGCCGACGGGGTTATGGAGTCGTGCGAGGGCTGCAACGCCGGGCCATTTGGGACCAGAGCTGGAGTTACGTGCAGGGCGGTTCCAACTGCAGCTAGGCCCTGGACTCCACCTTAGTCGTTGAGACGCGCAAGTGGCGCGAGTGCGGCTCCTGCAACTGCGTGACGGAGTGGAACTACGTTGGCGATGCCGACGGGGCTATGGAATCGCACGAGGGTTGCAGCGCCACGGCAGACTGGGACCAGAGCTGGCGCTACGTGCAGGGCGCTTCCAAGTGCAACCAGTATCTGAGCCCCACCGTGGTCGGCGAGACGCGAAAGTGGTGCGAGTGCGGCTCCGGCAACTGCAGGACGGAGTGGAACTACGATGGCGTTGCCGCCGGGGTTATGAAGTCGTACGTAGGCTGCAGCGCCACGGCCGACGGGGACCAGGGCTGGTGCTACGTGCAGGGCGGTTCCAAGTGCAAACAGTATCTGAGCCCCACCGTGGTCGGCGAGACGCGCAAGTGACGCGTGTGCGGCTCCTGCAACTGCAGGACGGAGTGGAACTGCGATGGCGTTGCCGCCGGGGTCATGGAGTCGTACGAGGGTTGCAGCGCCGCGGCCGATTGGGACCAGAGCTGGTGCTACGTGCAGGGCTGTTCCAACTGCAACCAGGCCCTGGACTCCTCCGTGGTCGGCAAGACGCGCAAGTGGCGCGAGTGCGGCTCCCGCAATTGCATGACGGAGTGGAACTGCGATGGCGATGCCGACGGGGTTCTGGAGTCGTACGAGGGCTGCAGCGCCGCGGCCGACTTGGACCAGAGCTGGTGCTACGCGCAGGGCATTTCCAACTGGAATCAGGCCCTGGGCTCCACCGTGGTCGACGAGACGCGCATGTTGGGTCCTCGGCAGTCTGTGTCGCCTGGCCCACCTACGCCTCTCCTTCCTCCAGTATTCACCTGATTTTCGGCTATCGTTCGCCCTCCCCCCCCTCCTCCACGCGCGCCGTGGTGCTGAACATCCGACGACAGGTGGCCTTGCTCTGGTGGCGTTCCCCCCCCGCCAGACAGGCGCCTTCCCTCTGGCTACATTCCGACTACGCCGTGTTGGGTCCTCGACTGCCTGTGTCACCACACGGCTCTCTTCCTCCTCCTTTGTTTTCCACTGATTGCGGCTATCGGCTGCGCCCCCCCCCCCTCCTTCACGACGACTGCGGTGGCGGGCCATTCGACCACCACCTGCGGGTGGGCCCTGGTTAGGCACTCTCCTGCACAAGTGGTTCATCCTTTGGCAGGCTCTGCCTTTCCTCGGCGGGCCCGTCCCGCTGCGCGACGCCGACGACCTTCCCCCCTGACTCGCCCCGGGCAACGCTCTGTTGGGTCCTCGGCAGTCCGTGTCGCCTGGCCCCCTTTTCCGACCTCGCCATGTTGGGTCCTCACGTCAATTCCTCAGGTGCCGGGTTCAGTGGGACCCGCTTCGAGCGCTCCGTGAGTAAGACTCGAACACGTGAGGTGTTCTGTGAGTGAGGCCTGGTTTCCTCCCCCCCTTCCCTCGTCGCCGCCCGCGTCGCCCCCTCCTCCCCCCCTCGTCGTGTTGAGCTGGCGCCGTCTCGGCGACTCCTCACATTCTCGACGCTAAGATGCGTCTCCCTGAAGACGACGACTTGTATTGGGGCTGGTCGGGTTACGCTTTGCACCGGCCCATGAATATATTTTGTCGTGTTGAGCTGGCGCCGTCTCGGCGACTCCTCGCATTCTCGACGCTAAGATGCGTCTCCGTCAATTTAGTTCATTTCGCTCTGTGAATGTGCAGCTGCGAGCTTTCGCACATCATCTGGCTCTGTGCCCCAGTCAGCCCGATGGACCCGCCCTCTGGACTCTTCCTTGCGGGCCGCAGATCAAAAAGTATCCCCACCAGCCCATCCAGAAACGATCAGCAGGGGAGTTGGTGAATCAGGGGCGGCAGAACGCATGCAGTCGCGCAGCCGTCTTCGAGAACACAAGCATCACACATAGCTTCCCGCATTGAAATTTAAGTTGGAAGTCGGTGCAAATTACGATGGTGTTTCGATGAGAGGTGAGGGGTATTTCGATGACTCGTAATGGCTGTTGCACTGACTTGTATATTAAACTCGCGTGCGTTCCGAAACTTGGAGGCATCTTGGGGCCCTCTTGGGATTCTCTTGGGCCCCTCTTGGGGTCTCCTGGGGCTCTTTCTTGGGGCTCTCCTGAGGTCCTCTTAGGGCCTTCTTGGGGCTCTTTTGGGGCCTTTTGGGGCCCTCTTCGGTCTCTTTTGGAGGGTCTTGGAGCCCTCTTGGGGCTCTTTGGGGGGGTTCTGGGAGGCCTCTCGGGGCCGTCTTGGTCCTTATGGCTAAAGAAGGGGGGGGGGGGGGGCAATTCTTGCCCCCCCCTTCGGAGGCTCAAAAATGCTGTTTTGGGACCCTCGTGGCCCGCTTCTTGGAGCGTTCTTGGGCGCTCTTGGGGCTGTTTTGGGGCTCTCTTGGGCCCCTCTTGGGGCTGTCTTGGGCCATCTTGGGGTCATCTTGAGGCCTCACGAGTTTTTCGGAGGCGAAAAAGCGAGAAGGCAAAAAACATGGATGTTCCTTAGGTTGTTGAAGGATTTGGGCCTCTTGGGGGGGTCCTTGGAGGCCTCGGAGGGCACTTGAAACCGTCTTGGGGCCGTCTTGAGGCCTCTTGGACGCGTGTCGGAGGCTATCTTGACCCGTCTACCGCTATCTTGGGCCATCTTGGAGGCCATCTTGCGCTCTCGGAGGCCCTCTTGGAGCCATCTTGGGCCATCTTGGACGCTGCTATGGGTCCTTCCCCCCCCCGGTCCAAACGCAGGGAGGGGGGGGGGAGGTAAACCTACCGAGCAGGGAAAGGCAGGAGGTTGGAAAGGGAAACGCCCTAGACCACCTGCGCCCAGAGGGCTGGTGGGATTCTTCACTGCCGGCGTATCCCCTGTCGGGGAAGCGCGCGCAATTGTGAATGTTGCGAAAATTGACCTTCGATGTAGAAGTGAATGGTGTATGAGAATTTGGCTCCGACGGGAACCACTCGTCAATTCTGGCGGCAACGCCTCCTACTCGCCGAGCAGATCGTTGACAGCACCCTCCACCTTAGCGATGTCGATGTCGATGCCGAGCTTCTGGAACTCAGCGCCGTCCAACTTGAAAGTGCCACCGTTCTCTTCCGACCATTTTCTGGCCCGCCGACGCTTCACCATCAATATCCTCGACGGGTAGTTCACACGTACGTCTTCCGGTTGTACCACTCCCAGCTCCATGAGAGCTCGCTTGTATTTGCAAAGGGTCTGAGTTCTTTTCCGTTCTGCTGGGCTTTTGGTAGCAGTTTCCCACTGATCTCTCTACTTGTATTTCGGCCTCGACTTCCCAACAAGACTGGCGAAGTAGTTTTTGTGCCCCCTGGGGTGCCGAAAGCTTCCCAGGTGCGCCTCAGAGGACCCAGCGAAACTATCCCTGCGCGCCCCCAGCGCACGTTCCGCGAGGCAACTGGAACCCCAACGGGTCCCCCAGAGCACACGAGCCTCCAAGACACTCCAGAAGTTCCCAGCAGCAAGATGAGACGAGCACCATGAGCACATATCTCTTCGTCTGAACTCTTCCCCGTAGCCCAGTGAAGCCCCCAAGAGGCAGATCCTTCCTTGCCCATGCCACTCTCACAAATCATCCCTACCTGCATTTCAAGGTCGGGGTTCGTGGCAATATCAGGTTCCCTCTCTGAGCCAGCCCCCCCTGACGTTCCCCCTCAGGTGGGAGACTGGGTCGACGTGCGCGACTTCGACCTGTGGCGGGGCTGCCGAGTCTCGGCGAAGACCGAGGCAGAGCTGATCTTGCAGGTGCCCTCGCGCTGGGGCCCCGGCTACTCCGAGCTTCGGCTCCCGCGGTCGTCCCCTCAGCTGGCGCCCTTCCGCTACAAGTCCCGAGGCCATTCCGTGCAGGAGCGTACGCCTGCGGACTGGGAGCAGGTGCACAAGCTGAAAACATCGTAAACATAGATTGTCCGAGGTCCGCGCAGATTGCTTGGATCTGCGCTGGACTCCCTTCCCTGGCGCGCGGAGCGCGCCAGGTGGAGCCAGCGCCGATCCAAGAAATCTGCGGAGAGGTCAGAAAGTGTGTGTGTGTGTGTATGCATGCCGTTATCCTTTGTTCCAATCTAAGGTGGCGGCCGAGTGCCGCCGCTGCTGCCAGCGGCTCACGGCGCTGGAGGCGGTGCTCCCGGACCCGGCCCCCGCGGGCTGGTCGCCCCACAGTGTCACCGGCCTGCTCTGCGGGGACGTGCCCGAGCTGGTGGACCAGCTCGGAGAGGAGAGAAAGCGGCACGAGCGCTCACTGGTCAGAGGTCTGCGCGGGCTTCCTGGATCGGCCCTGGGCCCCCCTTAGCGCCGCCGTCGGCGGCGCCCCTGGCGCGCTCCTCGGGCGTTGCGCAGCAGGGGGATCCAGGGCTGCAGGAGCTGGGGCCCCGAGGGGGCCCCCTTTCGGGCCCCGGAGGTGCACGAAAGGAAGGTGAGCCTTTCTCCTCCCCCCCCCCCCCGTGCATGGCCCCCCATTGCGCAACACCCGAGCTCCGCGCGCCAGGGAGGGGGGCCAAGTGCCGATCCAAGGAGTCCGCGCGCGCGGACCTCTGGAAGCTGGTGGATTTTCATGTCGTCCGCTTTCGTTTGGTCCTCTTTCGGATCGTCCTCTATCGTTTCGCCTTCTTTCGAAACCCGGGCGAGATGAAACTGGAGGAACCGCAGCAGACAAATCGAAGCGGACGAAGTGAAGCGGACGAGATGAAATTCGGACGACATGGAGCGGAGTCAAGCCAGCCTGCTTGCGCGCCGCCCTTCCCTTCTCCCGCCAGCTGCTGACCCGTGAGTACGCGGCCGCGGGGCCGTCAGCCGGGGCGCAGGCGCGGGAGGCGAACAGGATTCAGGGGCAGCGTTAGGGTGATGGGCTCAGGGGGAGATGCATCGACCCCAATCGCCCGAGGATCGCCGACAAGGGCCTGATAGCTCACTCCGCCCTGGAGCGGGCGCCTCTGCTATCGGGTGCCTATCTCGCCGATCTATCGGCGATCTTTCGCTGATTCCAGCTCGATAGTTCGCCCCCCGCCCCCCCGAGTCGGTTCACCGCGAACGTTGCCGTTCAAGGATGCTGCTGCAGTTCCTGCGCTTCTTCTGCACCTGGCTCCGCTGCGCGCCCCGGCTCCTCCTCGCCGAGGGGCGCCGGCTGTCCGCGCCGCCAGCCGCCCTCTCCTGCGTGGTGGCCGCGTGTGCCGCCGCGCTCCCCGACCTCGCGGCCGTGTTCGGCCGCGCCATCGGGATGGGGGAGGAAGTCGGGGGGAGGTGGCAACGGGCGCCGACCAGCAGAGGAGGTCGAGCTGAGGTAACGGTGGTTGGCCTTCGGGGGGGGGGCCCTCGTCGCTACGGCTGGACGCAGCCCGGAGAAGGCTCGTGCGCTTGGGCCCCGAGGGCGGTCCGAGGACCGACTTGGGGTTGCTGTTGCTTCAACTTGCCCTGCTGCAAGACAAGGGGGGGCTGGCTGCCTGGCTCAGGGGGGGAAGCATCGGGCACCCACCTGCCCAGTCCCCCATCGGAGGCCTGTCGCCGATCTGTCGGCGGTGTGTCATGTATTCCAGGTCATTGTTTCTCCGCCCACGAAGGTCCCCCACTCCAGCACCCCCTCAGGTGGAAGGCGGACTGCCGTGCCAGAGCCTTCTTCGACGCCCACCACGCGCTCCCAGAGCGCGACGGGGCCACCGCGCTGTGGCCCGGGGCCGAGGAGGCGTGGCTGCGCGAAGCGGTCGCCGCCGCCACGGGAGGCCCGGGGCGCTCCGGCAGCGTCAGCGTGCCGCGTTCGTGGCTGCTGGTGAAGCTGAGAGGCATCGACGAGGACGCGACGGCGGTGGAGGTCTCGGTTCTGGAGGAGGCGCTGCGGCAGGCGACCCTGTGGCAGTTCAACGTGGCCACGTTCAGCGCCATGGGTGGCTTCCAGGCGCTGCTGGGCGCCGTGGCAGTCGGGACGCTGGGAGGCGCCGGGGCTGACGGCCGTGGCCCAGCGGGCGTCTCCCCCGAGCATCCGAACCACCAAAAAACACGAATTGAAAACAAAATTATGCTAACGGAGTTCCCCACATATAGATGTTACGGGGTTAGCGTGATCACGAGGGCATACAAGCAGTATCAAACATGAAAGCCAATCATGTGTAGATATGTTTATGGAAAGGCCGACGAAGGCGAGGAGGGGA
Organism: Prorocentrum cordatum; assembly: GCA_963575745.1. NCBI lineage: Eukaryota > Dinophyceae > Prorocentrales > Prorocentraceae > Prorocentrum > Prorocentrum cordatum. The sequence goes on along the minus strand of CAUYUJ010002614.1, from coordinate 261,483 downwards.
AACAGCACGGAAGGATGATGGATGTGTAGGACGCGGTCCACAGAAGTCGTATCGTCTTTCGCATCATCATGAGCATCAGCATCGTCATACTCATCATTAGCATCGTCGTCGTCATCGTCGTCGGCGTTATCATGGTCATCATCATCAGCATCATCACCAGCGTCATCATCAGTATCATCATCGCCATCGACACTACCGTCGCCACCATCATCAGCATCGTCTCTCGCTCGTCCTTGTCCTCCTCCTCCCCCTCATCATCATCGACCTCCTTCTCCCTGGCGGGACCCCCCAGAAGGGGTGCTCTGTTGGCCTCCCTGGAGGGGTGGGAGGGGCACGAAACCTGATTGATAACATGGTGTGCGAATACCTGCTCGCTCAGGCGGGGCCTCCCTGGAGGGGTGGGAGGGGCACCAAACCTGATAAATCACATGGTGTGCGAATGCCCTGCTCGCTCAGGCGGGGCCTCCCTGGAGGGGTGGGAGGGGCACGAAACCTGATGAATAACATGGTGTGCGAATACCCTGCTCGCTCAGGCGGGACCTCCCTGGAGGGGTGGGAAGGCCACGAAACCTGATGAATAACATGGTGTGCGAATACCCTGCTCGCTCAGGCGGGACCTCCCTGGAGGGGTGGGAAGGCCACGAAACCTGATAAATAACATGTGGTGCGAATACCCTGCTCGCTCAGGCGGGGCCTCCCTGGAAGGGTGGGAGGGGCACGAAACCTGATAAATAATATGGTGTGCGAATACCCTGCTCACTCAGGCCGGGCCTCCCTGGAGGGGTGGGAGGGGCACGAAACCTGATAAATAACATGGTGTGCGAATACCCTGCTCACTCAGGCGGGGCCTCCCTAGAGGGGTGGGAGGGGCACGAAACCTGATAAATAACATGGTGTGCGAATACCCTGCTCGCTCAGGCGGGGCCTCCCTGGAGGGGTGGGAGGGGCACGAAACCTTAAATAACATGGTGTGCGAATACCCTGCTCGCTCAGGCGGGGCCTCCCTGGAGGGGTGGGAGGGGCACGAAACCTGATAAATAACATGGTGTGCGAATACCCTGCTCGCTCAGGCGGGGCCTCCCTGGAGGGGTGGGAGGGGCACGAAACCTGATAAATAACATGGTGTGCGAATACCCTGCTCACTCAGGCCGGGCCTCCCTGGAGGGGTGGGAGGGGCACGAAACCTGATAAATAACATGGTGTGCGAATACCCTGCTCGCTCAGGCGGGGCCTCGATAAATGGAGAGGCACGAAACCTGATAAATAACATGGTGTGCGAATACCTGCTCGCTCAGGCGGGGCCTCCCTGGAGGGGTGGGAGGGGCACGAAACCTGATAAATAACATGGTGTGCGAATGCCCTGCTCGCTCAGGCCGGGCCTCCCTGGAGGGGTGGGAGAGGCACGAAACCTGATAAATAACATGGTGTGCGAATACCCTGCTCGCCCTGGAGGGGTGTGAGGGGCACGACACCTGATAAGTAACATGGTGTGCGAATACCCTGCTCGCTCAGGCGGGGCCTCCCTGGAGGGGTGGGAGGGGTACGAAACCTGATAAATAACATGGTGTGCGAATACCCTGCTCGCTCAGGCGGGGCCTCCCTGGAGGGGTGGGAGGGGCACGGAGCCTGATAAATAACATGGTGTGCGGATACCTTGCTCGCTCAGGCGGGGCCTCCCTGGAGGGGTGGGAAGGCCACGAAACCTGATAAATAACATGGTGTGGTGGTATGGTCTGGTATGGTCTGGTATGGTGTGGATTGGTATTAGTTGGTGGTGTGCATGGTGTGGTAAGGATTGGTATGGTTGGTGTGACGTGGTATAGCATGGCATGGTATGGTATGGTATGATATGGCATTGTACTGTATGGCATGGCATGGCATGGTATGACATGGCATTGTATTGTATGGTATGGCATGGCATGGTATGATACGGCGTTGCATGGTATGGTATGGTAAGGTATGGTGTGGAGAGGCATGGTATGGTATGGGATGGTGGATGCATGGTATGGTATGGTAAGGTATGGTTTGGAGTGGCATGGTATTGGTATGGTATGATACGGTATGGGGTGGTGGAGGAAGCGGGAGGAAGAGGAGGAGGAGGAGGAGGAGGAGAGGATGTTCCGGGAAAACACGAACCCCACTCAGGATGTGGGGAAGAAAAGCCACTTCCAACGTTTAGAGCTAAGGCTTTAATTTTTGCGTTCGGATTTATTTTTTTTTTGGAATTTGACAAGAGGGCTAGATGAACTGTGCGTGATGATGTTATTTTCAATCTCGAGCGAGAGCCCGTTTCAAGAACGTGTAGGCCGAGGCCATCCCCAGAACGAGGACCCAGAGCGTCCATCTGTCGCCTTAGTCACCGACCACAGCCTTGGTCACAGCAGCCCTCGCGTAATAGCAATTTGGGTTCAAGCTATGCCGTTGACAGGAGGGGTTCGCCAAAACCTGAAAAGACAACGTCAAGATGAATCCACGACCGATGACCATAGTGTTCTGGAAAATGATGCTGATGAGATTCGTGCGTTTCATTTTGGTGGTCGCCAGAAAGCGGCGAAATTGGGACAATTTCTGGCAAGCATGTATCTGGTTGGTCGTGTGAGCGCTCCAGAGATTGTCGAAGGTTGCTTGGCAGCGAAAGCATCTGGCGTTGGACAACACGAGGAGGCATTGCGCGATATCGCATCAGCTGGTTCTGGCGGGAAGCATCGTGGCAATTGTCATCGAGATGTTAGTTCGAAGCTCAATCGGCGAACTGATAAGCCAATGTTGTGTGCATCCACTGTTCCTTTCTGGGATAACGACAAAGAGGAGAAGGTTGACCAAGTGTGTTATTTCCTGCTGCCACACGGGATCACCGACTGGGTCCGTCAGAAACCAGCCGATTCTTCAGTTTTCTTTACGTGTGTCAACGATCGAATACAGGATAAGTTGAACAATTGGAAACGTCGCATGGGCGTGGACGGTGATACAGTGGCTTGTGGTCTTTGGGGTGACAGCGCAACTTTCCATACGCGGGATCGATTATTCTTGATTTGGTTTAACATTCTGGCGAAGGGGCAACACGTGAAGCGCTATTGGATCTGCAGCTTCGCCAAAACATCTGCTTGCAAGTGCGGCTGCTTCGGAAGATGTACATACGATGCAATATTCAGAGTTCTTGCCTGGTCATTCTCTTCTCTACTCTCTGGTGAATTTCCAAGCGTGCGTGATGACGGGATTGCTTTCACAGATTCAACGTTGATTGGGGGCAAGGCCCGAGCCTCCCAAGCTGGCGCTGCCCTTCGAACTAAAGGGGGGGGGGTCGCGCAGAAACGGGGGGACTGGAGCTGGATGAAAAATTCGCTCGGCATGGTCGGCTGGGGGGGGGGGTGAAGGAGCAGAGAAGCGCTGCTGCTATAAGTGCATGGCCAATGAGACGCTCATACCGTTTACCGACCCGACTGAAGCTGCCCTCTGGCGGGCCACTATGCTCACGCATGCATCATACATTGCTACCTGCTCCAACGAAGGATCCTGCGCGTCGAGGTTGTTCGAAATACCTGGGTTCCAATTCGAGTACGTCGGCATTGACCTCGTGCACTGCTTCGACCTCGGCGTCTGCCAATATTTCTGCGCATGTGTTCTCTATGAGTTGTTCCTCGAATTCAATGGCGTCTTCTCCGGGCCGAATGATCAGGCGATGTTGGATCGCGTTTCGCGCAGCTGTGCTCGGGAGGGGCGGGGGAATGGAGACGCGCTGGAACGCAAACTTATCGGGCACTGGGAAGCCGCAAGCAAATGAGAATCGTAGAGGGCGAACTCCATCCCTCCCCCCTCCCCCAAGCGCAGAGCCGAGCGAAACAGTAATCCCAAATCAGTTGTCATACATGCTGATGCTGATCAAACAGGCAGCTAAGAGCTTGGGTTTCGACAAGCCAGCTGTCCACAAACTGACGTTGACCACGGTTCGCAGCAAGGGCGCCCCAACAATGAACGAAAACATCGGGGGGCAAAGAACTCAGGGGGCCGTTGAACCACATCCTCGAGCACATGGTTCCTATGGACACTGACCACAAGCGGCAGCGTTTTCATGCGTGCAGGTGCTCCACACTCATATACAAAGAGCTCGAATCATGAGGCCCTGGTTCTGGTGATACGGTTGCCGGGCTGGCCCGACAAGGACTCGTTCTTTATGGGGGGGTATGCAAAAAGGTGGTATCGTCAGTAGGGCATGGCAGCGCCGAGGCTTCGCGCTCTTGAAATTGCATTTCAAAATGCATCAGCTGCAGCATTGCCTGGGGGCCCAGGTGCGAGACAGCGGTGACCCCAGGCTGCGCTGGCGTTACTGCGACGAGTCTGAGATTGGCGCTGGAGTAAGAGTCGCAGAGAGTGTGCGTCCCAGCATGGTCCACAGAGGCGCGTTGCAGAAACATAGGTTACAGCCGTGGTAGTTGCCAACCTGTTCCATGATCCATATCATGTGGCGCTACGTTTCGCGCGACAATTTAAAACGTAAGCAAAAATCGCATCCAGTGTCATCGCCAGGGATCGCACTCGAGCCAGTAGAGCGCGAGGAGGAGGAAGAGGCGGAGGAGGAGTAAGAGGAGGAGGAGGAGGAGGAGTGAGAGGAGTAGGAGGAGTAAGAGGAGGAGGAGGAGGAGGAGGAGGAGGAGGAGGAGGAGGAGGAGGGGGAGGCGGAGAAGGAGGAGGAGGAGGACGATGATGATGATGATGACGGCGATGCTAATGAGGAGGGGGGGAAGGGGAGGGGAGAGAACGCTGGGGCGCCCGCGACGACGACGACAAGCACGGGATGCAGACGTTGGGTATAGGGCGAGTTGGGAACCGGGGGGGCGCGGGAAGACAGATCGCAGAAAGTGTCCCAACCCCCATCTCTGGTGAATGCCATTCATCGCATTTATCCCCGCCAGTCATTTCGCCCCTCAGCTGCGAATGTCAAACTCTGCACGCTGCAAGACAAGAGAAGGGCCAACCGCGCACCTGAAACAAACAGTCAAACAACACCAACAACAAGTCAACAACAGCAAATACAACGCCATAGGCAGACATGAGTCGACGAAGCTCCAGGGAGCCCAAACCAACGGTCTTCTGAACGAATGTTTCCCAAAAGTGCGCCGCTAAATCTCATTTCGCACTCGCCCGCCCGTGCCAATGCCCTGAAACATTTTGCATCCGCGGGCTGTCGTTCCGGTTTTCTCTGAAGCCAGTTCCGAGAGATCAATCAAGATGCCCAGCATTCCAGAACCCTTCGGGTGGTCGGACAGGAAAATATGCTTCTCGGGGCTTGCAAGCGTCTCGGGTCATCTCAGATACCTCTCGGGGCCCGCGCCTTGAAACTAAGGGGTGGGGGCCTGATGGGGGCAACCTGCGAGGTGACTCAGAAGCTGTTCAAACGGAGAGCCCACCCCCCGACGATCGTCAGGCCCTCCTCCTCCAACTCGTTCCCCCTCCCCATCCTTCATGGCCGTTTTGGCTCGAACAATGCCGTGCCCCATCTGCTTTGGTCCGTTGTCGCAGGGGTCGGCGTGGTTTTGGCCATGCGGGCACGCCGCCCATGAGCAGTGCGTGCGAGGGCACGCTCGAGGCACAGCCGATGCCCTCTATGCAGAGAGCCAGGGAGTGCTCACTATGGCGACGCAGTGATGGAGTCCGCCCCTTCATCTGCAGGTGCGCATTTGCCGGATCCCCCAAACGTCATCGTGTTTTGCTGCCCTAGGTCGCAGATGGCCGATGGCGACTTTCAACCTGATCGCTCAGACCGCCGAGCCCGATGGTCGCCGAACTACGTGAATGACACCTACGAGGAAGGGTGGATCTGCATGACGTGCGGCAACGAATACAACGACATAGGCTTCCAGCTCGAGCGGTTGCAGGCACCGTGGTGCCTGGAGCATAATGCATCTTGCAGCCTGGTTCTGGACATGCACTCTGCCAATGCGTTCTTCGCTTGCGGCATTCCTATGGAAGCAGACATCCCGATGCCACGCGCCGCGCGCCCGCGGGTTCAGATCCGCGGTCGTTCTGCAGAGGCGCCGATCGTAATTGAGTCGCAACCAGAAGTCGAAGCTCCACCGATTGAGCCACACGCCGAAGAGGAAGCTCTACCAGATACGTCTGAGGAGGTTGCAGAGTTGCGGCGCATTGCCGCTCGTGTAGAGATCATTGAGGAGCTTATTGAGCTCAGTCCAATTCTAGGCGACGCGTAGCTGCTTTGCCACTTAGCGCCTCTAGTGCGTTCTCGAAGTCCAGGGGTTGTTCAGTTGAAATCATCATCGTTTGCAATGGCCTTCCAAGGTGATCAGACATGCAGGGGGTTTCGGGCGATACATCAGTCGAGGCCCCGTTGGCAGCCTGACGAAGACTAAGGCGACGCTCAGCAGGGATTCAGTAGGTTCCAGAGGCCCCATTAAATATTAATTGGCCCAAAATTAATAAAGCAATGAAATTAATACAAAATGGATCATAATGAATTACAAGGAACCATTGTGTATTAATTTCATCGTTTATGAATTTCAGCCGAATTAATATAAAATGAAATCCAGGACGATCTAGGTGTCGGGGTAGCCCAAACTGAAACGACGGATTGACCATTCAAGTAGCTTGCCTGGGCCCACCCAATTCTGCATCTCCGTAGCCATCTTGCTCTCAGAGTATTGCGCGCGCCCTGAGAGGCCGGGGACTTTCATCCGTTGAACCATGCCAGGCCGGAAGCCGCTGCAACAGGACCAGCTGCCGAAGGCGTGCGTGGAGTTCAAGAAGCTGCTCGAACAGAACGGCGGCATCGATCCGACTTCAGCGGGATCGAAGGCGGTCTCGAAGCAACGTGATGCTGCAACGATGGCGATGCGCAACCACTTTGAGCGGCACAACCAGGCCAAGCTCATGGAGCACGAGGGTCTGCACGATGATGGGGGGCGTGCCGAGTGGCTTGCGGAATGCTTCCTGAACCCTGCTGAGGGAGGGTCCCTAGGTAAAACTTGGACGAATCGCACGACTGGCACGGAGGACCAGAAGCAGGAGCATTGGTTGACGATCGAACAGTTGGCGGGCCCAGAGTTTCTGAATTCGATGGAGCACGCGAAAGTTGCTGCACTGACCTGTCCTTCACGTCCGCACGCGGAGAGCCAGGCCCTGAGGGAGAATGGCGCGCTCCAGTACCAGTGGTTCACGACGGTCAAGAGCACCGCGAAGAGGACGGAGCAGGGCGCCGCCGTGGAGACCACTGCCACCATAGCTAATGAGAGCGCGGGGGAGGTCGCGGCCCACATGGCAGACACTAGGAACCCTGGCTTCTCAAAGCCCACAGCTGCGACAGTCCAGCGCGCCGCCAAGAAGCGCAAGGCCGTGGGCGACCCGAGCCTCAGCCCTGGGGAGAAGGAGCGCGCGATGACGCTCGAGAAGGTCACCGAGGCTGTCAACATCATGAAGACTTCCTACGACAAGGTCCAGAAGGACCTCGGAATGGCGTCGCTGGTCGAAGCCAAGCTGCAGGAGAAGAAGCGGGACACGACTGGCCCAGTCAAATACCTCAAGGCGGAGTCCAAGAAGGTCGACGATGCGACCGGCATCCTCAAGCAGGAGTGGATCGAAGCCAAGAAATTTCTCGATTCTGTCACTCCCACCACTTCGCTGGCAGAGATGCGTGCCAAGACCGTGGTGTACGAGACGCAGAACGAAACGATGCTCTGCGTCTGGAAGAAGTTCTCGAATGAGGTCCTTACCGAGTTCGACAAGAAGAAATAACCTTCTGTCGAGATCCATGGCTCCTAGCTTTTCTTGGGCAGTCTGAGGGTGCGCTGCTATGCTCTGTGCTGCGCTGTTGCTGCAGCCCGGCACATGCGATGCTCGCGCGTCACAAGTCTGCCCGCTTTTGCGGGCATGCATAGGGGGGGGGGGGCAGCGGAAGAGCACCTGCAACAACAATCACCTCCTCCTCACACACAATCCCCCTCCAGAAGTCTCCCAAGAGTTGTCCGAGAGCGCTCCCGCTTCAGAGGCCTCCATAAGTGTTTCCAGAGTAATCTGAGCCCCCGTATTTCGTTGCCTCCTGGCAGGGTAGGCCATGCGGAGAGTGCTTGAGGTGTTCGGGGATTACGGGTGAGATCTTGTACCGTTTACGTGATGGCCTCTATTTCCTTTCGTGGGTGGCGCGAAAATCGCCCTTGACCCCCCCCCCCCCCAAGGATTTTTGTTTCTTCCTCTGGGGGGGGTCAAGAAACACATTCTCAATGCATCTGATCCCCCCGCCTTGTTCGCCTTGGCCGAACCGCTAAACTGTATGACCGTTCTCTTCCTTCGCGTCCTCCTGTTCCACCTTTCCATCGCGCTCGGTCCCTGAGGTTTGAATCCCTCCTCCTCCTCCTCCCCCTCCTCCTCCCCCTTCTCCTCCCCCCCCATCATAGCCGCTTTGGCTCGAGAAAGGGCGCGATTGAATTCTTTTGTGATGGCCCTCAATCGGCGGCCAGCGTTCGTTGCAGATGAGGGGCAATCAACCTCGAACGTGATCTCTGAAGCGCTGGCGCCAGCGTTCCGAGATTCTATTTTTCGGCCACTTGAAGTGCGAGTGCAGTTCTGATGACATGAAGCTGGGGACCGATGTGGCCCAGCTGCAGTTGTATTCGGAGAAGCTGCTGGCGCCTTTGATCGCGCTGGACTGCGGTTGGGCCAGCGCGATTGAGTGCCCCGTAACGCGGGCTCCAGGGTCTGACTGCCATCTCCATTGAGGGTGGACGATCCTGGAGGCAGCGGTCGATGCACTTGATCCGCCAGGACACGCGCGGCGGCATTTTCGCCCAGACCGATGTCGCCACCGCTGGGCAGATCCTCCGGGATGCGTCGGAGCTCTCTGCTGCGTGGGCCGACTTTATGAGTAAGCACAGTACGAGTGCAAAGTTCGTTGCGTACAAGGTCAGGGCGATGCTGTCGCATCTGCGGATCAAGCAAGCCCAGTTCGCAAAGCTCAAGGGCATCGACAAGGAAGATAGTGCTCGCAACCACCCTGAGGAGCTCAGGAACGCATATGCAATGTTCGAAGTGCACAGGGCTCCTTCGCCACCTGCGACTGCCAGGAGGAATCCCTTCGTGGCATTCGCGGCCGAGCCAGAGCCCGATGATGACGAGGACGCGCCTGACTACGCCATGGACGACGGCAACGCTACCGTGATTTGCAAGCAGGTCGTGCTCGGTGAAGCCATTGCGTACGCCAACTTGCGGCTCCCAGGCGGGCGCGTCGCGATGGCTGACACGTGCACGAAGGGCGACACTTTTGCAGTGGCGCACTTCGCCGAGTTCGGCGAGACGCTCAAAACCGAGATCCTGAACAAATACATCTCGCCAGATGCGAAATTCCTCGTGAGGCCGAGCGTCCCGACTCCCACCCCGCCCATTGGTGAGAAGAAATGTAAGAAACGCAAGGGCAAGGTCGACGACGACGCCTCCGATGCTGAAGAGCCCGAGGAGCCAGCCGTCAAGAGGAAGCCGGCTGCTGCTCGCAGAAGGCCAGCCGCAGTCACCCCAGCAGAAGCCGAGGGCGACGGCGCCGAGGCTGCAGCGCCAGAGGCTGCAGCGCCAGCTGCTGCGTCAGAGACTACCAGGCGGATCCAAGTGATGAAGACGCTGCCGCGTGACGCCCAGCTCGCCTCGCCCGAGGGCCTCGGCACGTCGAAGACCTACACGATCACGAACGAACTCGGCCGCTGCTCCATCTGCGTTCGTTCGGACCAGAGGTGCTACTACGTGAACAATGTGACCGACTTGCCATCTCACTTCGATGGCATTCTGAAGATCAACTCGAAAAAAGGTGTCACGTGCTCGTGGGGCTCATGCCCCGTGTCAGCGTCTGCTGATGTTTCTGTTGCTGTTGCTGCTGCTCGGGGGAAGGTCTCCTCGATGACGGCAGAATCCGCCTTTTCTGCTGGTGCATGTATCGAAGACGCCTGCGGCGATTCACTGCCGCCCCCTGCCTTTTCGAAAACGCCTTTGTGGTCGAAATGTGGGCCAAAGCAGGCCCAAACTATCGGACCGCGTGCTCTCCGAATCGTCGTGGAACATCTTCGGGGAACACATGGAGGAGGAGGAGGAGGAGGGGGCGGATGAGGAGGAGGAAACCTTTTCTGGAGCCGCTTGGGAGAGCTCTTGGGTCAATTCGGGAGCTTTCTGGAGGCCTCCTGAAGGCCCCATGTACGCACAACATACGTGCACAAATACACACAACACAGCATAATTCCAAAAGTTGGTGTTGATTCTAATTTCAATTCAAGAACCAATTTTTGGAATTACGCTTCCAATTATTAGTGCGCAACTAAATTTTTAGATGCCTAGATGCTCGGGGTCCGCAGGCGCGGCGGCCCCGGAGCTGCGGCCGCCGTCGCTGGAGGGCGTGCGGTCGATGCTGCTGCCACTCGGCGCAGCGGCACGGTCGCTGCGCTCGCTGCCGGGCACGGCGGGGACAGCGCAGAGCCTTGGCAGCGCCTGGGAAGAGTCAGTGCTGCCTGGCTTGCTGGTGTCGGCGCGGAGCCGGATCACTGGGATGCGCGACGAGGAGGTCAAGGCAACGGACCGCGATCAGCTGGTGCATTGCGTATCCGAGCCAGTGGCGGGCGTCTTCGCCGCCGCCGGCTCTTCGGGGCCCGCGGTGGAGGACCTGAGTGAAGAGTTGCTGCTGCTCTTCTGCCGCAGGCGGCTGCAGAGCCCTTTCCTCGAGAGGAGGCTGAGGGCCCTGGCCGACGTCAAGGAGGCGATCGACCGCCTGGGCCCGCAGTCCGTCAGCCTCGCGTCGCGGGCCGCGTCTACGCCTGGCGCGCAGGCTGCGTCGCTGACCTCCGCGGCCGGGCTGGCGCGGTGGCTCGCGGATGAGGAGCGCCACGGCCTGCTGCCGATCCTGCTGGGCGCCCGGGCGCACCCGGAGGTGCTGCGCAGGTCGTCTTTCTTGTTGCGCTTCCTGGCGCGGGAGGGGCTGCTGACCGCCGAGCGGCTGGAAGCCCTGTGGGCGTGCGGGTGTTCGGGGGACAAGCACGAGGGCCTGACCACCTGCGTGCTGGACCTGCTGGTGGAGGTCGCGCCAGGGCTGGACCGGGCCCAGACTGGGCTGCTGGTGGGGAAGGTTCGACTAGACGTAAGAGTGACCCTTCACCAGAGTGACCTTTGGTGCGGGCCCAATGGGGTCCCCCGATCGCCGAACGGGATGCAATAGTGGCGCCTTGCGGGCTTGTGTTTGGTCCCCCCGCGGCCCCCCCAAAACGCCGCGCACCAGAGGCCACTCCTACCCAGGGTCCACGTTTGCGTGTAGCCGAAAGGTCCGGGAGATGCCGCCGGCCAGCGTGGACGCCAAGTTCTTCCGCTTCCTGCGCGACCTGCTGCTGGCGGCGGCGATCGCCGACCCGGGCTCCCCGGAGCCGGAGGCCGCCGGGGAGCCCCGCGCGCGGGGGCCGCTGGAGCTGGGGCTGGAGGTGCTCTGGCAGTGCGTCCAGGCCGAGGCTGGGGACCCCGCGGCTGGCCCCGCGCCGAGGTCGGAGGGCACCAACTATACACCTACACCGATCCAGCCCAGGCCGATCCTAGGCCCAGGATCGGTGTATATGCATCCTGCCCATGGCAGGAGGGCGTATACACCGATCCTGGGCCCAGGGTGATCCTGGCCAGGATCGGTGTTGGTGTATAGTTGGTGCCTTCCTACGAGGGGGGCGCGGGCGTGCTTCCTGGACCTCCTGCGGAGCCCGCACTTTGCGGGGCACCGGGCGCCGTACCTGGAGGCCTGCTGGCGGAGCCTGGCGCGCGACGCGACGGCGCCACTGGCGCGCCTGCTCCGCGATATCGCCGATGCCTTCCCGGAGGGCCACCGCGACGCCGCGCTGCTCTGCCTCGGGAGGGAGGACTCGGAGGGCACCAACACCTCCGCCGATTCTGGCCAGACCGACCCTGGGCCCAGGATCGGTGTGTATGCCTTCTGCCGAAGCCAGGGGTGCGTGCGTGTACACCGATCCTGGGCCCAGGATAAGCCCTGCCAGGATCGGTGTAGGTGCACAGCTGGCGCCCACAGGACGGCGCCCCCCGAGGCGAGCCCACGGCCATCCTCCTCTCGAGCGCGCTGAGGGCCCTCGCCAGCGCGGACCCTGGCGGCGCCGCCAGCGACCCCAGCGGTGGCACTGCCGCGGGCGGCGCGGAGGCGTCCGGCAGCCTGGCTGGCGCTCTCGACGTCGCAGGCCGCGCGGCGGCAGAGCTGGCCCTCTGCATCCGGGGCGACGGGGCCAGCGCGATGGAGGGGCGGCTCGACCTCTTCGCAACGATCGTGGAGACCCTCCTGTACGTCCTCACGGAGTCGCGCCTGCAGGTCTGCTTCGCGGACGCGCAAAGCCTGTGGCTGGCTGCCAGGGCGGCCGGTCCGAGGGAGCTGGACCTCGCCGCGCGCTTTCTGTCGGCCGCTGCTGGGTTTACCTTTGCGTCGAAGGTCCTCAGCCGGCCGCGCTGGGCCGTGTGGTCGGAGTCGGAGCACCTGCGGTTCTTCCGGGAGGTGCTGTGCAGCGCCGAGGACGCCGGGTTCGCGAAAATGTCCCAGGACGGGCTGACCTGCTTCGTGAACTACATGAAGCTCTGTAACCTCAGGCTGTTCAACAGCAGCCTGCACGGCGACATCATCCAGATTGCCGAGACACCCGTCCTCGTGCCTGGCCTCTCCCAGTCTTCCCGGGTCGCGGCGTACTCTCAGCTCGTCGGCCGGGACGGGCCGCGCAGACTCAGCGGCCTGTGCGGGCTCGCCGGGGCGGTGGGACGGCGCTTTCGGGTGGTCGGGCAGAGCCCCGTGGGCCTCGCGGAGTTGTGGGATATGGCCCTGCAGATTCGGGCCCCGGCCGTCTTTGAGAGCTGCAGCGACTTCCTCGTCGGGTGCGCGCTCTCCGCGCAGGCTGGCAGCGGGGCCGGCCGTCGCCGGGGCGAGCCGGCACTGCTGCGGCAGTGCATGCAAATCTTGGGTGCTCCAGGAGAGGCCCCCGGGGAGAACGCTGGGATGCTGGTGCATAAGGCGCTGGCCATCCTGGCCAAGTGGCTGTGCCTCGCGCGCCGTTTCGGCGCCTACGAGCAGGCCGTGGCCAGCTGGCCGCTGCAGAGTTGCCCCCCGCAGCGCGACCGCCAGTCCCGCGCCGAGCCGGCCTCGTCCTTTCACGTGACGCTGAATCCTTCCTTGCGCGGGGAGGGCGGCGGGGCGCCATTGCAGCGCACCGTCTACGTCCAGAGGTCGTCGACGATCGGGCATCTGCGCGAGAAGGTGGCCGCGACGTTCCTCATGGAGCCCGAGGAGACACGCCTGTACGCCGCCGTAGGCTCGCAGACCCTGGACTTCGACCTCGACTGCCTCACCATCGACGAGTGTCCAGTGCCCGCCGCATTGTGCGCTTCGACCACCGCCACGCGCGGCCCCGAGGCGCTGCAATGGCGGCCGTCAGAGGACGACGCGGACGCGCTGCTGGACCTCCTCGGCGCAGACCAGGCTGGGCTCCGCTGCGAGGGGCCCGTCTGGGCGATCTTGGGGTGCCTGCCAGCGCACGAGCACGCGGCTAGCGCCTTCGCCGACGCCGCCATGTGGGGCCTCGAGGCGGGCAGCGCGGTGGAGCGGCCCCTGGCACGCCTGCTCGCCGAGCGCTCTTTGGCGGGCGCGATCCCGCTTGACCCGGCCGTGGAGGCCTTCGGGGCCTTCTGGCGCGCGAAGGCCTGGCGGCCCGCGCGCGGCGGGCCGCCTGGGCGGCCAGACGCGGCGCGGCTGCTCTACGCCCTGCGCGTGGCGAGCAGCCTGATGGCGGCCGGCTCGGCTGCGGATGCCGCGGACCGCTTGCCGCTGCTGGTCCGCGGCACGAGTCAGCCGCCCGGAGACTTGTGGAGCCTGGGGTTCTTGAGGGCGGGCGGCCTGGAGCTGCTGCTCCAGGTGCTGGCGCACCTCCGCGGGCGCGACTGCGTGCACGCGCGGCGCTGCTTGTCGCTGTTGGCGCTCTGCATCCGCGAGTTGCTCGCTGGGTGGCTCGGCGAGGCCTGGGACGCCACGCTGGGCGGCCACGCCGCCCTGGCAGAGACTCGCCGCGCGCTGGGGCCAGTGGTGCGGAGTGGGCTTCCAGCCCTCGTCCCGCAGCTGCTGGAGGCGATGCTGGGGATGCTTCGGCAGGCGACTCGAGACGCCGACGCCAGCGCCGTGGACGCCCCAGTTTTCTTGGCCTACAGCGCCCACGCCCTGAGGCTGTGCGCAGGGCGACCGCTTGTGCCAGACGAGGTCGCGTCTAGCGACGCCACAGGATGCAACACGCGGCGGGATGAGGTGAGCACGTGCGTGACGCGCGTCTTCTGTCTGCTCCAGCTCGCCCTGCGCGCCGAGCCCGCGTGTGTGGCGGAGTTCGGCGCCTTTGGGCAGACGGGCGAGCTGCTACAGGAGGGGCTCATGGGGCCAGACGCGGCCGTGCGCGAGGCCGTGGCGGCGGGCCTGGGCGCGCTGTGCACGAAGGACCCCAGTGACGACTGCTCCCTCAGCGGCGCCCTGCTCGCCAGGCTCCTCTTCGAGGTGCTGCCCCTCTGGCAGCGATGCCCAGCCCGCTCGGGCCAGCTCTTCGCCTTGCTCGCGCGGCTGCTGCAGCGGCGGCGCTCGCCGCAGCCGGCGGCCAGCGGCCTCGTGCCGCAGCCGAGGCCGCCGGCGCTCCGGCTGGACGAGCTGTGGGACGGGGCTGGCGACTCCTCCCCGGCGCGGGGGCAGCAGAGGCAGGGCATGAAGCGAACGGGTCTTGAGGGAAGCGGTCCTGGAGGGCTCTTCGCCGTTTTCAGGCCCCGGGGGCCCTCCAGACAGGACGGAAACAGCTGGCCCCCATGGCAAAGTCCGAGGGCCCAGGACCCCGTTCCGTCGGGACCCGCTTCCGTCATGGCAGAGAGAGGCGCGGCATCGAGGACCTCGTCGGCTCGTTCGTCCGCTGGCTGCGCGACGGCGCCGAGGGGGAGGAAGAGGGCGAGGGCACGGTCCTCGGTGTGCTGCAGCTCCTGTACAGCATCCTCCGCTGCTTCCCACAGATGAAGGGGGCCGCCTCCGCTGGCCTGGCGGAGGCGCTGCTGCGGAACTGCCTCGGCGCGGCCGCCGCGTCGCCCGAAGGCGAGGGCGGCGGCGAGGCCGCCAGGGCGCCTCTGTGCCGCTCGCCGCGGGGCAGGCAGGCGGCGTGCGCGCTGCTGCTGGAGCTGGCGACGGGGGACCCAGACGGCTGCGTTCAGGCGGGCCGCTCCAGAGAGGGCCCCGCCTGCGAGGACCGAAGGAGCTGGTATCGCTTCCCCGGCGGCAGGCGGCGGGAGGGCGGCGGAGGCCAGCGGAAGCAGAACGGCGGCGGCTCCGGCGGCGGGCGCCAGCGGCAGCTGGGCGGAAGCCGGCGGAACAGCTGCCCTCCCAAGAAATGCAAGGGCGCCCTCGAGGGCGCGAAGTTGTTCGCGCTTCGCGGTTCGGCTACAATTCCTCCTCATCCTCCTCTTCTTCCCTGGGAGGCGGCGCGAGAGCGCGAAGTTGTTCGCACTTCGCGCTTCGCGCAGCGCGAAGTGCGAAGCTGGAGCCCTTGGAAATGGCAGCACTGGCGCGCTTAGGGCTTCCAGAGCTGACCAGGTGGCCCGGCGCCTCACCGCGGCCGGGGCGGCGCCCCGGCCCGACCGCCCCGGAGGGCGCTGGTGCCCGTCGGGCTGGCTGGTGCTCCCGGACACGGGCGCCAAGTCCACCACGGGCTCTGGGGTGTTTCGCAATGAAGGTCAGGTCGGGCATGTCCCCCCACGATCTTGGAGGAGAAGTAAGACATATTCCAAAAATGTTCAAACATTGTCAAACAATAATCGAAACATCGTTCGGATATGTTTTTTTGTTTGACTACTTTGGAATGTTCCTCCTGTAGAGGGGCAGGCCCGACTTAAAATGAAGGGGATCAATGGGAAGGGGTCGAGGGTTGCGATAAAAAGAGTCCCCAAGGGGGGCCCCCTGGCGCCCCGAGGGTGAGCGAAAAGTGCACCTTCCTTTACGCCCCCGTCTCTTGCCCCCCCCGTTTTCTGCGACGCCCGAGGCTTCGTGGGGCTGAAGAACTTCGGGGCGACGTGCTACATCAACTCGGTGCTGCAGCAGCTGTTCGCCCACGCCGAGTTCCGGGAGGGCATCCTGGAAGGCACCGGGCCGCACCCGACTCCTCCCCCCGAAGCGCCGGCGGCGCACTCGGCGGAGAGGGAGCTCCTCTATCAGCTCCAGGTGGTGTTCTCGTCGCTGCAGGCGTCGCAGAGGCAGTTCTACTCCCCCAAGGACTTCTGCTCTAAGTTCCGCGACTGGGAGGGCAACCCGGTGGACGTGCACCAGCAGATGGACGCTGATGAATTCCTGAGCTTGCTCATGGACCAGATCGAAAAGGCCATGGGCGGCAGCCCAGAGCCACCTCTGGCGGGCGAGGGGGCCGAGGACCCGTGCGAGAGGGAGGCCAGGCCGGCATCCCTGCTGCGGCGTATCTTCGGCGGCACGCTCTGCACGGAGATCATTCCCAAAGACGCCGGCATTGCTCGGTCCGAGCGCCGAGAGGACTTCCTGGTCCTCTCGCTCGAGGTGAAGGGCAAGGCCCCGGGCAACTGCAACCATAGGGGCATTGCGAGATTCGGCCCATATCTGCCCCCCCACCCTTCCGCCTCCTCCTCCTCCTCCTCCTCCTCCTCCTCCTCCTCCTCATCCTCCTCTTCTTGGACTTTCTCTACCCCTGCTGCCCTGTGAGCTGCGAGAGGATCTTTCGTCAGCCCAGGCGTCGGACGAAGAGATCCTGGGGCTCGGAGCTCCTCGGGCTTGTTCCGGGGGGGGCCAGCGGAGAACTGCAACAGAACACGGGACCGAGTTGATCTCTCCCCCCTCTGCCCAGCGCACGGCGCGCGGCAATGACAAAACGCCGTCCGCCGCGGGGGACGCTTGGCCTGCAGTACCCGCGGCGGACGTCTTTCTCTGTCATACAGTCGAAGACGGTGATAAGGATGGGGTAACCTTCCCAAGGGTGCCCTTGCATCATTGCCTCTTCGATCCATCCTTGACTACTTTCGACGTCCCGCCGCGCTCGGAAAAGCTTCAACACGATCGTCCAAGGGGCTTGCATGCTTATCGCGCATCCTGTTTACGAGCTTTGCCTGTGGCAATCTTCCCCCGCGAACTTGCCCCCAGACACCCGAGGACGTGCTTTTCAGTCCGCGGCCCCAGAGGTCCTGACCATTGTCCCCATGGGAGGATGGCTCCTCGCCCTGGATCCGCTCGGCTGATGGCCTCTGGGCTCGAAATCGGCCCCCAGAGGCCGAAGTGAAGGACAAATGCCCGGACTGAACGGGTCGGTCCTTCGCATCCTTCGGCTGTTGGGGCCCCGGGCCCGCGCGCAGCAGGGCTCTGGCCGTGCGCGGGCGCGCTGCCCCGCGCTCGGCCGGCGGCGCCTAGCGGCCCAGCGCGGTCGGAGGGCGCGGCCCTCGGAGCCGGGCGCGGGCAGCAAAGGCCTCGGCCGTGCGCGGGCAGAGCTCGAGGAAGAGCACCAGACGTGGGCATGCGTTCGGGAACCATGCGACCGTGTTTTTGTTCCATGTTTTGCCGATCGGCGCGGGCCCTCGCACCCTCCCCCCCCCCCATATGGAGCAGGTCTTGGCTGTTTTTTGGCGCCTGTTTCGAGCAGGTGGAGTCTCTCCCACATGGGGCGCACTGCTGCAAACAGACGCGCCAGGCAGAGATCCAGAGCCAGACCCCCCCCCCCATCCCCCCCCCTTCGGCCCAGTGTCGAAACGCCGAATCAAAGAAGCTCACCATTTAGGGGGCGAAGAACGGTATACAATTAACTTTTCCACGGTCGGGGACGCCTCCCCCTGGCGGCTGCAAAGTTTCTGCCCTTCCGGTGCCACGTAGGGGTACAAGCTTTCCAGCCGCTTGGGGGGGGGGGGGCAGGCGTCCCTGACGGCGTAGCCGTTTATTTCATATTGTCCTTCGCCCGCTAGACCATGGCTGAACGTGTCGCGTCGCCGGCTCTGGCCCGCCACGCTTCGGCGCGACGCGCTGTCCGCGTCCCGGCCCCCAGGCGTTGACGTCCCGAGCCTCTGCCCGGCCTCCCGCCACGCCTGGCGGAGCAGAGCGCCGTCTGCTTGCAGGGCACAGCGCGTCGCTGGGGCCACCGCCGCGGCACGCTGGGCAAGCTTCCCCGACCTTGAGTTTTCGGCGCTCCGCGCGAATTTCTCGGATCGGCGCTGGACGCCCCCCCTGGCGGCGCCTCCAAAGCCAGGGGGTTCCTCTGCCGACTCGAGAAGGCCTCGCGGACCTCCGAATCTGTATGCTCTTCTTGGATGCTGTTCCTCTGAACGCTTTGGGGAAAGGTCCGCTTTGGTTTCTGAAGGGGCTGGATTCTCCTCAGGCCCTTCCGCGGCTCTTCGCACATCGTTCGTGCCCTCTATCCTCATCCTCATCATGTATCGCCCTTCTGGTGACCGGCTCAGCTTAACGTTTTTCGTGGCAGTGCCAGTTTATTCACACCGCCAGTGGATATGTGAAAGTTTGACCTGGGGTCTATCTTCTTGGGAACAGCAAGAGAGAGAGAGAGTCCTTTCCGCGGGTATTCCCCTAGCGCTCGTCCCGCATCTGGGCGCAACCAGAGGCTCCAGCAGCGGCTTCGTTCCTTCTTCGAGGTTCCTCATTCCACGCCTTCGGCTGAAAGAATCCACGAGTGCTGCGGAAGCCATCTTGTAAGTTCGGCTGGCAGCTTTCGACGTTCAACCCGCGGTGTGATTGGCGAGTGAGACTGTACCGAGTACGGCGAGGCTTCGACATCGACCTGGTCGGCCTCGACCTCGTCGGTTGCGGCAGGCGTTGTTGTGCTTGTATGTATGCATGTATGTATGCGTGTATACATATAACGGCGCACTGGGTCCGGGCGCCCGGGGCTGGCGCCGCTACCGCAAATGTGGCCTCCGGGGCCCTCGGGGAGCCCCGGGGCCTCACAGAAGGCCGCCAGAAGGCGCCAAGGAGGCCCCAAGAGGCTCCAGAACAGACCCGGGACGCCCGAAGGTCGCTCCCAGACGCCCAACATGGCCTCCAAGGTTTCAGCAGCCCCCAAGGCACCCCAAGCGACCCCCAATAGGGCCCCAAAGAGAGCCCCAAGGGGCCACAATAGCCCCATTTCCTTCGTAAAACGTATATGTTTAACATATTGTTTGTTTTCGCTGTCGGTCCGGCCCAGGACGCGCCCCAGAGGGCGCCCCAGAGAGCTCCAGGACGGCCCACGAACAGCTGCCCCGACCCTCCATGGCAGGACGGGGCGGCCGGGGAGGTCCAAAATAGTCCAGGAGGGCCTCCAGAGGCTCCCCAGACGGCTCAAGCGGGCCCCGAGTCGCCGAAAGACCGCTCCTGGACGCCCAAGATAGGCGCAAGACGGCCCGAGACGCCCCCCCAAGGCACTCCACGACGCTTTAAGACGCCTCCCCAGAGCGCTTCAAGAGGCCGAACTCGTTAATTTTTCGAAGGTTGTGGAGGGATTTTGGCCTTCCAGCCTTTTCGGCTGTCCGACGTTCCAAGCCCGCTCCATAGGCCCCCAAGAGCGCCCCGAGACGGCCCAAGAGGGCCCCCAGACGGCCCCAGAGGCGCCCAAGAGAGCCCCAAGACGGCCCCAAGATGCGCCCAAGAGGGGGACCACGACTCCAAAATTCGACCCTCCTGCTTGAAGAGTGCCCTAGGAGGCCCCGAGGAGCCCCCCAGAGGCCCCAGGAGGCCCCCGAGAGGCACCCAGGAGACCCAAACAAGGCCTCAAGAGGCCACAAAACAGCCCCGAGGAGGACCCACAACGGTCTCAAAATGGCGACCGAGAAGCTATCATCAGGCCCCTCCAGGCCCGCAGAGACAGACGGGCCCCCCCAGCCACATGACTTGGTCGGTCCTCGAATCGCGGCGTGTCGTGCCGCCACGACCACGCTCCCTCGACGGGCCAATCCCCCTCTTCCTCCCCTTCCTCCTCCTCCTCCTGCTCCCCTCCTCCCCCTCCTGCTCCTCCTCATCTTCCTCCTCCTCCTCCTCCTCTCCCACCTCCTCCTGCTCCTCCTTTTCCTCTTTTTCCTCCTCCTCCTCCTTTCCTCCTCCTCCTCCTCCTCCTCCTCCTCTTCCTCCTCTTCCGTCAAGGAACGTCTCAGGATGAAGAGCCGTCCCTGGGGAAAGGGTCGGAACTTCGGGGGCCGCGTATTGACGAAATCAGGACGTCGCATGTCTGTGCTATCCACGTCCCAGTTCCCGCGCGTCAGCGTCCCCAGCTTTCCGAAGCAACCCGCCCCGCGGATCGCAGCGACACGCTATCCACTCGCGTGGGCCGTAGCGTGTCGCCAGGGCCGCCGTCGCGACATGCGAAAGAAACGTTCCTGGCCCTCTGAGGTGGGCGGAGGGGGGGGGCAGAGCCTAAGCTGGGCCCCGCTTTGGAGCCTGACCCCCCCCCCCTATCGGGTGCTTTAATCGTGCTCCGCCTCGCGTTTCTGTGTTTCACGTGGTACCGCCGTGCGGACCCTAACGGGCGGGTCGGGTCGGGCGGGCGGGACATTCAAGTAGGACGCATCATCGAGGCAGCACACGCGAACCCCAACGGGCGGGTCGGGTCGGGTGGGCGGACCCTAACGGGCGGGTCGGGTCGGGCGGGCGGACCCTAGCGGGCGGGTCGGGTCGGGCGGGCGGAGCTGGGCGAATCAACACTCGGGCGAACCGAGACTCGGGCGAATCGAGCCGGGCGATTCGAGCCCCAGGCGAATCGAGCCGGAGCCCCGAGCGAATCGAGACTCGGGCGAATGGAGCCTCGGTCGAATCGAGCAAGGCGAATTAAGCCATGCGAATCGAGACTCCGGTGAATCGAGCCGGGCGAATCGAGACTCCGACGAATCGAGTCGGGCGAATCGAGTTGGGCGAATCGAGGTTCGGGCGATTGACGCCTACGCCCCAGACGGCCCCTGGGGGCCCCGAGTTGCCGAACAAATGCTCCCAGGCGCCCTTGATGGCCTCGAGGTGGCCCCAAAATGCCCCCAAGATGCTCTGCAAGAGCTTCCAGACGGCCCAAAACGCTTTCAAGATGTTCCAAAAGGGTTCCAAGAGGCCCCCCAAGATGCCCTCAAGAGACAACAATCATTGATTGCCTATCTTTTAGTGTACATTTTCTGCTACCCAGCGATCCAATACTACCTCAGAGGCCCTGAGAAACGCCCCGAGACGGCCTGAGAAGCTCCCAAGTGGGTGCCCAGATGGCCCAAGGAGCCCCCAAAACGGCCCAAGAGACCTCCAAGACGGTCCGAGGACAATTCAGGAGCCGCCCAAGATTGGCTCCAGAGGGTGAGCCTGAACTAAGATTTAGGCATCTCCACGCACTGGGACCCCCAGGAGGCCAAACAGGCCTCCAAGAGGCCTCCCAGGAAGCCCCCAGAAGCGCTGCCAGACGGCCCACGACGCCTTCGAGACACTACAGGAGCGTTCCACGTGGCAACCCAAGAGGGTTCCGAGGGGCAACACGTGTTTTACTTTACATAAGTTTTCGAAGGTCATTGGCACTTTTGCCTCTTCTCCCGTGCCCCTCTGCCGGCATGCAAGGATAAATATGGTAATCCCCGGAGTACCCAATTTAGTTCCCTGGTGTCCATGGCTCTTTTTCGGAAGTTTGGGAGGTTAATCGGCTCCAGGAGTAGGCGAAGTCGCAATTTCCACATCGGAATTGCACCAGGAGACCACTAATATGGCCAAGACATGCCCCAGATGGCCCAATATGGCGCCCAAGCCGCTTTACACGCTTTCAGATGGCTCAGGACGCGCCAAGACCGCTCAGTAACTCCAAGAGGTCCGCGCGTTGTTGTTCGGAAGAGCAGCCCCGCAGCATGCAGAAGGCCCGTGGTACCGGGGCCGCGCGCCAGTGCGCACAGGCACGCTGCCGCGTGCCCGTGTCGACCGTGGTGGGACCGCAGCCGCGGGGCTGCGATGGCACCCGTCAACCTTTGCGCGTCTGTCCGCGCGTTGTTGCTCGGAAGAGCAACCCCTCAGCATGCAGAAGGCCCGTAGTACCAGGGCCGCGCGCCAGTGCGCACAGGCACGCTGCTGCGTGCCCGTGTAGACCCTGGTGGGACCGCAGCCGCGGAGCTGCGATGGCACCCGTCAACTTTCCGCATCTGGTTGCGTGGGCCCGTGTGTGCTGTTGCCGTGCTGCTCTCTGGCTGGGTGGCAACCGTGAAGCCGCTGGGCGACGTGCAGCTGTCCCGAAGGCGGCCCCTAGGTGGCCCGTAAGAAGGCGGCCTTCGGCGACCCTGTGTGCGGCTCTCAACGGCCTTAGGGCGGCCCTGAGGCGGTCTTGGGCTGCTAGGAAACCAGTCCCGCTGCCGCGATGTTCCACCTCGATCCCCGAGGACAGAAGGCAGCCAAGCACGGGGGGTGAGAGGTGAAAACCACTGATTTCCCTAACGGTTGCCATTAATTTTTGTTAGCGTGCTCGCTCTCTCCTCGTCCCCTTCCGCCGGGCAGCACAGCCTGCCTGGGGCCAGCGTGGCGGCGTGCCCTCGGCCGCCTTCGACGGGCCCTCATGCCGCGGATACAAGTTCCGCCTCCGCGGAGCCCCAACACAGCCCAAGAGAGACCCAAGAGGGCACAAGACGGCCCAAAAGGGTCGTCCCGTGGGGCTCACGGAACCCCCCAAGACGGCCCAAGAGGCCCCGAAGCCGGCCCAGGAGGCCCCCAAGACGGCCTCAGGGAGGCCCAAGAGGGCCTCGTTTGAAATCATGTTCCTGGAAACCTCTCCGGGAACATGATTTCCGGGTCCCCAGGGACTCCTAGAGGGCCCCAGGACAGCCTCAGCGAGGCCCAAGAGGGCCCGAGATGGCTTGAAGGTGGCCGAAGAGGGCCCCAAGAGGGCCTCAAGAGGCACAAATCAGCCCGTTCCCGTAGTAAAACGTACATATTCAGCATACTCCCTTGCTTCGTCTTCGCAGTGCCCCAGACGCGTTTGAGGAGCCCCAAGGCAGCCCAAGAGAGACCCAAGAGGGCCCAAGACGCCCAAAAGGTCGTTCTGTGGGGCTCACAGAACCTCCCAAGACGGCCCAAGAGGCCCCAAAGCTGGCCCAGGAGCCCCCCAAGACGGCCTCCAGGAGGCCCAAGAGGCCCCAAAGCTGGCCCAGGAGCCCCCCAAGACGGCCTCCAGGAGGCCCAAGAGGGCCTCGTTTGAAATCATGTTCCCGGAAGCCTCTCCGGGAACATGATTTCCGGGTTCCCAGGACGCCCAAAGACAGCCCCCAGAGGCCCCGGACACGCCGAAGATGGCCTCAGGACGGCCGACGACGCCGCGAAAACGCCCCAAGAGCGCCTCCAGAGGCCCTTCCAAAGGGCCCCAGAAGCTGAAAACCTTGCATTTTCCCATGGTTTTTGAAGCATTCTTGCGCTCTCCCATGTTCCGCCTCCCCACGGTCCCGGACTGCGTCAGAGGCCCTTCAGATCGCTCCAAGACGGCCGAATAGCCTCCCAAGAAAGCCCAGAGAGGGCCCAGGAGGCTCCCCAGATAAGTCAAGAGGGCCTCGAGAGCGCCCCAAGAGAGCCCCAAGAGCGACCCAAGAGGGCCCGAAGAGCGCGACATTTCAAGGTCTCCGGCCTGAGAGGCTCCTAGGACGCCCCCAGAGACCATCAAGAGGCTCCCAAGAAGCCCCGTGAAGCTCCCAAGAGGCCCCCCGGAAGCCCCAAAAGGCCCCCAAGGGGCCTCCAGGGAAGCCCCCTGCGGGCCCCCAAGACACTTCGGTAAATCGTATTTCCCAGATAGTTTTCCGGGAACATGATTCCTTGGGCTTCCGCCCACCGCCCCAACCATGTTTCCAATAGGCTTGCCAACAAGGCCAAAAGGCGCCCCTCGGTAAGCCCCCAGAGGCCCCCCTCTTAGAGAGCCGAACAAATCATGCTGCCGGAGAGCTTCCCGGGAACATGATTCTCTATCTCGGAGTAGGGCCGGGGGGGGTGGGGGGCGGGCCGCTGCCTGTTCCCCCCATCGGTGCCCACCGGGAGTTGCGGGGGGGGGGTCCAGAGCTCCCGAGGCGGCCCGAGCCCGTCCCGAAGCAGGCCACGGCAGGCTAAGGGGGTCCCGAGAGGGCCCAAGACTGTCCCACGAGGCCCCGAAGACGCCCAAGATGCCCTCAAGACGGCCGACGAGGACTCCAACACGCTCCAGGACGGACTCAAGAGGCTCCCCAAGAGGCCCCTGGAAGGCAAGACTCGCTCGTTTTCCGAGTGTCTTGGATTTAGGCGTTCTCGCTCCCCCCGCTTTCCAGCGCTCCCTCACGGCCTCGGAGGCCCTTCAGATCGCTCCAAGAAGGCCCACGAGGCCCCGACGAGGGCCCCAAGGCGGCCCAGGATGCTCCCCAGACAACCCAAGTGTGCCCCAAGAGCGCGCCGAGAGAAGGCCCAGAGGGGTCCCGAGGCGGCCCGGGCCCGCCCCGAAGCAGGCCACGACAGGCTAATGGAGGTCCCGAGAGGGCCCTAGAAGGTCCTAAGAGGCCCCGAAGAAGCCCAAGATGCCCTCAAGACGGCCGACGAGGGCTCCAACAAGCTCCAGGACGGACGCAAGAGGCTCCCCAAGAGGGCCCTGGGAGGCAAGGCTCAATACTTTTCCAATGGTTTTTGAAGGATTTAGGCGTTCTCGCTTCCCCCGCTTCCCAGCGCTCCCTCACGGCCTCGCTCGGAGGCCCTTCAGATCGCTCCAAGACGGGCCACGAGGCCTGGAAGAGCGCCCCAAGACGGCCCAGGATGCTCCCCAGATAACTCAACTGTGCTCCAAGAGCTCCCCAAGAGAGGGCCCAGAGGGGGACCGCCAACCAATATTTCGATGTCTCTGGCCATCTATAGAGGCCGCCTGTAGGCCCCCGGAGACCACCAAGAGGCTCCCACGAAGCCCCGTGAGGCGCCCAAGAGGCCCCCAGGAAGCCCCAAGAGACCCCCAAGGGGCTCCCAGGGAACGCCCAAGAGGCCCCCCAACACACCCCAAGAAATCATGTCCCCAGAAAACCTTCCGGGGACATGGTTCATCATGGGCCCGAGAGTTCCCAGAGGCCCCCAAGGGGCCCCCAGGGAACGCCCAAGAGACCCCCCAGCACACCCCAACAAACCATGTCCCCAGAGAGGTGTCTGGGAAGTTGATTGGGAACATGACTGATCGCCTTCTCGCGGCCCTCCGCAGATCGTTTCGCACAACGTTGCCCCAAGTGCCCTCTTGAACCGACGACGACGATACGACGAAGACGACGACGACGACGACGACGACGACGACGACGACGACGAGGACGACGACGGCGCGCCCCAATAGGCGACGACGACATTACGACGACGACGACGACGACGACGACGGCACGCCCCAACAGGCTCCCCTAAGACGCCCCCAAACCCATGCTCCCAGAAGGCCTTCTGGGAACCCGATTCATACGGCCTCCGCCCCCCTACACAAACATTTTCCTCGAAGGCCTTTCAGAATGCAGATTGGCATGCGTGGACTGTGGTCCACTACTTCAGTGGAGCAATGATTTCGTCAAGGTCTGGGGCCTGCTAGAACCTGAGCGCGCGCGAAGCGCGCGCGATGGTTCTAGTATGTATGCATGCATGCATGTATGTATGTGTATATATATATTGTTGGTACATATGCCGACACATGTTATGTACGCACACGTCATATGTGAAAAGTTTCTGCAGCGTCTTTGTGTAATTATTCGGCCGCCGTTGTCCCAAGAGGCGTCGCTGCAGGCGTCCCTGGCGGCCTTCGTGGAGGGCGAGACGCTCGAGGGTGACAATGCGTACTACAGTGACGAGGCCGGCTGCAAGGCGGGTGGCGTGAAGCCTTGGCGGCAGCGACGAGCCCCCTCGTATTCCCCCTGTTCCAGTTCGTCCACCCCCATCCCCCCGTCTTCCCCCGCTCCTCCTCTCCTCCTCCTCCTCTTCCTCCTCCTCCTCCTCCTCCTCCTCCTCCTCCTCCTCCTCCTCCTCCTCCCCTTCACCGTAGCCATTTTGGCTCAAGCCATTTTGGCTCAAGTTCGAAACGCTTCTCTGGCGCTTCGAGCTTTGACGCAGCTGAGGGGAAGGCTTAGCGTCCACTTCCTGGAGACAGGCTCCACACATCTGTCCCGCCGTACGCTCGGCCTCGTGCAGACTTCAGCCGCACTACCTGGGTCGTGTCAACTGAGGTCGGTCCAGTTCCTGGCCAAGGCAGTCAGTTCATGCTAAGTGATGCCACCTCAGCTTCCCGCAGCGAACGTGGTGAGCCTCAGAGGAGACGACGAGCCCGCCAAGCCCGTAGAGACGATCGCCGACGTGACCGACAGCGTGACCGCTCATCCTCGTGCTCCAGCGAGAGCACCAGGCGCCGACAGCGCGCAGGCAGCTCCGCGCCAGCTTCATGATCATCATGTGCGGGGCGGGCATCGCGGTCCCGGGGCTGCCGTTGCGTCCGCGGGGTCGGGTCGTGATGAACGGACTCGGGGACCAGATGCCATCGTTTCTTTTGCTGCTCCCACCGAAGAACGCGCGCCGCATCGTGGTGAGGGACACCGTGATCGACACGATCCCCGACAGGGTGCAGGTGACCCTTGGCGCGATCATCAGCCTCCTTCTCTGGCTCCGTCCACTGGAGAGCATCGAGGCTGCAGTCACCGCGGCGTTTCGGCAACAACCGGGGGCGATGCGCGCGGAGGTCAACACCAGCATGGACACGGCACACGACAACACGCGGCAGACAGTGGTCGAGCTCTTACGCCCCCAGGTTGCGAGGATCGATGGGCACGGCGCGGACATCAGGAACCCCCAGGACAAGATGGACGACCTGGCCCAGGGCCAGGGAGCGCTCCGTGAGGATTTTGACGCTCAGACCTACCACTCCAGGGAAGTCACGCCGGAGGGAGGACAGCATCGGGATACCATACCATGTAACAGGTTTCGTGTCCCTCCCACTCCTCCAGGGAGGCCCCCCCAGAGCGAGGAGGGTATCCGCGACGCGTGTTATTTATCAGGTTTCGTGCCCCTCCCACCCCTCCAAGGAGGCCCCGCCTGAGCGAGAAAGGTATCCGCAACGCGTGTCATTTATCAGGTTTCGGGCCCCTCCCTCTCCTCCAGGGAGGCCCCGCCGAACCATTTATTAGGTTTCGTGCCCCTCCCGCTCCTCCAGGGAGGCCCCGCCTGAGCGAAGAGGGTATTCGCAACGCGTGTTATGTAGCAGGTTTCGCGCCCCTCCCACTCTTCCGAGGCCCCGCCAGAGCAAGGAAGGCATCCGCAACACATGTTATTTATGAGGTTTCGCGCCCCTCCCACTCCTCCAGGGAGGCCCCGCCTCAGCGAGGAGGGCATCCGCGACGCATGTTATTTATTAGGTTTCGGGCTCCTCCTGCTCCTCCAGGGAGGCCCCGCCTGAGCGAGGAGGGCATCCGCGACGCATGTTATTTATCAGGTTTCGGGCTCCTCCTGGTCCTCCAGGGAGGCCCCGCCTGAGCGAGAAAGGTATCCGCAACGCGTGTCATTTATCAGGTTTCGGGCTCCTCCCACTCCTCCAGGGAGGCCCCGCCATGCCATTTATCATGTATCGTGCCCCTCCCACTCCTCCAAGAGGGCCCCACCAAACCGAAGAGGGTATCCGCAACACATATAGTTTATCAGCATTCGGGCCCTCCCATTCCCCCCGGGAGGCCCCGCCTGAGCGAGGAGGAGGGTATCTGCAACGCGTGTTATTTATCAGGCATCGCGCCCTTCCCATTCCTCCAGGGGGGCCCCGCTTGAGCGAGGAGGGTATCAGCAACGCGTGCTATTTTTAGGTTTTTGGCCCCTCCCGCTCCTCCAGGGAGGCCCCGCCTGAGCGAGGAGAGTATCCGCAACGCATGTTATTTATCCCACTCCTCCAAGGAGGCCCCGCCTGAGCGAGGAGGGTATCCGCAACACATTTTATGTATCAGGTTTCGAGCTCCTCCCGCTCTTCAAGGGAGCCTGAGCGAGGAGGGTATCCGCAACGCGTGTTATTTATCAGGCTTCGCGCCCTTCCCATTCCTCCAGGGGGCCCCGCTTGAGCGAGTAGGGTATCAGCAATGCGTGTTATTGCGAAGGCCTGACGGCCGGTGCCGCCGACCCTGTTCGCAATGCGCAGCAAGAGGCACGGGCTGTGGGATGGTTTTGGGGAACGGGGAGAAGGACGAGAAGGTGGGGGAGGGAGGTGTCGTATCTGACCCGGGACTTCCCCGGGACTCCCCCGGGACCCCCCCCGGGACCCCCTCTCCCTCCCCCGGCGGGGAAGGGAAAGGGAAGGGGCTTCCCTTCGACTCAATTACGACGTTGCTCAAGGTCGGTACGGGGGGGGGGCGTCGTATCTGACCTGGGGGGGGGGTCGCTACCGCCCCCCGCTACCCCCCCCTCGCCTCCCGGCGGGGGAGGGATCAAAGGGAAGGGGCTTCCCTTCGACTCAATTACGAGGTTGCTCAAGGTCGGCTTGGCTGGAGCCCAGGGGAAGAGGAGTCCCAGGGGGGGGCGTCGTATCTGACCCGGGGGGGGGGTCGCCCCCCCCTCCCGGCGGGGGAGGGATCAAAGGGAAGGGGCTTCCCTTCGACTCAATTACGAGGTTGCTCAAGGTCGGCTTGGCTGGAGCCCAGGGGAAGAGGAGTCCCAGGGGGGGGCGTCGTATCTGACCCGGGGGGGGGGTCGCTACCCCCCCCCCCCTCCCGGCGGGGGAGGGATCAAAGGGAAGGGGCTTCCCTTCGACTCAATTACGAGGTTGCTCAAGGTCGGCTTGGCTGGAGCCCAGGGGAAGAGGAGTCCCAGGGGGGGGCGTCGTATCTGACCCGGGGGGGGGGGTCGCTACCCCCCCCCCCTCCCGGCGGGGGAGGGATCAAAGGGAAGGGGCTTCCCTTCGACTCAATTACGAGGTTGCTCAAGGTCGGCTTGGCTGGAGCCCAGGGGAAGAGGAGTCCCAGGGGGGGGCGTCGTATCTGACCCGGGGGGGGGGTCGCTACCCCCCCCCCCCTCCCGGCGGGGGAGGGATCAAAGGGAAGGGGCTTCCCTTCGACTCAATTACGAGGTTGCTCAAGGTCGGCTTGGCTGGAGCCCAGGGGAAGAGGTCTCCCAGGGAAAGGGAAGGACAGAGACGACGAGTACAAAGAATGACGGAGATGACGGCTCGAACGGAAAAGCCCCTCACACACGCCGACAGGGTCGGCGGATTTTCAGGTTTGGGGCCCCTCTCGCTCCTCCAGGGAGGCCCCGCCTGAGCGAGGAGAGTATCCACAACGCATGTGGTTTATCCTACTCCTCCAAGAAGGCCCCGCCTGAGCGAGGAAGGTCTCCGCAAGGCGAGGTTGTCTTATCAGGTTTCGGGCCCCTCCTTCTCCTCCAGGGAGGCCCCGCCTGAGCGAGGACGGTATCCGCAACGCGTGTTGTTTATCAGGTTTCGTGCCCCTCCCGCTTCTCCAGGGATCCCCCGCCTGAGCGAGGAGGGTATCGGCAACGCGTGTTATTTATAAGTTTTTGCGCCCTTCCCACTCATCCAGGGAGGCCCCGTCTGAGCGAGGAGGGTATCCTCAACGCGTGTCATTTATCAGGTTTCGTGCCCGTCCCACCCCTCTACGGAGGCCCCGCCTGAGCGAGGAGGGTATTCGCAACACGTGTTATGTATCAGGTTTCCTGCCCCTCCCACCTGTCCAGGGAGGCCCCGCCAGAGCGAGGAGGGTATCCGCAACGTCTGTTATTTATCAGGTTTTGTGCCCCCCCCTTTCCTCCAGGGAGGCCCTGGTAGAGCGAGGAGAGTTTGGGCAAAACGTGTTATTTATCAGGTTTCGTGCCCCTCTCACTCCTCCAGGGAGGCCCCGCCAGAGCGAGGACGGTATCCGGAACGCGTGTTGTTTATCAGGTTTCGTGCCCCTCCAGGGAGGCCTCGCCTGAGCGAGGAGGGTATTCGCAACACGTCTTACATCGGCCCAATGGAAGTTCCCTGAATTGCCGTCATGCCGCTCGCTAGCGAAAGCCGGCGGAAGTAAAACGAGGTGGAAGACGGCGGAAGGCTGTTGGAAGGCTTGCGGAAGACAGCGGAAGTAGATGACGCTTTGTCCGAACCCCCCTACCCCCCGTAGAAGCCCAGCAATGTAGTCTTCTGCCGTGGGCCGGGCGGGATCCCGCCGAATTTACTCCCCTTTAGTATCATAATTTAGTTCAGCCAGACTAAGGTCCCACCCGTTCGAAATAGGGTAGACAAGTATTCCGGGCCGTCCACGGATCCCGCCATGCTGGGATCGTTTCGCAGTAAGATGGGGCTCCGAAGTTGCAGCATTCTTGGCATTTCAGGGTCGTCTTGAGATCATCTTGGGATCATATTTCGGTCATGCTTGGATCGCGCAGCCGTCGCGTGTTCATTCTAGGGCCACCATGGGCGCGCGTGGGTCCATCTTGTTGCCATCGGGCCATCTCGGCGTTACTCGTGGCTCATGTGTGCGGTCATCATCGAGTCGGCCTGGGACGGTCCAGAATCCATGGCGGAATCGTGGTGGGGTGGCGTCATCCCAAGGTCGTCTGGACGTTACCGTCTTTGGCCTCAGGCCCTCTTGGAACTATTTTGTCGCCATGGGGGCGTCTTGGTATCTCGCGAGCGCGGGGCACGCGCGCGCGACAACTCATGTCGTCGATGGGCGTGCCCACATATACTTCCTGTGGCGAGTTTCCAAGGAAACTTTTTTTGGAGCCAAGTATGCATCAGGTTTCGTGCCCCTCCCACTCCTCCAAAGAAGCCCTGGCGGGTATCCGCAACGCGTGTTGTTGATTAGGTTTCGTGCCCCTCTCATTCTTTCAGGGAGGCCCCGCCAGAGGAGGAGGGTTTTCGCAAGCCATTGAGCTCGATCTGGACGGAGCGCGAAGGACTGCGAAGGAGGGCGGATGAGCGGGAAAGAGGATGGAGGAATGGGAGGATTGAAATCGATCTTGGAGGAGTGCGGAAGAGGAAAACGGAGGACCGCGGAGGAGGCCGCAGGAGCGGGGAGGAGTGTGGCGGAACGGAAACAATGATATCGATTTGGGAGGAGTGCGGAAAAGACAGGAAGAGTGGGGAGGAGGGTGGAGGAATGGGGAGTTCAGGTCGAGCTGGGCTCATAAGGCTCATCGGGATCGTAGGTCGCATGTCGTTCATAGTGCTCGTCGCCAGTTCGGCGATGCAACGCGACGGAATCTTGGAAGCAGGAGGAGGGGGAGAGGGAAGAGTGGGGTAGAGAGAGACACGAAAGTCCCAAACCAGAGGAAGAACATCTCAGACCCGAAAGGCTCGGATTTGAACAAAGAAAAACATTCCAGACCCGACAGAAACATACCTGAGCAACCCGGCACAGAAGCATGCCCAAAAGCAGCAGGCCAGAAAACAAAACCAACTCGGGTCCGAAACAAAAATCAGACTCGAAAAAGACTAGCAACTCGAAGAAGTCAGGCACGGGATACCCAGACCAGAGAAATAGCTGACATCGGCAGCCTTTGACGAGATAGTCACGAAAGTTCTGCCCAACGAAGGTCAGACGAGAAAGTGCACGAAAATCTCAGGCGCGAAAGCCTCAGACGAAACAAATGCGAACATATCAGGCCCCAAGGACACTGACATGGAAGAACAGCCTGAAAGACCCAGACCCGGTGGGGGGAACAAATAACCCAGACCTGACAAAAATCAGGCCCGAAAGCCAGAACAGCTCAGACCAGAAAAGCACAACACGCAGACCCGAAAAGCTCAGACCCGAAGAATCATAACAACTCAAACGCGGAATATTGAGACCAGAAGCGCACGTAAAGTCATGCCCGAAAGACGCAAACCAGATATTTTCGAAGCCGAGGACAAAACCAAACAACGCAGACACGCCAGACTCAGACCCGAACTATTCAGACCCGAAGAACAGACAACAACGCAGACCCAAACAGTTCAGACCCAAACAATGAGAGAACATAGCAAAAACGAGTCAGGCCCGAAATACGCAGAACCGAATACCAGAAAACTCAGACCCGAGAGGGTAAGACCCGAAACGCCCGAAACGCTCAGGCCCGAAAGACTCAGTCCTTGAAGTGGTATGATACAGACACCGCGCGATGGAATCGCAGCCGCTGGAACAATTAGATTTCGATTTCATCTTCTTGCACAGGGTGTCTAGAGCTCCGACCACTTTATTCCGCGTCGCACACCCCCCCCTCCCCACGTCTCCAGCGCCAGAGTGGGACCCCCGCGCCGTGGCTCTCTGCCCCGAGCTCCCCCGCCCCAGCGCCCCAGCGGGAGCCCCGCCCACCGCCCCCTCGTCCACGAACGTATTCCTCGTCGCACATCCCCCCTGTCCCGCGTCCCCAGCGCCAGAGTGGGACCCCCGCGCCGTGGCTCTGTGCCCCGAGCCTCCCCGCGTCCCCAGCGCCCCAACGGGCCCCCGCCCACTGCCCCCTCCGCCACGAACGATTTATTCCGCGTCGCACACCCCCCCCCCCCCGCGTCCCCAGCGCCAGAGTGGGACCCCCGCGCCGTGGCTCTCTGCCCCGAGCCCCCCCGCGTCCCCAGCGCCCCAGCGGGAGCCCCGCCCACTGCCCCCTCCGCCACGAACGCTTTATTCCGCGTCGCGACGCACACCACCTCCCCCACCTCCCTCCCCGCGTCCCCAGCGCCCCAGTGGGGGCTCCGCCCCGTGCCCCCTCCGCCCCGACAATTTTATTCCGCGTCGCGACGCACACCCCGCCCCCAGCGCCCTAGTTGGACCACCGCCCCGTGGCCCTCTGCCCCAAGCCCCGCCCAATGCCCCCTCCGCCCCGACCATTTTATTCCGCGTCGCGACGCACACCACCTCCCCCCCTCCTCTCCCGCGCCCCCAGCGCCCCAGTGGGACCTCCGCCCCGTGCCCCCTCCGCTCCGAGCACTTTATTCCGCGTCGCGACGCACGCCACCTCCCCCCTCTCCCCACCTGGGGGAGCGTTTCTGGAGCGCTCTTGGGGCCGTTTTCGGACCCCTCGTGGGCCGTCTTGGACGCCTGTTGGCCCATCTTGGGCCCTCCAGGGGTCTGTGGGGGACCCTCTGCGAGGCTTCTGGGGCCGTCTGGGAGCGGGTTTGGGAGCCTCTTGGGGCGTCGGGGAGCATCGGAAAGGTCCGAAGTGGAATTATTGAAACATGTACATTTCACGAAGGAAATGGCCCAATTTTTGCGTCTAGGGACCCTGGTGGAACGCATCTGGGAGGCCCTCGGGGGGGCTCGTGGGGACCTCTTCTGCCGTCGAGGACGCCTCGTGGGCCGTCTTCGGGCCAACTTGGGCGTCTTGGAGCGCTCGTTGGGCGTCCCAAACCCATTTCGAGGCCACCAGACGCGTCCCTACACGATTTTCATGCGTTTTTGCACGATTTTCGGGAGCGGATGAGACCTCCGGGGCCGTCCGGGGCCGTCCGGTGCCGTCCGGTCCCGTCCGGCCGGACCCCCCAATTCCCCCTCCAAATGGACCGGACCGGGCTCCCAGGGGAGGGGTTTGGGGAGGGGGAACATCTCACACGCCGATGAAGCCCAAGGGGTCGGCGGATTTAATTGTTTTTTCAACCGTGATTCCATTGGTAACCACGATCATGTCAGACGCACTGCTCTCCCAGGCCCGCCGCGCCTCCCGAGCTGCGCTCAATCTTTGACGACCCAACACGCCCCCCCCCCCAGGTCACGTGCGCTCCTCCTTCCCTTCTCCTCCGCCCTCCTCGCCCGGCCCCCCGCCCCCACTCCACCCTTCCTCCTCTCTGTCCAAGCTCCTGCACCTCCTCAGGCTCCTCCTCCCCCTACTCTACTCCTGCTCCTGAGGAGCTGTACGTGCTTGATTCCCCTGTGGTCGTTTCACCGGGGAGCCTTCGTGGACTGCCTGACCTGACCTGCCCTTTTCCATTGAGGAGGGGGAAAGGCACATAGGCACAAATAATCGTCGACGCCCAGAAAACTGTGCGAATGTATGGGCAGTGGAGGGGAAGACGAACATCCAGAAAACGTCGGAAATGTTGCGGATCCTTGGATTTGTGTCTATTCATTTGTGTGTCCCTGTCCCGCTCCGCCCGAGTGGTAAGGCCACGTGGCCCGACGGAGATCCTAACGTCCAGAGGCAGGGATGGCAGAAGACGCGAGGCGTTCCAACAAGAACCTTGCCTTCGCGGATTGAAGGAGTTGCCATCTCTTCCGCGGCGGAAGGCGGCGGAAGTAAAACGAGGGTGGCTTCGCTGGCGGAAGCCAGCGGAAGGCCGGCGGAAGCCAGCGGAAACAAAAGTCGACCCCCCCCAGAGATGACAACAATTTTTGGTTCAGGGTTTTCGGAATTCGCCGTATCTTATGGAGGAGATATATCTTGCGGAGGCTTGTCCAAGGGGGGTTGTCCTGGGGTTGTCCGGATCCGTCCTGGATAGTGCAAGGGGTTGTTTGGGGTATGCCATCTTGTCGTCATTCATTAGCATGGGTTGTCCGGGTTGTCCGTGGGTTCTCCGGGGATTTTTTTATGATTGGATCCTCATTCCTTTGAACATTGTGAGGCCACGTGGCCCGACGGAGGGCCTAGCGTCCAGAGGCAGAGGCTGCGGAAGACGCACCACAGGCGTCAGTTCCTATCTGTGCCAGGTCCGCTCATGCCAGGGAGACAGAAAGCCAGGCAGTTGACTCGTCCCGTGCTGGTCCTTCTCCCCTAGCAGCGGGCGCTGAAAAGACAGCGTGCGATGTGGCGCCGCCGGCCCGCTCACTGCACGCGATCCTCCACCTCAGGAGTAGCGTGCACCGGGAAGCTGTGGCAGGGGGACAGCGTGCACAGAAGAGGCCTCTGCGGGTGGATCGCCTCACAGAGATGGCTTGCCTTTTCGGAGATCCACGCCGCAAGCTATCTTTCCATGGCCAACCGTGTCTTCTTACATCCCGGGCTGCCCTTTCGCGGAAAGACAAACAGGTGGACGCCGAGAAGCGCACTTCTGTGTACAAGCTGCCAGAGACGCTGATACTGGTCCTCAAGCGCTTCGAGTTCGACTTCGACACGATGCAGAAGGTGTCGGCAGCGCGCAGAAAGGGGCCAGGGCACAGGTGAGGAAGAGATAACCGTGCTGGTGGCCCTTCCATCGTTTTCACTTTCTTGGGCCTCGTCTGGGGCCCTCGTCGCCACGGCTGGACTCGCATCGGACTCCTGATCAGAACGCACTCCCAAGAGAACTCCATGGAGTAGCGGCTTGGGCGTTGCGTAATGGGTGGGGCGATTAATGGGGGGGTCCGTTGCGGTTCGTCCAGTTTCAAATCGTCCAGGTTTCGAAAAGGAAGAAACGAGGACGAATCGAAAGAGTACCAAACGAAACCGGACGAAATGAAAGTCCGCCGGCTTCCAAGGGTCCGCGCGCGCGGATCTCTTGGATCGGCGCTGGACCCCCCCTCCCTGGCGCGCGGAGTTCGGGTGTTGCGGAATGGGGGGCCCCACACGCAGGGGGGGGCGAAGCAAGGTGCCTTTTTCGTTCACCTTTGGGGCCCCCGAGAGCTCCTTTAGGGCACCAGTTCTTGCAGTCCTCACTCCCCACATTGACCGCCACCCATTACGAAACGCCCGGGCGGCATCGTTTCCTTTTGGTTGTCCCCAGGGGCGAAGGGAGGGCGGTCGTGTGAGGAGGCGCGCTGTCTCTGAGGGGAGCCGTCCTGGGAATTCTTGGGAACCGTCCTGGAAGCCTCCGATTCCTCCCGAGAGACCCCCCTGCCTTCTCAGAAGGTGGGGCCCCTCGCCCCTGTCGGAGGAAGGAGAGGCGACACCACCAGCACCAGGGGGGCCACCTCCAGCGAGGGGGTCCACGATGCCACCCCGAACTGGGGATAGGGGGCGTCTCGAACGAGAGGGGGGGGCCACATCACCAGGAGGGCCCTCCCTGGCGTCTCGCGCTGGTGGTGGTGGCGTCGCCATTCCTTGTTCCTTCCCTGTGCCCGATCAAAAACGCTCGAACTCGGTCCCCATACCCCATCAGGAGTTCCATCCTGAGCAGTCTTCCGAGCCGCGTCCAGCCGTGGCGACGAGGAACTCCAGAAACGTCCAGCGCTTCCAGAACGACTCCACCACCAGAGTATGTCCATGTCCACCGCCTCGGAGCAGTGCCCTGGGATCTCGAGAACCTCTTGAGGAGCTGTGGATATGGATCTCCGCCCGCCCCCAGGGCGGGAGAGTGTCGACGCCCACCCCTCCCTACGGAGCCAGGACAGGACCCGCTGCTGTGGCTGCGGATGTTCCCTAGGCGTCGCAACGACGACGTCGACCATGCCGCTGCGACTCTTGCGAGTTCTCGAAGACGACGCCGCAACGACGAGGTCGACGATGCCTGGTGGTGCATTGATGGCGTTGGCGACATGCGACGGCGCCAGAAGGGCCACATGTACGACGACGCCAAATGCGAAGCTGAACGGCCTCTGCGAGTTCCCGGGGCACCTTCTGGGTTCCACCTTGGCCAACTTCGCGAGTCGCGTTCAGCCGTGGCAGCGAGAAGCTCGAGAAGCACCCCCAAAATCCTCAAACTGATGTCGCCGAACACGACGCCAAAGGTGAAGCTGAACGACCTCTGCGAGTTCCCGATGCACCTCGACATGCGGCCGTACACCAAGGAGGCCCTGGACGGCGCTGGACCTGAGAGCGGCACTGGCGGGGAGGAGACGGAGACGACGACGACGACGACGACGACGACGACGACGACGACGACGACGACGACGACGACGACGACGACGACGACGACGTCGGCGGCGGCGGCGGCGGTGGCGGCGGCGACGGCGACGGCGACGGCGACGGCGACGGCGACGGCGACGACGACGGCGGCGGCGGCGTGGTCATGCTTGTCCGGTGCATTTATGGAAGTTCTCATGGCCAGGGCTTGGCGCAGCCCGAAAGACTGGTCAGGGTGAGCCCTGGGAGGTGTCCCGGGACCGAGTTTCGAGAGCATTTCGACGACGATGGCGACAGCGACGGCAGTGGTCCCAGACCCCCGTCTTCGTGTTTCCTTCAAAAACTTCACATTATGGACGCTTCGCGTATCCCCACCAGAGTTCCGTAGCTTTTGGCTCAAGCCGTCTCGGCTCGAGCCCGCCCCTGCTCAGGTCGGCGCTCGGTCCCAGGTAATGGAGTCCGCGGCGGCGCGGCGGCGCCGGCAGATGCGCGCGGCCGTCCTGCGCCGCTTGGGCGCCGCTGGCGCCGTGGACGCCGCGGGCGGCGCCGCTGGGGCCGCGGGCGCCGCTGGCGTCGCGAGCGCCGCTGGCGCCGCCGCTGCCGGCGGCGCCGCGGTTGCCGCCGGCGCCGCCGGCGCCGCGGCCGCCGCTGGCGCCGCCAGCGCGGCGGGCGCTGCCGCCGAGGCCGCCGCCGCGGCCGGCGCCGCCGCGGCCGCCGCTGCTGGGGTTTCCCCCGCTGCGGCCGCCGCTGCCCATCGGGCGGCCGCGGCGGCCGCCTGCGGCGCCGCCGCCGCCGCCAGCGAGGCCGCGGCCGCCGCGGGCCTCTGGGAGACCGTGGCGGCCCTGGCCCGCGCCGCCGGCCTCGCCGCCGGGGCTGCAGGCTGCGGCGGCGCCGGCCGCGGCGCCGGGCCGCGCGGCGAGTGCGGCGCCGGCCGCGCCTGGGCCCTGGGGCGCGGGGGCGGCGCCCGCGGATTGCGCCGCCTCGGCCGTCCCCACGGCCGCCGGCGGCGCGGCCGCTGGCCCAGCAGCTGCGGCGGCCGCCGCCGCGGAGCTCCCGCGGCGGCAGCTGCAGCCGCAGCAACCACAGCAGCAGCAGCAGCAGCAGCCGCAGCAGCAGGGCAGCAGCAGCTGCAGCAGCAACAGCCGCAGCAGCAGCAGCATCAGCAGCAGCAGCAGCAGCAGCAGCAACATAACCCAGCAGCTGCAGCAGCAGCAGCAGCAAGGCAGCAGCCGCAGCAGCCACTGCAGCAGCAGCTGCAGCAGCAACAGAGCCCCGCAGCTGGAGCTGCAGCACCCCCCGCAGCAGCAACAAGAGCCACCCAGCGACCACAAGAAGAACCCACGAGAAGACGCTGAGGTACCCGCGCTCCCTCAGCAGCAGCAGCAGCAGCAGCAGCAGCAGCAGCAGGACAGGTGTGCTCTCGGGAGTTGCCCCGGGAGGTCGTCAAGAGGCTCGGAGGCGCCAAGGGGAAGTCGAGGTGCAAAGCTGGCACCCCCGGCATCCGCGCCATGGACCACTCCGTAAACGGCACGGACGTCTTCAGCAACATAAGTACGGTCAAGCCCGTGGCTCTGCAAGGCACTCAGGAGGTCCTCGACGAGAACCCGATCTTCACCGAGATCCCCCGAGAGCTCTTGGACCCCAAAGACTGGCAGCTCGATTTCGCGGCCCGCTTCTCGGAGGCCGAAAACATCATGGCACTGGAAGGCAGGGGCTCTGTGGCGGCCCTTAGGCATGAGCTCCGCTCGACTGGACCCTTTGGGTGCTCACTTCTACATCTTGGGGATAATATATCGCTCATTTTGGCTTCGGAAAAGGGGAGGTCGTCCTCTCCAGGCGTCTTGAGAATATGTCGGCGCCTACTCGCACTCTCTCTTGCTGGCGATGTGCGGGTCCGACACCGCTGGCATCCTTCGGAGCTGAACGCCGCTGATGGTGGCTCGCGGCTCTGGGAACGTGAGGCGGCGCTGCTCGCAGACGCGGAAGCCCCGCGCTTCGTCCAAGGGCCCTGCCAAGCCGACCAGGTCGATCCCCTTGTCCGCGACGCTCTTGCAGGACATCCAGGCGGCTGCTCGCCCGTTTGGCTTGGGCGTCGCCAGCGACCTGGCGCTGGCCGCGGTGAAGCCCGCGTCGTGGCCCCGCTACATCGGCGCCCGCAAGCGGCTCCACGCGTTCTGCCTCCGCTGGGGCTTTGTGATCACCTCGGGCGAGGCGGCGGACGTCGCCATGGCCGAGCTGGTCCAGGAGATGCACACCGACTGCGACGCCCGCTCCGCGGGGCAGGGGCCGCGCGCAGCCTGGCAGGCAACATGCCCGTCGGCGGGGCGATGAGGTGCCGCGCTGCCGAGGTCTTGCCGAGGGCTGCAGGCCTGGGCGCGGTTGCACCCTGCCGCGACCAGGGCCAACATCAGGATGCCGCTGGAGGTCAAGCAGAGGGGCCCGTGGAGCGCGGACGCCTCGATGAAGAGGTACGAGGCGGCGGCGCGCCTGCTGAGAGAGGAGGCGAAGCTACCGCGCTCGGCGCAGGAGCCGGCGCCCACCGCGGTCGGCAGCCTGCCTGCCAGCCTTTTGGCCGCGTTGAGCCGCCGCCAGGGAGCCGCCGCCAGCGCGGCCACTGTGTTGAGGTCTTCGCGGGACGCGGCCGCCTCTCGCAAGAGCTTGCCCGCCGTGGACACGTGGTATACACTTTCGACATCGATCGTGCAGCCGATCGAGACATCCTCAGGGCTGACGCCTGGGCCTCTCTCGTTGAGCTTGCCTGTGCCCCGTCCTGTCGCCTTGTCTGGCTGGGGGCCCCCTGCGCCACCTGGCCCAGAGCCCGAAGGGCCCCCCCCCCCCCCCCCCCCCCCCCCCCGGGATTCAGGGCCAGGGCTGCTTGGTGCCCCCGGCCTCTGTGAGAAGGATTCTCAGAGAGTCCGCCTCGGCAGCGCGCTCATGCGTGCCTCGGCTAGATTGGCTCGATTGTGCTGCGAACAGGGGATTAGAGTCGTTATCGAAAATCCGATGACCTCGATGATTTGGTTGACTCGTCCTTTCGTTTCCTTGAGGCGTCTCGGGGCCAAGCTTTTCACGGCCAGTTTTTGTCAGTGCGAGACCCCCCGGCAAAAGAAGACGTCCCTTCTGGCCTTTAATTGCCCGCAGCTAGCTCAGATGCACAAATGTTATATGAAGAGAGGGCGCTGCTCGGCCTCCAATCGAGAGCATGAACAGCTCGTCGGCAAGACCGCAGCTGGGAAGTTCAAGACGTTGGTAGCGCAGCCGTATCCACAACTGTTTGTTGAGCACATTTGCGCGCTCCTTTTTTGAGACGTTTCGCTGCGTGCCTGCGGCCAGTTCCAATCTTGGGGCTGGGGGTGGCAACGCGCATGTCCAGTGCCTTCGATCAGTGCGCTTGTCAGCTGGCCTGCTCCCAGGCCCTTCAGTGCTATCGGATATGTTTGTTCCCTACTTAGGCTCTGCCTAGAGGGTTCTTACTCTCTTAGCTTAAAGGGGCCGGGCAGTGCTACACGCCCTGGGCGGTTCCCCTGGTCCCCGGCCCGCGGTTCCCCCAGTCGCGCCCCCTTAGCTTGGCTTAGCTTATCTCGTCTTAGCTTAGCTTGGCTTAGCTTAGCTTGGCTTAGCTTAGCTTGGCTTACCTTAGCTTCGCTTAGCTTAGCCTAGCTTAGCTTAGCCTAATGTAGCTTAGCGTAGCATAGCATAGCATGGCATAGCATAGCACATCATAGCATAACATAGCACAGTATTGCATAGCATAGCTTAGCATAGCGCCCCGTTAGCTTGGCTTAGCGTATCTCGTCTTAGCTTAGCTTGGCTTAGCTTTGCTCGGCTTAGCTTAGCTTAGCTTAGCTTAGCTTAGCTTGGCTTACTTTAGCTTAGCTTAGCTGAGCTTAGCTTAGCCTAATGTAGCTTAGCTGAGCGTAGCATAGCATAGCATGGCATAGCATAGCACAACAAGTCATACCATAGCACAGTATTGCACAGCATAGTTTAGCATAGCTTAGCATAGCATAGATTAGCATAGCACAGCGCATCATATCATATGATAGCATAGTACAGCATCGCATTGCATAGCTTAGCTTGGGCTTAACATTAGCTTAGCTTTAACGTAACTTTAGCTTAACTTTAACTTAGCTTCAACTTAGCTTTAGCTTAGCTTTAGCTTAGCTTTAGTTTAGCGTCAGCTTGGCTTCAGCTTAGCTTTAGCTTAGCTTTAATTTAGCTTCAGCTTAGCTTTAGCTTAGCTTCAGCTTAGCTTTAGCTCAGCTTTAGCTCAGCTTTAGCTTGGCTTTGGCGTTAGCTTAGCTTTAGCTTGGCGTTAGCTTAGCTTTAGCTTAGCTTTAGCTTAGCTTTAGCTAAGCTTTAGCTTTGCTTTAGCTTAGATCTACATTTACTAATGCTTCTTTCCTAGGGGCTCCAACTCCTAGGTAGGGTCGCACTGGGATAATTCTTCTCTGGCGGTGAGAAATGAGCGGAACCACATGGATGTGCTTGCTCGGGAATGTTGTCAGCGTTTTGTGAGCACGCCGTCTTTGAGAGCTGCATCGTGTCATTGCCACGATGGCTCAAGTTTTTCTGGCTATCCCCAAGCCTACCCCTTTCTCCCTCCTGCTCAGCAAAGCTGGGGGGGGGGGGGGGGGGGGCGACACGCATTTCCAGTGCCTTCGATCAGTGTGCTTGTCAGCTGGCCTGCTCCCAGGCCCTTCAGTGCTATCGGATATGTTTGTTCTTCTCTGGCGGTGAGAAATGAGCGGAGCCACATGGTGATGATGTTGATGATGATGAGGATGAGGAGGAACACGATGATGATGATGAGGAGGAGGAGCATGAGGATGAGGATGAGGATGAGGATGAGGATGAGGATGAGGATGATGACGGTGATGATGATGATGATGATTATGACGATGACGATGAATATGATGAGGTTGTTGTTGGTGTTGTTGTCCATGATGATGATGATGATGACGATGATGATGATGGTGATGATGGTGATGATGCTGCTGATGATGATGATGATGATGATGTTGACGATGATGATGATGATGACTATGAGGGTATGCGGAGGGCAGGGTGAGGAGGGAGGAAGGAAGGAAGGAAGGAAGGAAGGACGCGGGGCGTTGTCTCTCCAAAACGGAGACCCATCACCACAGGATGGTTGGGAAATCTGTGGATCCGGAAAGGTCTGGACCCTTCCCTGGGACTGGCCTGTCATCCTTCATCCCCAGTTGTCTCTTGACGGTCCTGGGGCCTGGTAACTACTGGGCCCCTGGAGGCCAGAGATTGCCAGCGCGTGGTGATTTCTGTCATGGCGATAA
Organism: Prorocentrum cordatum; assembly: GCA_963575745.1. Lineage (NCBI taxonomy): Eukaryota > Dinophyceae > Prorocentrales > Prorocentraceae > Prorocentrum > Prorocentrum cordatum. Next base: position 219,519 of record CAUYUJ010002614.1, on the reverse strand, counting down.
GGGTTCAGTGTCACCAGCGGCGGCGGAGGAGTACGCGCTCTGCGGGGTGCTCCTGCATTCCGGGACCGCGGACTCGGGCCACTACTCCTCCCTGGTCCGCGGGGGTTGGGCGCGCCGGCCGTCCGCCACAAGGAAAACAATTATAACGAAGGCAGTTCCCTGCCACCAGGACAGCAGAACGACCGCGACAGCGCCCACGACCAGGACTTAGGAATCATGGCCCAGGGCGCTGCTGCGTGATGCCCCCCCCCCAGGGCATTTCTCAATCGTCATCCTACACTACACGCCGTCGTCGTCGTCCTCCTCCTCCTCCTCCTCCTCCTCCTCCTCCTCCTCTGCTGGCTTCATTCCTTCGGCCCACGGGAGTCGAAGTTCCCGACCCCACGTCCAAGCAGATGGCCCGACATAGCCCCAGCGCGTTCGGGGCGCAACTCCGAAGCCTGCTGCATCCCGCAGCCAAGCGCTGGATCCTTTTCTTTTTTTGGGGGAGGGGGGGCCAAGTCACGTCGCCCTCTGCAGGATTACGTTCACAAGCTTTTGTGTAGCGTGTCGCTCCGCTGGTACTGGCCCACCACGCTTCGGCGCGACACGGTAACTACGTCCCAGCTTTCAAGCGTCAACGTCCCGAGTTTTTCCTAGCCTCCCGTCCAATGAAGCGGAGCGACATGCTATCAGCCCTCAGGACAAAGCGTGTCGCCGGGGCCGCGCGGCGCCACGCTGAGCAACAATTCCTAACCGTAGACCTCTCTATGGACGGTCGCCTCAATATCTGCGCACACCCCTCGTGCCCGCGTGATCTGTTCAGGCGGAGCCCATCTCGCTGGACGCGGATCGTGAAGCGGACCAGGGGTAAACCCCGAGAGGGCCCCAGGCTATCTCCATCATCCGCCTCTTCTCCCTCCTCCCCCCCTCCTCCTCCTCCTCTTCCGCCTCCTCCTCCTGAGTCCCTTTTCCTTATAGTTAATGTTTCCCTGTCGCACCCCCAGACGTGGGGGTAGGGCGGCCCGGGCATTTCGCTTGAGATGTTCCCAGAACTTGTTGATTGACGCTCCTGAAACTGAGAGTTTGAAACAATTACAAGGAGCGCCACGCACCGTCGGCCTTAATAGTCCAACAGGTACAGGGATGCAGGGTGTGTGTGTGTGTGTGTGTTCAAATGTGGTTCTTGCCGTAGCACCGCGCACATGCGCTTCAAAACAGAGCAGTTGCAATCATGGAGGGCGTTTCCTTTTCGAAGTGGGGCTCTCGTCAGAGCGCAGCGAACACTCGTCCTGAGCGTGTACATCGACTGCAAGGATGGAGGGTGGCTCCATTTCAAATTTCGGCTCCCAAATTCGCTTTATGAGATCTCCTTCCGAGAGATTGATACGGTTACAGGGGTGGAGAGCGGTTCCTTTTCAAAGCGGGGCTCTCGCTTTCGCGCTGCCTGCGTTCGTCATTCATGTTTCAATCATGTACAAGGATTGGTGGTGATTATTTGTTTCAACGCGTGGCTTTCGTTTGCGTCCTCCCTGTGTTGCTTACCATATGCAACATCTGCACAGATAGACGGCGGCTCTTCTTTTCAAATCGGCGCTATCGGTTGAGACGTTCTAAGAAAAGAAGTCTGCTACCGCGTAGTTCGCCACCAGAAGTCAAGTTTGAGCATCACTTGCACGGGTGAAGGGGGCGGTTCCTTTTCGAATGGGGCTCTCGCGGGACACGTCATTACGTTTTATGAAAATCGGTTGTCGCATTCCGTATAGTCCGCTACAAGGGAGCTAGGCAGATCATGTTCAAAAAGGGCTCTCGCCTGAATGGCAGGCACACAGGATGCTCGTCATTCAAGGGGGTGTTTCTCGCGTTAAACGCAGGCCCGCACGGTCTTATGAGGATGGGACTTGAGAAGGGAGGGCTTACTGCAGCATGATCTACTATGGTCCTCCTCCTCCTTCTTGGAGAGTCAAGTCTCCAGATTGGAAGAGTTGTGTGGGGATTATGTGGGCAGTGGCACACCCAGCATGTCCAGTTTTGAAGTTCGGCAGGCTGCTCTTGATGTCGTGTACGCAAGTGTTGCCATGGATTTGGAGCTTACCAGCAGTAGGATGACGGACACCCCCCCTCAAGACTGTCTCGCAGAGGGCCCGCAGTGCCAGGACCGTGCACGTTCCTCTTGTTCAGCACTGCAGAAATCTGAAGTTGGCTTGGAAATCCTACCTTGTTCCCTTGAGGTGGATGGTTAAATGGGTCCAGAATGTATGTTGTTCTTTGGGGAACGAGGCTGGTCTTAGAATGCATCTCGAGAACCTGGAAGGCTGTCCTGCCGAGTACAGATCGGTCCCCTCGCTTATCTGCCATTTGGATAGGGCCAAGTTGTTGGCAGAAGGAATTCGACAGGACCTTGATCAGCAGTTTTTGAACAGGTACGTTGCTGAAGGCTTACTTGGAGATTTCCGGAAGGATCTTGCAACTGTTTTGAAGGCTGAGAGCTCCAGGGACACCCTCGGCTCTATCAAGTCCTGGAAGGAATGGGTTCGAAGTCAAGGCAGCTCTGTCTCCTGGATGCACAAGTGGACCAAGGGGAAGGATGTTTGGAAGCCTGGGGAGGTGCTGCAGCGCTCGGGCCAGTGGTCTGGGCAGCCTACCAGCATCCTCAGGGCGGAGGCGGATAGGCTGGAGCGGCTCTGGAAGGGGGATGCCTACCCAGCTGCTCCGTGGCAAGTGAATCATGCTGATAGGAAGTCTGTCCCCCCTGTCCACCCCAGATGAGCTGAGGAAAGTGTGTGCTGCTTTTAGCTCTCAGACGTCCCAAAAGTTTGACGGTTTCCATCCCCGTCACTATCTGATGTGCTCTGACCAGCAGTTGGGAATCATCGCCAGGCTTCTTAGATGTATCGAGCAGCACGGGCAGTTTCCCTCTGTCTTGCAGGCGGTTGTCACATGTCCCATACCCATACACAACCCTGGCGCGGTCAAGTTTCGTGGTATCGGTCTGTGCGTGTCTCTGTATCGTGTGTATGGCAGGCTACGTCAGTGTGTTGCCCGCTCTTGGGAACGACCTCATCGGCTTCGTTGCTTGTGTCACCAGAAGGGCGTTTCCATTCTTGAGCTCGTGTTCGGGCAAAACTTCAAGGCTGAAGCGGCTAACATGTCGGAGAAGAAGATTCACACGTCGGCTGCGTTGTATGATATGAGTAGTTTCTACGACCATATCGACCTCAACCTTCTCTGGACCAGGGCCGAAGACACGGGGTTTGACATGCAGGTCCTTGCCGTGGTCTGCAGCATGTACCGTGCGAAAGGGTTTTTCCAGATGGAAGGTTATGCGTTGGAATCCTCCTTCCCTATGCAAGGCATTTTGGCTGGGTGTCCGTTCGCTACTTTCCTGGTGCAGGTTTATTCCGATGGGCCAGTCTTAAAGCTCCAGCAGGTCTTGGGAACGTCTGATCTTTTCCTCTTCATCGACGACTGGGTGATTCTGAATCAAGATTCGGACCCCAGATCCCTTGCCACTAGAACTGTCGAGAGCTTGGCCCAGGTAATCCAGTTGATCCAGGATGACCTGCAGTGCGCAGTTGCTTATGATAAGTCTGGTGTCGTTGCCTCTTCGGACAGTATCGGGCATGATCTGGCCAGGTCCATGGGGAAGTACATGAAGTCCAAAGAAATCTCAGCTGCAAATCTTGGTGTGGACACCGCGGGGGGCCAGCTCAGACGTCGAAGAGGTGCCGCCCGTTTCTTGAAGGAAAGAATCAAGAAGTTGAACCGTCGCAAGCGAAGACTAGCAGTCATAAGGAAGGGAGGTGCCAACATGCAGAGGGTGCACCTCGCCGGTATCCAACCCTTCGGGTATTATGGGGCCGAGGTGGTGGGGTTGGACGCAAGGGAAGTTGCAGCAGCGCAGTCTTTCTTCTTGCAGACAGTCGGAAGCGCGCGTCCATCCAGGCCCCGCGCGTTGTCGCTTCTCATTCTCCAGGACCCCACTTACAGACTTGCCCTGGGACCTGTCATCACCTGGGCGAACTTGGTTTGGAAAGCAGCGACCTGCCCTGGATTCGAACCCTCGCTGCCACGGCTGAGGGAGTTTGCCTCGAACATCCTGGCTAGGCCGCCGAGAGCTTGGAACCAGGTTAAAGGACCTCTCGGAGCTGCTGTTGTCTCTCTGCTCAGAATTTCCTGGAGGTTTGTTCCCCCCTTTGTTTTGGAGGACCACGAGGGTCAGGAAGTTGTCCTAACTAGCGCGTCTCCCGCCAAAGTTCTTTGTGATCTCAGAGCTGCGTGGATGCACATGCTGGCTGCGAAGGCCGCCAGCAAGTTCGGACACCCAGGAGAGATCCTGGACACAACTGTCTGTTGCCAACTACTCTCCCCTGGAAGTATCCTGTCGCATGCAGTGAAGTGCATGTTGACGGCGTTTGTTACACAGTGCTTGTGGTCCAAGTGGCGCCTTGCTAGATGTGGTTATGATGTGGGAGATATGTCATGTCCTCTGTGTGGTTTTTCTAGGGATGATCTTCACCATCGCCTGTTTGCCTGCTCTGCTACTTTCAGTGTCAGGGATGAGTATCTGAAGGGCGATGTTTTGGATTACATATCCCGTGAAGATAAGAAGAACCCTCTCATGCTTGGCTTCCAGTTGGTTCCTGAGAGCATTCTGAGTCCGCCCGATGGCCTGGGGCATGCGAGTTATACCTTCTCCTGTGCGGACCCCAACCTGACCCCCTTGGAGGCGTTCAGAGACAAGATGTGCTTTCATGGCAGGTCCTGTTTCAAGGAAGGTCACAAAGTTCTTCACTGCGCTGGTTGGTCATGTGTCTGTCTCCAGGGGGATGGGGGACCTTTTGCTATCATATCGGGCAAGGTAGGGGCCAAGCTGCCACAGACGAGTCCTGCTTCGGAACATGTTTGGGTTTCTGGCAAGCTGCAAGCACGCTAGCTCGGCGCCAGAATTCTGCGCGGACTACAAAGGGCTCGTGGCAGCGAACGAACGGCCCTTGGAAGTGGTTGCTGACAGAAGGTCGTATTATGCTGGACCCTTTCTCCTTGCTCTGAGCCACCTGCCCAGGAAAGAAGCCATTTCCATCGCAAAAGTGAAAGGCCATCAGAGTGCTGATTGTTGCGAGCCTTTCTCTGTATATTGTATTAGGGCCAAAGGAAACCACTGGGCTGACGTGGCTGCAAAGGCGGCTGCGATGACCCATTCCCGCCCGTCGGAGAACGAGGTTTTTGAGTTTAGTCTTGAAGCGTCCAGCCTCAGGAGTTTTCTGATATATGCGGCCAAATCCCTGTTGCTTTGGGCAAGTCTTGCGCCTGCCAGGACCAGCAGCCTTCTGGGAAGGGTAGGTGCCTCTCGCGCTGGTGCAGCCAGCGCCGCCACTGCTGGTGGCACCACCGCCGCCCGTGCCGCCACCGTCAGCGCCGCCTCAGGGGTGCTGGGCGTGGCTGGCCGGGGAGAGCAGAGCCCCTCTCTCCCTCGGGGCGCCCCCCACCCTCCCACTGCCCCTGCTTCCGCTGGGGCCGCTGCGGGTCTGTCTGCTGCCCCTGCTGTTGGCGGGGCGCAGGCGCCCCAGAGGAGGGATCATGGCGACGAATTCAGGTGGATTCGCGGGCTGCGGGCGTGCACGCGTTGTCTTGCTCGTGCGCGTTCGGACCCTCCGCAGCCTGCTGCGGACTGCATTTGTTTTAACCCTGTGTTGTGCGCCCTTGCGCAAGAGCCTCAGGGGCACAAAATTCATTTTCCTGTTGCTTGGACTGTGGCAGTGTATCTGAGGGGGTTAGGCTTGGTGGGTTGGCGAGGGCCTGCAAGGGCGGGCCCTCTTCCAGCCACGCACGAAGCAACCTCTCTCGGCTTAGAAGAGGCATCCATCCCAATAGTAGGGATGTGCTGCTTGACGAGCTTGTGCCTCTTGCTGACTTTACGCGTGCTGTGGGCGGCAGTGGTTCGGCTTCGACTGGTGAGGTGGGGGGTTAGTCGCTGGCGCCCTCCCTCTGGGTGTGGGCTGTTAGTGAATTCCTCTCCGTCTTGCTGGTCTTAGCCCTTGCGATGCGACGTGTCAAATCAAATCCTCCTCCTCCTTCTCCCATATACATTCACCGCAGCTAAGGAAGTGGCAGGTCGGCAGAATGGTCTCGCCCTATCAGTGCCCCAACAGATTGAGGCCCTCAGGGTGGCCCTCAGTAGAGCGCCCGAACATTATGCGCTGCTTTCTCGTCCGCCAGGCGCCTCTCAGCCTGACAGCTGGCTGAGGCCTAGGCGTTGAGCTCGAGAAGATCGAGCCCAAGAGAAGCTACTGGTGCTCCTCCTCTTCGTCCTCCTCCTCCTGCTCCCCCTCCTCTTCCTCCTCATCTTCTTCCTCCTCCTCCTGTTTTCCCGATCGCGATCGACGTTTCGGTTATTGCGGGCAAGGCGTTTGATTTGCGCATCCACATTCGCAAGACCGTCGTCGTCCTCCTCGGCAAATTCTCCGAGGCTCGTTTTCGGGAATCGATCGCAAACGTTGGCCGCCTCGCGATGTGCCAGGCCCAGTCCTGCGCTAGATATCTTGGGGTAGTGTTCGGGCACGGCGGTCGAGAAGAAAGCCGGAGGCTTCATTGAACAAGTTCTGCGAGAGGGCTCGCGTGGTCCAGGGGCTGGATTTAGGTCTCGTCAAATCAATCTCGCACTGCAGTATGCTTTGTGTCTCGGTCCGGAGTTTCGTTTCCCAACTACATTCCCCCGCGCTCGAGGCTCTGAAGGGGGAGGAGAGGATGATTCAGGTAATATGTCGCGGCCCGTTCAATGCCATCCCGTCCAACGACCTCCGGAATTTGAGGTCGCTGGGTTTGCCTGTGCAGGCTGCGCAGATTCGCCTGCGAAGTCAGGCTGCGCGGTTTCGCGCTGCTGAGCGGCTGAAGGCCTTCGGGGGGGCCGATGAGGCAGGGCCGAACAGTGGTCTCATTTTACGACGTGGCTTTCTTATGCTTTTGTCCGTCCGTTAGAACCTTGACATGCTTTGTGTTTCATTTACATCACCATTTGTCATTCTCTCCTCTCTCTCTCTCTCTCTCTCTCTCTCTCTCTCTCTCTCTCTCTCTCTCTCTCTCTCTCTCTCTCTCTCTCTCTCTCTCTCTCTCTCTCTCTCTCCTCTCTCTCTCTCTCTCTCTCTCTCTCTCTCTCTCTCTCTCTCTCTCTCTCTCTCTCTCTCTCTCTCTCTCCGTAGTTTTTGTTTTCATTGTTTTCGTCTTCGCGTCTCCTTTGGAGGGGGCGGGGTGGCGGGGGGGGCCCATTGTAATCCCCCATGAAAGGATTCGTTGTAACCCCCCACAAAAGGAATTCCATTGAAACCCTCTACACAAGAAATCCGATTGCAACCCTCTACAAAAGGAATTCCATTGAAATCGACCAGCCTCTCCACCCCAGGCAGACGCCCCAGCTGGGCGCGGGGGGGCAGAGCGCCGAGAACCAACAAAAACAGGAAAAGCAGTCAGAGCCAAAGGCGCAACATGAAAATCATAGCACCCAGGCAAACAAATCAACGACATCCAGGCCCCGACTGGTTTTCGGCAGGAAGCTAAAGAACACCTAGTGGTTTTCAATGCTTCACATCCGAAAACCACTCGGGACCTTGATTTCGTGTTTTTTTGGCCTGGGCGCTCTGATTGTCATGCTTTTCCTTTGGTTTTGACTGATGCTCCTGTTTTTGTTGGTTTTCGGCGCAATCGCTCCCCCAGCGCCGCTCCCACCTGGCCTTCAGAGGGGGCGCGGGGGAGCAGCAGCCAGCAAAAACATGAACATCCGCCAAAGCCGCAGAAAAAGCAGGAACACCAGATCACCCAGGCAAGCAAATCAACGAAATCATGGTCCCGAGTGGTTTTCGGGTAGGAAGCATCAAGAAACCAGGAGGCTTCCTTTGGTTTTCTGCCAAGAACCAGTCGGGGCTTGGATTTCGTTTTTTTTTTGTTGTTTGGGTGTTATGTTTTTTTTGTTTTTCCTTTGATTGCGATTGATTTTTTGTTGGTTTTCGACGCCCTCGCCCCCCCCCCCCAGCGCCGCCGCAAAAGGAATCCCTTTGGAATCGCCCACAAAAGGACTCCATTTGGAATCCGCCACAGAAGGAACCCTAGTGGAATCCTCGGCAAGCGGAATCACATTGCATTCCTTTACAAACGGAATCCAATTTTAATCCGCTGCAGAAGGAACACATGTGAAACTTTGCTACAAAAGGACCCCATCGATACGGAGCCAACTGGAAGCCCATAGGGAGATGAGAAGGGCCCAAAAGGGAGCCAAAGGGAGCCAGGAGGAGCTTGCTCAAGGTTTTGGAAAAGGGAGGGTTGCCAGCGCTTGCCGCTGCCCACGAGGCCTTCTTGAGGCTGCGAAAAAGGGTGAAAGTGTGCGCGCGGTTTGCTAATGTTCGCTGGGGTCGGAGCACGCAAACATGACGTTCTGGGGCGCCTGGCGCAGAACATCGTTGTTGGATATGTAAGTTGCAATACAACTGTTAGCACTTTTTTGAGGGTATGCGTTTCCTAAAAAATGGTGTGCCGATTTTTGGGTGTCTTTGAGGTGCCTTTCGGGTGCTTTCCGGGTGTCTTGATAGTGAAATCTCGGGCCGCTTGAAGCACAGCTTTGTTTTCGTAGTCAGAAGCTGAGAGCATCGTGGAGGGCGCGGCTTCTGGGTCACAGACTGTCGCAGAAGATTTACATCGCGCCCGAGATCGGCCAAGACCCGCTCCATCCACCATCGCTGGGCGGGTCAGATGATTCCTTGCGCGGCACTAAAACCGCTGCGAGGAGGCCCGCGGCGGCCAAACCGACCGTCCACAAGGAGCGCGCCAAGACCCGCCGAAAGGGCGGAAAGGCGAGTCGGTGGCTTGCGGGATGGGAGTCGGCAGTGCACACGGAGGTGGTGCACTGGCGGGGCGTTAGCGATTGCATGGGTGACCGCCAGGAATTCGGCTCGGTGCACCACTGGAGGTGCCCCACGTGCGTCGCCAGAGAGTTCAAGGAGAAATGTTTGCTGCTCACGCATATCAGCAAGTGCCATGCCAAAGGTGGGCGCGGCATTCTTTCGACGAAATTGCAGCGCCCTGTTTGCGGCCAGTGGAACCATATTGCACTCAATGCCCGCTTTAATGAGCTGTGGGGCCGCAGTGCAAATACTCCAGCGGGGAACTTGGTGAACAGCTGCGCAGTCGGCATCCGAGTTCAATTGGAGGCGAGCCCATCGTGGGAGCAGATGAAAAGCCCAGTTGACACGTAAAGGCAACCGCTTGGACATGGCAATTACAATCCTGTTGGATCTGACGCGCACGAGGTACACCCTGGCGGCCGATTGCGCCAAGCACCATCAGGTATCCGACAAGTTCTTTCGCGCCGACGCTTTCTCGAACGCCTACCTCGCCGCCGTTGTGCGCCCGATGGCGAAGGGGACAGCGGAGCGGGCGATTGCGTTTCTCAGCGCCCAATCAGGGCACCAATCGCACTTGCCCCCGACGGGCCGCGCATTTTATCGCACCCTGAACGAGAAGATAGCAGGGCACTTGTGCATTCGGCGCGCTGTGGGCCGCTGCCGCGCCGAATGTGACGTTCGAGTCTTGGGCGTGGATGGGTTCTACAAGTCCTTGATGTCTGCGCTGCGCCGAGTACCTCGCGGGCAGAAACGAGACGTCGCAGCAGAGCGCGGACGCGATCAATTGCGAGCGCCCATCGCCGCCCAATGCCTCGACAGCATATTAAATATCCACGGGGCCAGCTCGGGGGACTCAGTGCACCAGGCGCGTGCTCTTCGAGATGCTGTTCGCGGGGAGGGTGCTGATCAAGTGGAGATGGTGCGTTCGGATTACCCCGCGCTGCTGGGCCAGCGCGCGCGGCTGCGAACCGCACTTCCAAATTTGAAATGCGCCGGCAAGGACTTGCTACACATTGCCCTCGAAGTCGAGCAGGCAACAAGCGAGAAGACAACTGTGTTCTCTTCGAACATTCGCAGGAGCCTAGCGAAGTTGCGATAGGGTGGTTCTGGTAGGAGCCGATATTATGAATGTAGCTCTGGCCGCAACGGGCCGCCTGAACTTGCCGCGAAGATTGCGGATGCGAGCGGGTCGGTCGCGCGCCGCTTGTGCAGGCGCATCCGAAGCGACAGCTATGCGGCGAAACCGTGCGACTGCATGATCGATTTCGTCGATGATTCAGCTGCCATCTGCGCGGCGCATCCAGATGCGACGCGCCGAAGCACAGGTAAGAGAGCAACGGTGCTGAGCAGCCTCGAGCACGCTGCGACTGTGCAGGAGTTGGGGCGCATTCGGAATTTATGTAAGCACGCAGCTAACAACCCCACCATAGAAATTATGTTTGGCACGACTCGGAACGAGGCTGACCATGAGCAGTTAAAAGCATTACATAGGAATGTAATCTACCAGGCTCAGCGGCATGCCTTCTGCGTCGCCACTGCAGCGAGGTTGGCAACGTTGTTCGTTGGATGTGTGGCTAGATGCCACAGCGACCTGACGCTCGCATTTGAGGGGCACGGTATGCTGGCCAAACCTGCCCTGTTCCTCGTCGCAGAGGCGCCATGCAAGTTTTCACCTCTGATGCACCACTCAGTAGAAGCAGGCGAGTCGGTGGATGTGGTGAGCCTGCCGACGAATGCAAAAACTAGTCGCACGCGCCCAGCGTTGGCGCTACACGGTCCACCTCTGTAACCCATCCATGAACTGTATTTGACTTGGTTGTTCTAGCGACTGAGGGCATATATTGCCGTCAAAACAAGCATCCTCGCCATCATCAACGTCGTCATGTTTATCGTTGTTGCCCCAGTCAACGCAAGACGCGCATGTCGATAAATAGGGCCATATTTCTCCACAGGCCGAGGAGCTTCTCTTCAGTTTCGCAGGGGACGACGAGTGCTGTATCTCGTGGGAGAACCACCCGGCGCGGCAGGGAAGCGCCACTAAAAGCTTGCACGACAACTATCGGTCACTGCTTGCCCTCCCCGAGGCCCCCAGCGAAGTTCCATGCGTCCAGCGCGAGATGGAAAAATGCTTGACCAACGTGTTTGCACAGTCCCCTTTCGAGATGATTGGTCGTCGAGCTGCTAAACTGAATCCCGCCGTCGGCAATCATGAGCTCCAAAGTTTGAGGTTTGCTTCATGGAGGATTGCCGATAAGGTCCCCTCGCGTGTGCTTTCCGTCCTTTAAAAAACCTGTTGTAGTAGTTGGACCTGTAGCGGCAGGTTCAAGGGAGCCACCAACAATTGTATAGCCTGCGGTTGTGCCTCTGGAGATTCTCTGAAACATATCCTCGACTGCCCCCGTTTTTCCGATCTTGGCCTCTTCCTCCCCCTGCCCCCTCCCCCTTCGTGTGTTTAGTGACGGGGCCCAGAGAATTCAGTTGTATCGGATTTTCCCGATCCCCGTTGACGCGTTAGTTAGTGTTGCTCTGTATGTCGATCTCGTTTGTAGTTTTTACCACCATCTTAAGCACCGTTGCTGCACGTCTTACACTGCATTTTGCTGCGCCAAAGCTCGCATCGCCCAGTTGACCAGAAAGGAGGCGTCTCTTGCTGGTCTCTTCGGCCAGGTCCAACGGGATCCGTGTCCGCCCAGGCGCCCCCGCAGGAGCCACATTGTGCTTCCTGAGGTGCGGCCCCCTGTTGCCGCTGATGGAGGAGCTGCCCCCCTGCCTGGGTCGGAAAGCGGGTCGGGTCGGCCGTTTTCTAACGCATCCTGAAGCCGAGTTCACTCCTCCTCCTCCTCCTCCTCGTCCTCCTCCTCCTCGTCCTCCTCCTCCTCCCATGCCTTCGCTGGTCCATGGCCAGGCTGGTCCCTCTGAGTGCGCAAGATCGGTGGACGCGCACGCTTGGCCTCGTCGCTCTTCCTCGCGCCGCGGAACAAAAATGCGCGCTGCGGGCGTCTGGCTATCTTCGGTTTTCAGGGGCCCGCGCTGGGCCCCAGGGCCGTCAAAGAGCAGCTCAAGATGAAGAGCTGGCCCCCAGGGGAAAAGTCGAGTCGAGAGCCCCTGAGGGTCGCGCTTCACGAGGAAGCAGAGAGGTGGCATACAGAGTTGGGTGAGGTACTTCGGAAGCAGCTCCCTCGACCCTGCCTTGGGCAGGTGAAGCCATTGGTCCGCTTTGTGAAAAATATCGCATTGGAGGCCTGCCCACGGCACGTCCGCGCCGCGCCGGCGCGGCGGCGGTCCCCGGCTCCGGCGCGCTCACAGGTCGGGCCGCCTCTGGTGCCTGGAAGCGGCCGACATTGAGCGACCCGCGCTCTCGGACGGCCGCGCTCGTTCAGGATTGGACGATCCACGCGTTCCCAGATCTCCGCCGAGTTTTGTCGTTCGATCCTGGCGCTGATCCTCGTTTGGGACTCCTGGGGCCCGTTGTGCGGCCCTTGTGGCATAAGAGCTGGGACGGAGAACCACCCCCTGGGGGATGGGGTCGGGACCTTCTGGGTGCCGCGCTTTGAAGAGAGGTCATATCGTCGCGGATGTCTGGGCTGTCGGCGGCTAGCGCCAAGGTGTGGTTTGCGAACGGCACTGCTGGGGCCCGGGAGCGCGACACCGTTTTCGCTGGGCCCCCTCGGGGCGCGGCGGAGAGCTCTGTCGAGGTCCCCGCCCACCCCCCAGGGTGCCCCCCAGGGCGCCGGTTGCAAACCACACCCCTTGCAAACCACACCTTTCAGAGTCGCCGAGGGGTCTGTCGGCAGACATCAGAGCCCGCGTCGGCACGGCGTGAACCTGGCGTGCACAGGTCCGGGGATGGTCTGGAGCGGTGCACACACACTGTGTGGATCGGTGGCGTCAGGCAGGCCCAGGACGAGGATGAACCGTTCTCCAGAGCGTTCCGGAGCGCTGCCCAGATCTCCGGCGATGTGGATTGTCGGTCCTGGCGGTCCTTCTCGATTTCAGCCTCTGGGGCCCGCCGTCGGGCTCCGGGGCCATCCGACATGTAGCCGGCACGCGGACTTGTCCCTGGAGAAGGGGTCGAAGCCTCTGGGCTTAAGCTGGGCCTGTCCCTCTACAGGAGGAACATTCAAAAATAGTTTAAAAATTGTCTGGGGACGATTTTTCGACGATTTTTGCCCATTGGGGGTATTTTTGAGTATTTGTCATTTTTCGCCGAAAATCCCCATCTAGGGGGACACGCCCGACTTAACTCTGGGCCCGCATCGAAAAAGTCATATCGCTGGATGTCTGTGTCTCAGAGCCTTCCAGAGTGCTCTGAAATGGCCGCTGCGCCCGATACTCTCTCCAGACCCGCCAGGTCTCAAAGATTCCCGATGTATCCACGTATCCTCGTCCTAATTTACCATCGCCCTGTCTGCGTCTTAGGTCAGGGTCGCCGAGGGCGCCCAGGAGGGGGTCGCCCAGTGGCACGAGTTCAACGACACGATCGTGACGCCGTTCTGCGAGGAGGACATCCCCCGGGAGGCCTTCGGCGGCCGCCTGGGCGACGAGGGCGGCGCCGGGTTCGCGCGGTCGAAGAACGCGTACATCCTGTTCTATACGAGGCTCTTCTTTCTCTTGGTATATCCCCCTCCCGCTTCTCCGCCTCATCATCATTTCTACCTTCCTGGTCCTCCTCCCTCTGGTCTCCAACCTCCTGGTGTTGCTGCTGCTGCTCCTCCTCCTCCTCCTCCTCCGCCTCCTCCTCCTCCTTTTCCTCCTCCTCCTCCTCCTCCTCCTCCTCCTCCTCCTCCTCCTCCTCCTCCATTCTCTTTCCTTACAAAGAACTTCTCCTTGTCGCACCCCGAGGCAAGTTTTTAGGGCGGGCCTGGCGTTTCGCCTGAGACTTCCTCACCATTTATGACCCTGAATCTTAAACATTGGCAGCAGTTTCACATATGGAGGGCGGGTGGTCTTCAGAATGTGGCTCTCGCCGTAGCGCCGCGCACATTCGTTTAAAATATCAGCAAGAATTGAACGGATTGAGGGCGACCCGTTTTCAAAACGTGGTTTTCGCTGTAGCGTCGCGCACATTCGTTTTCAATATTTGCAAGAGTTTCACGGATTGAGGGCGACCCGTTTTCAAAATGTGGTTCTCGCTTTAGCGCCGCGCACATTCGTTGAAATTATTGCAAGAGTTACACGGATTGAGGGCGACCCGTTTTCAAAATGTGGTTTTCGCTGTAGCGCCGCGCACATTCGTTTAAAATATTGCAAGAGTTGCACGGATTGAGGGCGACCCGTTTTCAAGATGTGTCTCTCGCTTTAGCGCCGCGCACATTCGTTTGAAACATTTGCAACAGCTTCACCGATTGAGGGCGGCTCCTTTTCATGATGTGGTTCCCCGCTTAGCTCCACGCACGCTCGTCTTCAAAAGTTGTAAAAGTTTGACGGGTCCCCGTGATCAAAGTACCAGAACTGGCGTTTCGGAAATATTCGGGATTTGTGGGTGCAACAGTTACGTTGGTTCGCGGTGTTGAAGTCCGAAGAACGGCGTTCTGGCACGATTCAGAATCGTCGAAACGCAACAGCCAGGTTGATCCGTGGTGTTGGAATCCCGATTCAAACGGTTGTCTTCTAACGAGGCAGTTCCCTCAATGGAAATGAACCGTTGTAGGGGCCTGTGAAGAGGGAGCTTGGAGGGAGGGTTTATTCCAACATCGTTGATAACACTTGGGTTTACACTAGTCCTCCTCATTCTCCTCTCCTCCTCCTCATCCTCATCTTAATACTCACCCACCCTCTCTTCCTCATCCCCCCTCCAACCCTGAGGGCACAACACCTCGTTCTCCTTCGCTATCCCTCCGTCCTCCCTCCCTCTTCCTCCTCCTCCTCCTCCTCCTCCTCCCCCCCATCCTCCTCCTCGTGATCGCAAGCTGGCCACAATGACTATCAAAAGTGGGCGCATTCGACTACAGTTGGTTTCAGCATAATTCCCACACACTGTGTATACGGAAGCACATATACAAAGCATGTATGACGGGATTGGTGGTTTGCTGAAGGAGGCCAGTGCACGCAACGTACGAACCGTTGTCGCAGCAGACTTCAACGCCCAAATTGGTGCACAACCGCATCCAGGTTGAGCACCGACAAACACCACGACGACCATCAATCATGTTTTTTCTAGCTTTGCGGGCCCCCACGGATACGGCGACAAGAGCTCCAGAGGACAATGGTTGCGACATTGGGCCACGACCGAGAAGCTCGCCATCGTGAACACTTTCTTCCGCAAGCCCGCAGACAAACAGATCACTTACACCACGACCGCGGGCAACCCACGACGAACTACAGATTGGTAGACGGAGCCTGCTCCCTCTGTGCACCAACGCCGAGGCCGCGAGCATCGCAGATCTTAACTCGGACCACAAAGCTGTCGTACTTCATATTCGTTTCCCTGTTCGAGTGGCTGGTAAAACGACACGCCATCCAGGCATCCAGGGCATCCCACATCAAGCACCAACGCTTGCAGCGGACCTTGGGCACGCGTAGACTTCGACACATACCGGCGGCACTTGGGTCTCCAATTGCAACCGGGAGCGTTGCCGACAGATCCGCAGGAGCTCAGCCATATCATCGAGAAGAGCCTGTGCACTTCCGCAACTCGCCGGACTACCGCCGCGGCGACGCCCTCACGACCGGGCGCGAGCAACGCCAACCACGACTCCACGCACCAGCAGCACGACGACACCATTGAAGACCTGATCAAGCAGCGCCAGAGCACGCCTAATCAGCAAAAATATCCAGCAGAGCATTCGACGACAGAAACGTGCAGACCGGAGGGAAAGAATCAGCACCTTTTGGAGCAGTACAAGGGCCTCAAAAACATCCGCCTCATTAAAACACGACGGAAGAAGACGCTAATTTCCGAAATGGTAGGGCGCGACGGCGAAAAGCAGACAACGGGACAAGGGATAGCAGACACACTTGCAGATTTTTACGCTCAGTTGTATACCTCTTCCCGCAGCCGTGACCTGCCACCAACCGCAACGCCCAAGCCATCTCAGATTCCACCTTTCACGCCGGCGGAGCTCACCGCAGCAACCTCGCAGCTCAAGGGCGGCAGAGCACCAGACAGTAATAGAATTCGCGCTGAAATGCTTCAGAAGCCATGTGCGGAGCTTCAGCATGCTTCACTGCAGCTGTTCAACACCATCATACAGGCAGACGCCCCTACGCCGGCTAGATGGAGAAAGACCGTCATCATTGTAATCCCCAAGTCAGGCGATTTGACGCTTCCACAGAACTATCGCCCGATCTGCACAATACCGATGTTGTACAAGCTCTTCAGCCGACTACTGTACTACAGCCCACCCCGGAGCGACACCAACCTGACGACCAGGAGGGCTTTCGTCCTGGAAGAGGCACGCGCGACCACCTCTTTACTTTCAACATCCTACGTGAAAGGACAGCCGAATGGAAGCATGATCTCTGGGTTGCAGCCATTGATTTAAAGAAGGCCTTTGACACAGTCGAGCACGACAGCTTCTGGGCATCTTTACTGCGCCAAGACGTCACACCTGGACACGTAGACCTTCATCGACGCATGTACCAAGACCAGACAGCCGTGATCCGAACCGACACCACCAGTAAACCGTTCGACCTCCAACGCGGCACAAAGCAGGGGTACCTGCTGAGTTCATTACTTTCCAATGCACTGCTTCAACACGATCTAGCACCGCTGATCTCAGATTGGCAAAGGCGGCACAAAGGCGTCCAATTGGGTCACACTGACGGGAAGACAGTCATGAACCTCCGGCTCGCAGACGACATCTTGCTGACAAGCCAAACGCTTCCCAATCTAAAAGCAATGTTGTTTGACCTCATCACCTCAGCCAAGCATCACGGACTAGAGTAGCACCCGGCGAAAAGTAAAATCATGACCAGCCAGCCTAGGCACAGCGACCGAACAGCCAACGTAGCTGGCATGGACATCGACATAATGCCACGAACTGGCACAATCACCTAATTACTTGGGCCAGACCATTACTTTCCAAGACGCCCCCGGAACCGAAGTAAGACACTGGATTTAAGCAGCATGGGCATGCTTCAGCAGCCACAAACAAGAATTCAGCAGCAATCAAAACCCACTGCGACACCGACTGCGACTGTACAGGGGCGCCGTCATACCTACTATGATGCATGGTGCAGAAAAGTGGACTTTGACAGAGACTCTCAAACAGCGCTTACGTCGAACACAGCGAAGGATGGTCAGAACGATAATCGGAGCACCAAAGAGACGCACAGCAGCGACACCGACACCACAACTCCATCCTGAGACAGGCCAAAACAGCAACCACGACACCAGCAGCACTGCCCCAAACGATTTCCAGCGATTCCGACGTTTGCAGCAATCCACCCGGCGACCAACCCAATACACAACACGATATCAGCGACGACGACGGCATGCAACCGGATACTATGCAGGACGGGGACGTCGAATTGTGGTCTGATTTCATGTGCAGAAGCACACGGAGAGCAGAAACATTGACGCTTCAACATGACATTTTTTATGCACTCCACATACACCGAAGAATGGCTTGGCGCTGGGCGAACACTGTGGCTCACCACCCTTCGACACGCTGGACGCAGAGAGTGTAGAATTGGAACCCAAATCTCAACACTCGGAAGCAAGGTCGGCTACGGCGGGCAGGTCAACCAAAACGGCGGGAAGACGACATCCGGAAGTTTCTCCACAGCTTGGACGGACACCAGTGCGACGACGACGCCGGGCAGGAGCAGATACTAGCAGCGACCCAACCACGACAAGAGTGCCGGTTATCACGTGAGCCTGCCTACGTATCACATTTTTGATGCCACGGCCTCCACGCCATGCCCTACTGGGCACAGGCGGGCTCCCCAGTGGAGCGCGCACGAGTCTGGCGTTCGCTTCGCGTCCTCTTCATCATCACCATCATCATCATCGTCATCATCATCACCATCGTCATCACCATTATCATCATCCTCCCTCGTCCTCATCGTCGTCCTCCTTCCTTTGCGTAGTGTTTCTTCCCTCCTTCCTTCCTTGCTCCATTCTCAATTTTCCTCCACCCGACCTAGAACATACGACGCCACGTCGGGATTGTGCTTGTGGGGCAACAAAAGAATACAGCCGTGCGGGCACCGCCCAAAAAGTGCGCTTGGGGAGGGGACCCAAGTAGAGCTCGATGGGAGCTCATACGAAAACTGGATCCTTCTCCTCGTCTTCCCTCTCCCTCCCTGCCCCACTCCTTTCGTCCATCCGTCTCTTCCTCCTTCCCTTCTCGGAGAGGGGCATGTCTAGCTCGCTGTGCGTTTACGAAGCCGCAGATACCTCGACGAAATTTTGGCGCAGGCGAACACATTTGGCTGATGACCTTGAGGGCGTGGCGCGATATTGTTCCTCGCTTGCTGGTTCGAGCGATAGCGATCGCACGTTTCACCCGGTGCTTCTTCATGCTGCTCCCTACCAAGGTTTCCGGTGCACACGACTTGAAGTCCAAATCCCCGCCTCCTCCTCCTCCTCCTCCTCCGCTTCCTCCTCCTCTTCCTCCTGCTAGGCGCCTCCTCCTCCTCTCCCCTCCCTGTCCCTCGCCTTCTCATCCTCGACCATTTCAGTTTTCATGTTCCTGCTCTTCTCCGTCCCTTTATTCTTTCTCCAGCCTCCCTGCCTTCTACCTCCTCCTCAGATTCATGTTCCAACGCTTCCTCCTTTCAATGTTCCTCGTCCTCCCTCCCTGTGTCCCTTCTTCCTCCCTACCTCTCCCCCTTCCTCCACTGTCCCTTCTTCTCTCCTCTTCCGCCTCATCATCAACAGCGTCATCATGATCATCACCATCGGTAGCAGTATAATTGTTATCATGATCAGCAGCATCATCATCATCACCACCATCATCATCACCATCAATCACCATCACCATCTCCATCACCATCGCCATCACCATCACCATCCTCCTCTCCGCTTGTCCCCTTAGCGAGGCAAGCAGGACTCTCCAACAATTGCCACCACCTGACAGAGAGTACAGTTCTTCAACTGAGGACACACTTTACGCTAAACATTTCGCCTGGCGAAGAACGAATCCAACCCATTTTCAGAAAGATGCAAGTATGAACAAACCCATTCAATACACAAGAACAGTTGGAGGGGCCTGCGGTATGTACCGAGGACCGCATCGCAAAAACGTCAGACCACGCTTGGCGTTCTGCATTCCCGCACACACTCTCACGACGCCATGCGGACGCACCCACTGAGCCCATAGGTGGAGCTCCCTGGGTGGCAGGAAACGCGTGAGGGATGTGCCGCAATGGACGCGGTGGCTCCCTGGAGGGCAGGAAACGTGTGAGGGATGTGTCGGAATGGACGCGGCGGCGCCGTGCGAGCGCACCCATTTGGGCCTTCGGTGGTGCCCCCTAGGCAGAAAACGTTTGAGGGGTGTGCCGAACTGGGCGCGGCGGCGCCAAGCGGACGCACCCAGTGGGGCTCTCGGTGGAGCTTTCTGGGATGCAGGAAACGTATGAAGGGGTTTGTAGAGATGGGCGCGGGGACGTCACACGGACTCATCCTCTGCGGGTCATGGGTGGAACCCCTTGGTAGGCAGGAGACGTGTGAGGGGTGTGCCGAAATGGGCGCCGCGGTGCCATGCGGACGCACCCGCTGCGGCCCTCGGTGGAGCTCCCTAGGGGAGCAGGAGACGTGTGAGGGGTGAGCCGAAAAAGTGCGTAGGGGCGCCATGCGGACGCACCCAGTGGGGCCATGGGTGTAGCTCTCTGGGAGGCAGGAGCGTGTGAGGGGAGGGGTGTTCCGAAATGGGCGCGGCGGCGCCATGTGGACGCACTCACTGCAGCCCTCCGTGGAGGGTACTTGCGAGGCCCGAAACATGTGAGGGGTGTGCCAACATGGGTGCGGCGGCGCCATGCGGACGCACCCATTGGGGCCTTCGGTGGAGTTCCCTGGGGGGCAGGACATGTTTGAAGGGAATGGGGGGACGCAGTGCGGACGCACCCAGTGGGGCCATAAATGGAGCTCCCTGGGGAGCAGGGAACGCGTGAGGGGCGTGCCGGAATGGGCGCGGGGGCGCCATGCGGACGCACCCATTGGGACCATGGGTGGAGCTCCCTTGGGGCCAGGAAGCGTGTGAGGGGTCTAACGACATGGGCGCGGGACGCCATGCGGACGCACCCCTAGGGCCATGGGTGGAGCTCTCTGGGGGGCACGAAACGTATGATAGGTGTGCCGACTCGAGCGCGGGGACGGCATAAGGATGCACCTGCTGGGGCCATGGGTGGAGCTCCCTGGGGGGCAGGGGACGTGTAAGGGGTTTGCCAAAATGAGCGCCGCGGCGCCATGCGGACGCACCCGCTGCGGCCCTCGGTGGAGCTCCCTGGGACGCCGGAAACGTGTGAGGGGCGTGCTGAAATGGAAGCGGGGATGCCACGTGGACGCACCAAGTGGGGCCATGGGTGGAGCTACCTGGGGACAGGAAACGTTTGAGGGGTATGCCGACATGAGCGTGGGGCCGCAATGCGGACGCACCCATGGGGGCCATGGGTGGAGCTCCCTGGGGAACAGGAAACGTGTGAGGGTGTGCCGACATAGGCGCGGGGGCGCCATGCGGACGCACCCACTGGGGCCATTGGCGGAGCTCTCTGCGGGGCAGGAAACGTGTGAATGGTAAGTGGAAGAAGGAGGAGGAGGAGGAAGAGCAGGAGAAGGAGGAGGAGGAGGAGGACCATTGCAAAACCAAGAGTCATCAACGATGTTGGAATGAACCCTCCCTCCAAGCTCCCTCTTCTTAGGCCTCTACAGCGGTTCATTTCCATTGAAGGAACTGCCTCTGTGGAAGACAACAGTTTGAAGACCCTGAAGCATGCCAAAACATTGTCCTCGGGATTCTACCGCCACGCCTCAACCTGATTGTTGCGTCTTGACAATCCTGAATCGTGCCAGCGCCATGCCTGGGACTTCAACACAGCGAATCAACATGATACCGGAGAGAAACCCCAATCAGGGCTATAGGGCTAGGGGGCTATAGGGCTATTGAGCTATAGGGCTATAGAGCTCTAGGGCTATAGAGTTGTAGGGCTATAGCGCTATTGGGCTTGTGGGCTATAGGGCTATAGGGAACCCCCGGGCACCCCCGTGCACGCCGCCCGGGCACGCCGGGGCACGCCCGGGCACCCGGGCACCCGGGCACCCCTGGGCACCCCCGGGCACCGGGGCGTGCAGCGAAAATCGGCGGCCAACCTCACCCCCGGGCACCCCCGGGCACCCAGGCGTGCACCGAAAATCGGCGGCAAACTCAACCTAACCATATGAATCCGCTAGGACCCCTACAGAGGCAAGCTTTGATTGGGGAATAATTGTTGATGATGGGAGTCCGTGGAATTCTTGTAAAGGTTTTGAACGAATGCACGCCGCGCTGAGGCGAGAGCCACATTTTGCGAGGGAGCCGCCCTCAATCCGCGAAGCTGTTGTAATTTTGTTACACGAATGTGCGCCGCGCTTAGGCGAGAGCCGCATTTTGAAAACCACCCGCCCTCAATCCGCTGAATTCTCGCAATTTTCACAACGAATCTGCGCCGCGCTAGGGCGAGAGCCACATTTTGAAAACGATCCGCGCTCATTCCGTGAAGCTCTCGCAATTTGTTTAAACGAATGTGCGCCGTGCTTCGGCGAAAACTACTTTTTGAAAACGACCCGCCCTCAATCCGTCAAACTCTTGCAAGGTTTTAGCACGAATGTGTGCCGTGCTAAGGCGAGAGCCACATTTTGAAGTCAACCCGCCCTCCATTTGCGAAGCGGTTGCCAATTTTTAAGCTTCAGAGTCGAACATGGTGAGGAAGTCTCAGGCGAAACGCCCGGCCCGCTCTAAAAACTGGTCTCGGGGTGACACAGGGAGATGTTGTTGAGAAGGAGAATGAATGGATGAGGAGGAGGAGGAGGAGGAGGAGGAGGAGGAGGAGGAGGAGGAGGAGGAGGAGGAGGGGAGGCGGAGGCGGAGGCGGAGGCGGAGGCGGAGGCGGAGGCGGAGGCGGAGGCGGAGGCGGAGGCGGAGGGAGGAGGAGGAGGGGAGGGAGGAGGAGGAGGAGGAGGAGGAGGAGGAGGAGGAGGAGGCGGAGGGGGAGGGGGAGGGGGAGGGGGAGGGCACCGAGTTCTGGCGCGGCACGCCCTGCCTCGGCCGTGCGCGAGGAGGAGGAGGAGGGGGCAGCGGGCCGCGGGCCGGCCATGGCGCAGCCGCCGCCGCCGCCGTGAACTCGCGGCGGCCCCCGCGCCGCCGATGGCTGCCTGGTGGGCGAGTCTGCAGGGCGTCCGAAGACATTGGGGGAAATGCCACATCTGTCATGAGACGTTCGAACTCGACGAGTTGCGGCTTTCCCGCTCCAACAACCCCCCGCGCCCCAAATTCGTCCATCCCAGGTGTTACGGACAGTGCCTGGGACCGTGGGCGGAGGTGGAGGGGTGGGCCGATCTGCCGCCAGAGCAGCAGCAGGAGCTCGCCAGCTGGTGCGAGCCAGCGGCACCGCCGCCGCCGCCCGCGCCAGGACTCCCCCCGCTGCCGCCGCCGGACGCTGGGGATGCTGTCCAGCCGCGCCTGCCCTTGCACGAGCGGGACATCGACGACAAGGGCTTGCGGAACATGGACTGGTGGGGGTCTCAGGCGGCCGCCCTGTCCACGGAGGACCTCTTCATTGACCAGTGCGGCACGCTGACCGAAGTGCCGACGGCCCTCACGCACGCGGTCAACGAAGCCCGGGAGGCGGTGGTGGGTCACATTTTCTGGAGCTTCGGCGACGCGGACTCCTTGCTGGGCTGGCACTTTCTGCTCTGCTTCGATCGGCTCCTGTTCGGGGAGTTGCGCCGCGACGCGGAGGACAGCACCAAGACCGTCCGCGAGAGGGTGGCCGAGCGGTTGGACATGTTTTGGGCGGGGGAGTGGGACCAGCTCATGTGCCTCACGTCGGCGCGGGTCAAAACACGCTCCGCCCAGAAAGGCTTGTCCAAGACCGCCCAGCGCATCCGGTACCTCTTGCACAAGGGCGAGCTGGGGAGGGCGTGCCAGGCAGCTTGGGGTACGGTCAAGACCCGGGACGTGGGCACCACACGCCAGGCATTTCTCACACAGCAGGGCTTGGGCGAGAACGTGGACCAATGCGGAGGAGGAGGAGGAGGCGGACGGGGAGGGGGGCGCCGAGGCCCGTCTAAACCGTGCGCGCTCCCTGGCAGCCGACGTGTCCACGCACCTCATGGGGAACTGGTCGCGAGTGCCGCGGGGGGCCGGCTCGGGCCCACTGGGTGATCGTTTTGAACATTGGCTGCCTCTAGCCCACGCGGGCATGAGCGGCGAGAACACCGCGCAGGTGCTGGGGGACCTGTGCATCGGGAGCGTGCCGAGCGAGGCGAAGGACCTCCTGCTTGCAGGGCGCTTGCTGGGCATCGCCAATCGGGACGCGGGCACGAGAGCGGTGGCATCTGGTACGGTCCCACGCCGAGTGATCGGCCAGGCCGTGTGCGCCACGCGGAAGGCGGAGATCCGCAGCGCTGTCGGGCCCTACCAGCATGGCGTCCTGGAGCCGGGCGGGGCCGAAGCCTTACAGAAAACGATCACCGCCCACGCAGAGTCGCGCCCCGACTGGGCTTTCATCAGCGCGGGCGTCCGGTCAGCTTTCCGCCGCCTCCGCCGCAGGCGCCTTTTCCGGGCCCTCCGCACGCAGCGCCCTGACCTGGAGTTGCTCGCCCGGTCAATCTACGACCGGGGAGGGGTGCACGCGGTCGCAGGGGAGGGCGAGGCCAGCTCCACGGTCGTCCAGTGGCTGGGCCTGGACGAGGGTTGCCCACTTTCCCTGGCGCTGTGGGGCGTCTTCTTGGCGGGCCCCCTAGACGAGCTGAACGCCCAGTTGCGCACGTTGCACGTCGAGGCCAAGGCGGTCGCCTTTTTGGATGACGTCTACCTGCGGGTGCCCCGCGCGTGCGCCTCCACAGCCCTCCGGCTCGCGACGGAGCTCCTCGCGAACACGGGCTTCGAGGTTCACGTTGGGGAGACCAAGGTCTAGGTGCCGTCGGCCGCGGGCGAGCTGCCAGACGAGCTGCGCCGTGTGGCCGTGCCGGCGCTACCCTGCCTGGGCAGTACCCTGCCGTTCATGAGGAACCGCAGGGTGACGGAGGAGGACGGCGACGAATGGCGCGACGTCACCGCCGGGGTGGGTGCCGCCTCGGGCCGTGACTCGCCTGAAAAGTTTCAACGAGAGGCTCCATCCAATCCCTAGTCGTGGCGGGGCTCCCCATGCACGAGGCTTTCGCGCTGCTGCGCAACTTCGTGAACGGCTCCACCACCTACGCCCAGAGAGCACGACCAGGAGCCCCCGAGACGTGGAGGCTTACGACGACTGGGTCGTCCATTCCGTGGGCGAGTGGCTCGGCGGGCATCTGTCTGCAGCGTCGCGGGCTGTGCAGTTTTTGCCGGTCAGAGAAGGAGGGGGCGGCTTCTCTTCTGCCGAGCAGCGCGCCGACCCGGCCACCCTGGGTTCCTGGTCAACCGCGTGGCGGGCAGTCCTCGCCGCGCAGGGCTTGTCCACGCTGGACGAGAGCGAGCGCGCCGCCCCAGGCTTCCACGCGGTGCCTGCGCAGGCCCGCCAGCGCACGGGCACCCGCAGGTGTGCCGGCGGAGGGCCCTCCCAGCGCTACCTGACGCGGTCGGCCCAGGCCCGGGGTCGCCGGCAGCCAGGGCAGGCGATCGACCCGGAGGGCGCGAGCCTTCTGCGCAGCCAGGGGGCGGAAGGGGGCGCGTGGCTACAAGTGCCTCGCCGCGACGAGCACACGCTGGCCGACGACGAGTTTTGCGCGGCCTACCGCCGCCGCTTGCTCTTCGAGGACCCAGCGCGGCAGGGCGGGGCGCCGTGCCAACGCCGCTCACGCCAGACGGGCCACCCGTGCGCATTGGTGGCGCGCCAGCGCTACGGGAGCCACGCCTGCTGCTGCGACAAGGGCCCGGGCTTCTGTAGCAGGGGCAACAGATGCCGCGACGCGCTGGCAGCGCGGTGCAAACGAGAGTGGGGAGAGGAAGAGGCACTCACCGAGCAAGCGTGCCCAAGATGGAACCGCGTGCGCGCAGGCGGCACCATGGAGAGGGCAGACCTCGACGTGGTGTTGCCGCACGACCCCGTCAGCTCCGGCCCCCTCGCCATCGACGTGAGCGCGGTCGAGGTCACCACACCAGACCCGGGCTTGGCAGCGGCCAGGTCTCGGCGCGACGGCCAAGCGGCCGCCGATCGGGAGCGAACAAAACACCAGCGCTACCCGGGAGGCGGACTGCTGGCCGCTGCGCTCGAGACAGGCGGGCGGTGGGGCTCGGAGTTCCGCCGCTGGGCCAAGGCTGCGGCGCCCGAAGGCCTCCGGCGCGCGGAGGCGCTGGCCGACCTGCGCCAGAGCTTGGCCGCGGCCCTGCAGCGCGGGGTAGCCGCGCAGCTGCTCGCCGGCGCGGCCGGCCCCCCGCGCCCCCGGCACTAGGTCCGTGCGTGGCGTGCCCCGCCTCTGTGAATAGAACCCGTATAATACCCTCATATATACTCCTTATCCTCACCTCTCCTGCGCCTGGCCGTTTGGGCTCAGGCATTGGATTAGATCGATCAGATTTTTGATCGCGCAGGAGGAAAAGATATCCATATTTCCCTCCTTTCCTCTACCAACGGATCAGGGGTTCTGTACCTTCGTACTCTAACCCCATACGCAGGTTATCAGCCCTTTAAAGCTCACAGTTCATCGAACCCTGCGTCGCGATCTCGCACGCGGCCCCGATGGAACCCAAGCGGCGCAGGCGCCGTAAGGGGTCCATCGGGGCCCCGCGTCCGAGCTCTCCGACGGCGCGACGGCTCGGTGACGAGTTGGAGAGCCTTAGTGTGGACCGCGTAGGTGTCCCAGGTACCCCCCCCCCCCCCAGCTCCGACGGGCCCGAGGCGCGGCTAGCTGCTGAACTTCACCGCCACGCCGCCCGCGGGGGGACAGGGGAAGGAGTAGGAGCAGGCAGTAGGGAATTTCACACGCCCACCTTCGATCCTCCATCTCCTCCTCCGTCGGGAGCAATCCCAACTGCGTCGGGCGCGAGCCCCGCTGGTCCTGATACTCCAGGGCGCTTTCGCGCTAACCGCCGATGGACCACAGGTGCTGGCACGACCAGCCCTGCGACCGATCCTGTAGCGGAGCACGTAGCCACCTTCGAGGGACTCAGTAGACCAGTGGCGGCACAGTCGCAGACGCAGTACCCCCAGGTATCATCTCATCAGACACCACGCACACACGGCCCTAGCCGCAGCTCGTCCTTGCGCAACCGTCGCGGGGCCACAGGCCCATACGACGAGAAGAGGTCGAGTCCGCGTGCTGCCTCGCAGAGGCCCTGCGCTCCTCGCGAGAGGGTGCAGAGGGAAGCTGACGCTCCCCACCTCTCCATCTCAGATGACCTGCTGGCGGCAACGTCCGCTGCAGGCGAAATAGCTGAGCTCAGAGACCAGGTTGAAACCTTCGTTACCAGACAGTACTCTGGACTGATGCAGAGCGTTCAGACGAACGCTGACAACACTGCTGCTCTACGCCAAGATCTCGACGGCGCCTTAGCGATCATCGATTCCAGGATCGCTGAAGATCGCCGCATCTTAGGTGAGCTGCAGTACCAGGTTGACCGTGAGATGTCACACTCAGGTGAACGATCGGCGACGGTCGAGAACCTGCGCAACTACCTCGCGCAGATGGAGCAACAGCTTGTGATCGTACGCGACACAGGCGTTTCAGAAGTCAGGATTCTCCACGACGAGATCCACGACCAGCTCCGCAACCGACCACCACCAGCCGAGGCCACCGACCTTGGCGACGTTCAGCCTCAGATCAACGATCTTCGATCCCACGTGGACCACACTGCGGCGACGCTTCGCACCGAAGCACACACCAACTCGTCGAACCTGATCGGCATGTTGCAAAATATTGAGAGAGTTATCACTCAAAGGCTTGATGCGACCAACGCTGTCGCGCAGCCACTCGCTAACCGGATCTCTGAAATCGAGCAGCGTTTCCCTGGTGTACAGGGCGCCCTGACAGAGTTGCGTGTCGGACGAGCCCAGACTGGCCAGCTGGATTCCCCTCCCACGGTTTACGATTTCGCCCGCCTCGCTGACAGGTTGCAGGAGGTTGAGAAGGCGGCGGACCACACGCAGTCTGAGCTCTCCCAGGTCATTCGTGAGAGATACTGAAAAGGTACGCGTTGAGGAGCACCTCGCACGTCTGGACAGTGAGTTGGAGGCACACAACGCCCGTCTCCGAGCCTACGAGCAACGACTTGACCTGAATTCACAACGCTCTCGGGATATTGACGAGTACACACGCCAAAAGGTGAACCAGATACACGAGGATATGCCGAGCTGGACAAATCAGCTGATTGACCACACCAACGACACCATACTTCACCTTCAACCTGCAACCGACCTGCACAGGCCGACGGCAGCGTCCGCTGAAGCACCACGCGCTTCTGCAGGACAACAACGACGTACGTCACCTGGAGCAGCCTCCGCGGCAGCTTCAGCACAGGCACGCCACGTGTCCCCCGTGCGCACATAACCAACTACCGACGGTGTACCGATACCCTCACAACAACCATTGTCTGCGGTTTCGGTCAATACTACTACTCCGATCAAGGAGTCAGACACCGTCCGAGTACCTGTCTTGCCTAAGATCACACAGCTGCTTGAGTGGCAGCAAAAGGTACTGAAGAATTTTGGAGCCGCCTCAGGGCGACCATCCAAAGCATATGCCTTCCTATGCGTGGCTGGACAGCCCGAGTGTACCTTCGAAGACTTACAAGACAGTGGAGATTTCGAGAGCATCGATTGCAAACTCGCTACCGCTCTCAGCGACATCTTATCTTCAGACTTGCGCTACCAGATCAGGCTCATCGAAACCAGAGAGCACAAAGCAGGACGCATGCTCAAAGGACACCAGATCTACTGGCACATCCTACAGTCCTACAAAGTGACAGAGGTTGATGACGACCTGCATGATTCCCTATCGCCTCAAAGAGCTGAGGATGAGAGATGAAGATTTGCAACGTTTCATTACCGATTGGGACGCTTTACTGTTGGATTGCCGAGAGGCACCCGACCCAAAGATCTTGGAATCTCTGTTTCGCACGCAGATTCGCCGACATGCCTGGATGACAGGAGATGTACGAATACCAGCGCACGAAGATCAGCGACCTGAATCGTACCTATGATTGGCTCCGACAGCGCGTCCTAGACGTACTGGAGCTCAAACAACTGGAAAATAATCGAAACAAATTACGGTACGAGCATGACGCTCGTTCTCAGGTACATGTCTGCGCTGCCTGGAAGAAAGGCAATTGTCGCAATGGTGAGCGATGCAAGGCTTTACATACCTTCTCCAGGGATTGGAAGAGAAGCAGATCTTCCAGAGCATCGACCGCTGGAGGCAACTCTCGCCGCAGCGTCTCAGCCCCTGCGAATCCCAAGAAGCCAGCATCGAAGCCGTTTTGCTTCGAGTTCGCCAAGCGCAACACCTGCGCCAGCGGCGACAAGTGCAACTTCCCACGCATGGCGCAGCGCAGAGACTTCGCACAGAACAAGTGCCCCAAGGGTGACACATGCAAATACGCTCACCTGGCACCTGGTACGAAGACACCTGAGCGAAGCCCAAGTCGCCCACGGACCCCCAGTCCGGACAGTCGTGGCCGACAGCCGTCCCGCGGATCGGGGAGCCAACGCTCTCCACAACGCGGGGGGTCCCGCAATGCGGGGGGCTCATACAATAGACGTGACAACCGACGCCAATACGACCGGTCTCGCTCATCCCCCAGGAGGTCTCACGACTCTCGCAACCAGTCGAGAAGTCGTTGCGATAGATCTTCGCGGTCTTCCTTTCGAGGACGAGACGGGCGTGGCGGAGGACGCGGCAGCCCACGTGGCCGCGACCGATCGTACGGCGGCGACAGAGGACGTGACCGACGTTCCACGAGCCGCGATTCATCCCGTGGCTCTCCCAAGTTCAGGGCACGCTCTCCTGCCAACTATCGCCGCCCGCGCCACTCCGACCGCAGTTACGTCATACGTGACAAGACTTCTCATGGCCGCCAACATAGCCAACACAGCATCTACCAAGCCACAGCGTCGGATACGTTTCGATACACATACCGTGGAATACTACCCGTACATCGTTCCTGGCAGGTCCACTCTGGACAAATGGATGGAGAAGCCGAACGAGGGCGATATCGCTAAAGTACCAGATCCGCTGCCACAATGGTGGTGGAAACAGAGCGCAGACGCCCTACAACGTTGTCAACGGGAAGCAAAGCTATGGTATAAAGATCTACATGACTACCGACACGACAAGGAGTCGTCACACCAACTGCGATTCCAGATTCCGACGACTCTACCATAGAGTCCTCCGAGACACACCACAAGAAGACAATGATTTCGCAAGTCGACCCTCCACGATCGACCGCTGCGTTGACACGCTCCTGGGTTCTCGACAGTGGATCTGCTCACCATATTCAGGATAAAAACGAGTTGACGCAGACCGAATCTGATCGCACATCTATTCGCGAGGAGCATATTCTGGAAACTGCCAGTGGTGATCGTATTGTCAACGAGCACTATGACATACAACTGCCTGAAGTGGGCTTGAAGAGTTCAGCCCTCGCATTGCCATATTGCCCATCGTTATTATCAGTTGGACAATTGATTGAAGTTGATGGCTTTCGGCAGCTTTGGGATCCAGAGCTGGGTTGCTTGCTTCAGGATCCGGGGGACCAATGGTATAAGGTTCCCGTCAATAACAGAGTTCCAGAACTACGACTCGACGATTTGGTGACGATATCACCACCACGACTGTGCACTCCGTCAGCACCCAGACGTCGTCAGCGCAAGCGTTCATCCGCACGCTGCAACGACATATGCTGGCGTTGCAAAACTACAGAGTAGTCACCACCTACAGATGAGCTGCGGCCCCACATAGGGACCTGTTCCAAGAGACCACATGTCGGCGAGGGAGGAGGAGCACGGACCGCCACGGTCGAAGAAACCCCCGACACAAATAATGCCGAGTCCAAAGTGGATACACACACTGACTCGCTTACGTCTCAGATACAGCGTTCTCCTCCCGCATGCGGGGGGCCTGCAGATACAGCTCAAGCAGGTACCGACATCATGTCGACCTCCCTCGAGGATCTGCCGATGGAGACGCTCATCAAAGTGCACCATGACAGTGATCGTGTTCTTCCAAACAGACAGAAGAAACCGATTGACCCTATGCATTACATGACCCACAGTCCGAAACATCCAGACTGTGAGATTTGCTTTCGCACCATGGCGCAGAACGCCCCGTGCCGACGACAGCGCGAACCACGCCCACCGGCAGACCCCACCGACGAGGACACAGCCTACGAGGTGTTCGCCCCGAAGAAGTTCGGGGAGGCTCCAACTGCCGACCATTTCGTTTTGGCCAAAGACGATGCCGCTGACAAGCACGGTGACAAGTACGCACCCGTCGCACTGGATAGATACACTGGCATTTTCATGGCGCACCCAGCATTACATAAAGACGCAGCTACTACAAAGGCATCCTTCCAGCAGTTCATCGCCGCAAACGATGAGGTGAAGCACATATATACAGATAATTATGGAGAGCTTCAGAAGGCACGCCGCCAACTGGGATGGAGACATGACACTAGTACTCCTCATCGTCCACAAACAAATGGATTGATTGAGCGCATTGTCAAGATCGTCATCCTCGGTGCAAGAGCTGTGTTGCACATGTCTGGTCTGGGGCACGAATGGTGGAAAGAGGCCATGCAGGCCTTCTGCGGTGGACATAATTTTGTGCGCCCATCCACGGGCGTTGCCGCCCTCAACGACGAGCATGCTGAAAAGACAGCTCATGATATACGTTTTGGTGAAAGTTTCCCCGGGCACTGCATTCCATTTGGCGCTCGGATATTTTGGAAATGCCTCCCGAGATCAACAGCGAGACTGCAAAATTCAAAGAGAATATTCGGGAAGGGTTATTTATGGGTTACCATTTACACTCAGGTGGACGTTGGGCTGGAGATTGCTTTGTCCTGGATACGGCTACATACGCCAAGAACCCAGACGGCGACCTGTGCCACGTACACAGAGTCAAAGACATTATTATCCCCGACGGTAAGTTCACCTTCCCTGTGAAAGACGGCACCCTACGACATTGCAACCCGGAGGCACACGACGAGGTCAAGGCATCTATTTCTCGTCCCTTGGGCGACAAACCTATGCCCGACCTTCCACTTGCCTACCCAAAGGAGTGGGATGATCCATCTATGATGACGATGGACGACAACCTCGCTGATACTCATTCATCGGCCTCCGAGGTTGCTGCACCAGCACCGGAGCCCGACTATTGGGAACAGCGTGGATATTGCGTCATCCGACACATCCGTACTCCGCGCAGGAAATTGTACATACCAGCGGACGACGTTATGAACATACCCGTACCTGTTGATCAGCTCGATGTGACACGAGACTTCGAGACGACTTCTACTTTCGAGGGAGAAAGTGTCTTTCGCGATGTTTGGGATGGTGTTAGCGCCACAGACCACCGAGAACTGAGCGAGCCTTGGACGGGCTTGGTTGGATTCTATGAGCTCCCTAAAATGTTGCCAGACGGCAAAATGGTGGTCCGCGGCCGCGAGACACGCGTGCAGACTACTACGCGTCCAGACCACATTCTTCCCGAGCATTGGAAGACCTGATCTCGTGGACAGCAAAAGAAGGAGATTGAGTATTCCGAAGATATCAAACAAGCTCGTGAGACTCGTGAACGCGCTGCACTTTGAGTGTGGACCCGACAGGACAAACAAGCTAAAACTTTCCGTACTACTACAGCTAGTGGACCCACATCGAATACCGTGGAACGACGGATTACTTACGATACGGACAGCGGCGCTGTCATTCGTGACGAGGACGTCAAGGGCGTGACCAACAAAGAAATTCTGTATGCCAAACTACCTGGTGGACCACGTGGCATTTCTACAGTATTATACCACCGCCAACCCTCACCACAACCTGTTGGAGTCGCACGTGCTCTGGTACTTGTTGACAGTGAAGGGAGCGACTTCGGGACCGTGAACCCGCTCACACGCAAGTTCACCCCGTCGGTAGCAGTACCCACTATGCCACGTGGGCCGACATACACACCGGCACACAGAGATAAGATTCCTGACTCACCGTGGGCACGCCCAGCCCTTGTTACCAGAAATTTGAATAAGAAAGAAGTTGCCGCATAACCACGTGCACAGGAGGCCCCGCGCAAATAACATGAGCGCCTTGAAAAGAAACAGACATGGATGTTAGAAACTGTTGCTGGGGAAGATGATATTGAATCACAGGCGATTCGTACGGGGAAGAAGGTTCACTTCTTCAACATCCTCGAGCTATCTTCAGTCAAACATGGAGAACTTCCTCCTGAACTACGTGAGTTCAAGGGCCGCGTGGTGGTTCAGGGCAACGCCGGCAAAGATGAAACGACCTTGGCCGCCATATTCGCCGACGCCGCATCCAGCGCGTCGCATATCGAGGCTTCCAAACTTTGTGATGCTACCGCGCTATTGCCAAAGTGCGCGGGTGAGCAGAGCGATGCACCTGGCGCATGCACGCAAGCATTGCTATACGGAGATGGAAGAATCGGCCCAGTCGATACTTGGATTACCATGCCCAAGTGGCGCCAACCTGCATCTTGGTCTAAATACAAGAATCCCGTGTGCCGACTACGATTGGCACTATACGGACACCCTCTCGCAGGTGTCTTTTGGGAAAGAAAGTGTCGCACGTGTCTGGAAAGTGTTGGATTTGAGCCTATCCCAGGATGGGAATGTGTGTGGAGACACAACAAACTGGGATTGATACTTTCAGTATACGTGGGCGACTCCAAATTAGCAGGACCAGCCACCAACCTACAAGCCGGCTTGGATCATATTCGCAAAAGCGGCATTGATTTGGATCCACCTACTCCATACTCTCAATACCTTGGCCGTGGACAACAGGCATACGACGTACCGCAGAACGTCTTCGACAAAAGAATGTCGACCATTCGACCCATGTTGCCTGCAAACAGTGATAAATAATACCATTCAGCTAAACACGTTCGTGGAATACGACATGACATGCTTGATTTTACAGATCAATGTATTGAGCGCTACCTGGAGTGCGCCTCCAAGCGTACCCATGGGGCAGGGTCGCGTCGTAAACGGTCTGACTCACCGAGGGCTTCGCGATCCAAATTGCCTAGCTCCTCCGGGTCGGTCGAGACCCACTAGCGCGCCCAACGCACGGTCACGATCATCCAGCCCAGCTGGATCGGTCGACAGACCCTCCATTACGACACATTCCACGACAGTCACATACGATGACCTACCCGACGCAGAGACTCCTGGCATCGAGGACACCTCCTTCACCGAGCCCTACTACTCCGATGAGGGTATCCTCGGCCAGGACGCGGCGAGTGTATTGATGAAGATGAATATATCTGGCACGCTGTTGTCGTTTCGATCCTTTACATCCAGCATGTATGCTAGCCAGCGAAATTACCAAATGGAATACCACGTGTGATAAACGCCTTCATCGGCTGATATGCTACATCAAAACGACGCGTACCCATTGTTTACATGGATGGATTGGCGACCCTTCAGACAAGCTATCCATCATGCTCTTCACTGATGCCTCGTTCGCCGATTGCATTACCTCCTCCAAGTCCACTACCGGCGTCTTCGCGGCGCTTGTGGGACCTAATACGTTCTTCCCCGTCAACGCCGTGTGCAAGAAACAAACGGTCGTATCGCACTCATCTACAGAGTCCGAGATCGTTGCTCTTGACTCGGCGCTACGACTGGAGGGATTACCACTACTCTCATTCTGGGAGGCCGTGGTGGAGGTTGCCAACACCTGCAAAGAGAAGACTACTTGCCTGGGCTGCCTGGGACGCGCCGCTACGGCGATATGCCCGACGCTGGCCGCCAAAAAGAAGAAGCGTAAGCCATCGCCTCGCGAGGCATCCCCATACACGGGGATCTTCCCCTATCCGTAGGCAGCTACCGCTGAAGACGGAGCTACCTATGCCTCCAAAGAGGCGCGCGATATCCCATGAGGGTACCGTGCTACACGTGGAACCAGAGCCCGCTCAGGAGAGCAGCTCTCCCAAACTGCATCTCATCGTCCTCGAGGATAACCAGGCCGTGATCAAGATTGCCCAAAAGGGACGTGCACCCGCACTTCGTCATCTTCATCGTACTCATCGTATAAACTTGGATTGGATATGTGAGACATGCCAATTTGAACATATTGAGCTCAATTATGTAGGTACAAAAGAACAAATTGCAGATATGATGACTAAACATTTCGAGCCAAAGGAAGCAGACCTCTGGAGGGATCTATTGGAAAAATCGCTCATCTTTCCTGTTACCCCGTTACAGTGCGCTCCAAAGGATCCAAGGAGACCACTGCGAGGGCCTCAGAGGCCCGATGGTGGTTTACCTCATGTTGCAGAACCTCCAAAACTGAATGGATGTCCGGAAATATGTAATACATTTCTTACCGACAAAGAACAATGGGGCGAGGTGGGGTCAGAATGCGGATTCTTGTCTGTTGGACAAGCCAATCACGAGGGAGTATGTGCATGCATGTACCATATCGGCGTTCTTGCTGCGGCTACCGATTCGCGAACACCTCGAGCGAGGGCACGTTCACCGCACGGTAGACACCCTCGTCGTCCTCCCTCACCACCGCATGGCACAGAGAGGTCTAGAACACTTATTATACGATCGTGCCGCAGCTGTTTTACCACTCGAGCGACGAAGCTTACCAGCATCTTGCTCGCTGTGCGCGGGACGCAATCAAGTGAGATCGGTTCTAACCCCGAGATGGACCAGGCATCGCCGCTCCACCTCAACGGCTGGGCCATCGCCTACGACGCCAGCTACGACCCGAACGCCAAGGACGACCGCGTGGGCTTCACGTACCACGCTCAGACGGGTCGTCCTCGCGATCCCGAGGATGGCTTCACCTGCGTACATCATCTGCGCTTTGATCGTAGTGCAGAGTATGATCTACGAGTACCCGACGAATCCACCATTGTCGAAGTTACCCGCTCCGCGCCCATCGACGCGACGAGTTGCATCGGCGAAGTCGTTGGGGGAGTCGGCGGCGACGCCCACTATGAATACAGTGCGACCACGGCCACACCGCGGATGTCACTCATGAAGGCCATGTGCATGATCTCCAGCCTCTTCACGCGCAACTCTTCTGTGCAAGAAAACGCTCGTGGCTTACATGATCACTTGCATGCTGTGATTCCAAATTCACACCGCAAGTGTCCACCAATGGAGCTTGCGACGGTGGTGTTGAAGGCAGAGTGGATGATGATGCACAACGGCTGGCCAAAAGTGGGCAGTGCATTTCTTGGGCAATACTCTGAAGACAGCGTTCAGGATACAAATCAGGTGTACAAGGACGGGCTTTGTGCGCCTCAAGATGTGTAGAACAATGGTTTATCGACCCCCAGCTGCGCTCCGAAACTTGGTCGCTCTGCGATCAAGCTACCCGTGCGTCCACCTGGCATGGCCAGGACATCGGACACGGCGGGACACCTCGGCCACATTGTCGAGGATCACCTCGTCACCGAAATGAGGGCATTCTCCGATATCCACCGTTGACCCGCCCGAGCTGGCACAGGCAAAATACAGCGCGTTTTGTGGTGGTCGATTGGTTTCCACTCTTCTTTCAGACAGCGGATGGCATGGGATCATACAGGAGGACCTGGGACTTCTCCTTCACCATGCCTTTGGCCCGTCAGGGCACGCATACAAATGGACAAATTTGTATACGGATTCCACGTGGATCATGCATCCCAGGAAAGGTTCCAAGGCCGCCGCGCACAAGAAGTACCCAAGCTACGGTATCGACGAGCTCAACAGCCCACAGCAGCGAGATGCCCTCGCCAGGGCATCCAATGTTGGCCTCGTGCCTTTGTTCATGCCGTGTCTCAACCGTGCAGAATACATCGGCGGCGCCACCCTCGAGCACTTGTCGACCGTTATCCGCGACGACATTATGATGTGGGCATTTTCCTTTGGCAATTACAAAGAATGGTTCAAACAGAACGACACGGCGATTGGCCAGGACTGCATTATATTGCCAGAGGCTGGTGGCGACACCCGCTGCGATATGGCACAACTCCGCGAGCAGCCTGTCCAGGCACGGGAGAACCGTATCGCAGCTATCCTTGCATCGCAGTTTGAGTCAATACTCGAACAGCGCAACATGATCATCATGATCCGCAAGGCCAGAGGCTTGTCGCTGATGAATGACAATGCTTCCATGCAAGAATGGCGCACATTGAATGAGCTCATGTGGGAGTATTGGGCTGGCGACTTTCCTGCATACATGAAACAAAGACACTACTGCAGGGGTATCAACGCCATGGTGGTCTGGAGTGCAAACGACATTGCGTGCGCGAATCATGGTCAGACCATGTTGGACACCCGTCGCCATCAGGACCGCGCTCCTACCATCGTGCGCGAGCTCATGAAGATGGACTGCGAGGGCGGCGTCCCGACGCTTATGCCAGTACATGTGAAAGTGGACTTGTCACGTTTCATCGACGTGATGCAGTATTTCCGTTGCCCCACCGTCATGGGGCCAGGCAAAGCGGCACAATGGGGCGTACACCCAAACTTCGACTACCACACGGGCGACCTGATCAGGACTATGCAAATGCGTGGCATTACAGTTGTTCCCTCAGACCACTGGATTGATGCGTGCGACAGAGTCACGCCTTCGGCTTGGCATTCAAAGCAGAATAATCACAATCTGGCGACGGCCACGATTCAGTTTTGTGATTTAGTATGGTACCGCAATTTTTGTGCATTGATCCAGTCATTACCATCACAGCCATACCCATTCAGATCTCCTCTCCTGGCTGCAGTCACAGACGCACAGGCCTACACAGAGGCCACAGAGATTATGGAGGCTCTTCAATTTCGTGAGAAGACGACCAACGAATGGAAGAGGAACCTCAGCCTCACGACGCTGATAACTCAGACTGCAGGGGACATGGCTCATTGTGCCTGGATGGCATCTTGCGCCAATGGCACATTGCCGAAGTCGATGCCGTTGGCAACAAGCGATCCATGCATGCCCATTCCTGGACTCGCAAAAGAGCCACCAGCACCAGATCCTACAAAAGCTATTCCTGCTAGCGATCCATGCGGTGATGCATGCGAAGAGTTGTTTAACCAGCTTCTCCTTCTGATCAACGACTACCCTGGGGCATGGGCATCTTGGGAATCAGACGAGAAGAAGGAGCTCTTTCACCCCAAAGTCGTGAAGGACACCAAGGATGCACATGCTGTTACTTGGGTTGTGTACGAGCAGTTCCTGCTCCAGATAAACGACATGGCAGGTGATGACGACGCGACGAAATCACACCTCATTGCGGAGCGCAACAGGTTGAGCTCCCATCGCGTCGGTGCTCGCATTGACAACCAAGATACCATTACGGCATGCAAAGGTTTCTACACACAGAACGCCTTGGATCGCATTACCTTGGGACTCACGGCCGACGCTCCAACCGCTGCCTTCGGCGCGGCGCCTCCCGAAGGCTCCGCGGCAGCTGGGGCATGCCAGCAGACCGGGGGCAGGCAGCCGCTGCCGCCTGGCCCACTGCCTGATCCACTGCCGCCAGGCCCGCAGCCGATCCCGCTGCCAGAGCCATTGCCGCCTGGCCCGCTTCCGATTAGCACGCCTGCTGATCCATTGCCACCAGACCCGCTCCCGACAGCCGCGTCGGTCCCGATCCCCGACGAGGGCGCTGATGTGGAGGCGGCGGAGCTGGAAGCAGTTCCTGCTGACGACGGACTTTCGCCTGGTCAGCAATCGGATACGGTATACATATTGTCGTGGCAAGACGGTTGCGAGCGTTCCTCCCATGAGGACACCAGCCAGATCCCGACATTCGACTTTGCGTGCACCCCTCGTGAGTACAAGCTTCAAGCAGGTCACGTGGATGATCATCCATACGTACCTCCTCCGTTGCGGGGCACGTCCGCGATCAATGACATGGCTTGCATGCAGGACGATGATTGGACGAGCCAATTGTCATGCGACGACTGTGTGATCGCCCATGCACCTGACATTGTTCAGTCCGGTTGTTTCCCAGAGTGGAAATGGAGCTCACTGCCGCCTTACGACGAGGCACGCTACGGACCTGAGCTGCTCGATGAGCGGCTTGGAGATCCTGTTTGGATGAGCAAAGACATCACGACAATGCTACGTCATGAGATCCACTACAAAAAGTTCCACATTGACCAATTTAATGATCGACGTGTCAACATATGGCCGAACTCGGCGCAGCACTCTTGGAATATTCCCAGCAATTGGAAATCATTCCAGGATATGGTTCAGTGGAACTTTCAAGAGCGTCGTGGACCCCACAACGGACCATCCACCGAGGTGGCCATGGCACACTTTAAAAAAGACGGTGAACCAGACGGATACATGTGCTGGACTGATTACTACCCGATCCTTGTCATTCGTGCGTTCCAAAAGCACATTGACCCGGAGAAGAACCGGATCGAGATATATGCCAAACCAGTCCCCGAAGGTAGCGATCCCAGCTGCTCCGATTGGAACAGCGTTATCGCTATCAGATGCGTTGGAGGCCACAGTTGCGTTAATCCACTCTCCAAACCATGGAATATGGGCTGGGAGAGTTTACAATGGACAGACGTGAGATACTTCCACCACGGCACGACACTTCGTGCCTGGCGAAGCATCCTCAAGTCAGGGACTGTTCCAGGCTATGTTGATCCGTCTTCCCAGAGAGACAAGCATTCTAGAGGATCACAACGCGCGGAGGCATTTTTCAGTTCCAGTACCTATGTGCACAACGCCAAGAAGAACCCTCACACCTCGGCACAATCGTACAAGTTCAAGCACTACAAGAACGAGGTGGAGCTGGTAATCGACATGCATATTGCCACAAAGGCTGGATGCAGATTTTGGCTGGGAGCACAGGGCGCTATCATGACTGAGGATGTG
The DNA here is from genome assembly GCA_963575745.1 of Prorocentrum cordatum. Classification (NCBI taxonomy): domain Eukaryota; class Dinophyceae; order Prorocentrales; family Prorocentraceae; genus Prorocentrum; species Prorocentrum cordatum. The sequence continues at coordinate 180,526 of CAUYUJ010002614.1, read as the reverse complement.
GTTCCAGCCGCTGCAGTACTCGCCATTCGCCGTCTCACACCACGCAGCGAGAATGGAAGGCAGATGTGGCCAGAAACAGGCACTACGTGGGTTTACCCGCCGCTGGCTGCGAGACAACCATTGAGCAAATACGAGATTTGCGCTGTTCCCCCTGGAACAGACACAATTGATGATCTTCCTGGGATTGCCCCAGCTGACAAGGCCTACAACACGGCTCAGCAGCCACAGGCACAGTCCGCCTCAGCATCATCGGCCCAGCGACCAATCGCCCCTCAGCTGGGGGCGACCCCTGCTGGCCACACAGCTGATGCTGACGCTTTGGATGAGGCCATTGTCCGTGATCTGGTCAACAGTTGCGTGCACAATACACAGGATAAAGAATGGTTGATAGCTCTCTCACATTGCAGAGAGGCCCTGCGACCCATTACATCAAATATTACACAGAAAGATTGGGATCGACGGCCTATCTTCAACGATGTCCGCATGGGGGACATCACTATCGTCAAAAATTGGGGCTCTACCAATTGCTACCACTATGACAATCATTTCCCCAAGGGCGACTACAACACGAAGGCCCGCATGAACAAGGGCCATATTTATGGACCAGTCATACATTTCGGAGTCTTCGAGAAGTTCTTTGCGGTACAAATACCTATTCTCAACTGCGGTTTACGATGGGTAAACATATGGTATTGCGACAGAAATATGCCCCTCAGGGGCGTTGTCTTCGCTATGCCAGTACGTGCTGACATCGACCCGATTCACATGAATATTGCACTTCAGGGCCCATCTTCCTGCAGCGATCAGATCAATAAATTTAAAGAAACAGGTGATCTACCATATCTTGGAATGCCGAGCATTTACAAACCGCGTATCCCACGTACGCCGACCAGACGCCCCGCTCCTCGGACACCCGATCCCGACGAGCTGGCGGCAACACCTGCCGAGGATCCCACGGCAGACGACGAGGGATCCCGACACGACGCAGGCCAATCCAACGACTCTCTGGTAGCTGTCATCGTCGATACATGGACCATACCACTCACAGATGAAGAAAAAGCAGCCAATGATACCATGAAGGCGGATTTATCGGCGGAGATTCACGCTGATGAGGACATTGGTTCGTCCATCCTTGATAATATCATTGATCCGCCAGGGGATTTCCTCAACCACCCCGACTACGACCCAGAGGATAATACCAGATGGATTTTGCAATCTTACGACCACCGCATATACCGCTGGACATCGGAACTATTGGTGGACTCTCCAATGATAAAGGTAAAACAATTAATTGATTGAGTTACACACTTGTAGGGCCGACCTTGTGGTGGACAGGATAGAGTCATGCCTGCGATTTGAGATACAATTTGGTCCAAAGACAGAAGCATACCAAATGGATTACGATCGTACCGACAAATGGGCACGCGACTTACCGATGTGCAGTGCGGATTGTTTCTTCCAAAAGATGGTACACTACCTGGACCCAGAGATTATTGAAGAATCGACCGCGGGCATCTTTCAATGGATATCCAAAGTGTGCCAAATCATACTGTTGGACAGCATCAAGGAGCTGCACCAGTTCACCAACGATGCTATCTATCAGAACCATCCTGCCCTCAATACGTTGCGTGCTTTCTTTACACAATGCATCAGGACACATGGCAACCCAGGCTTCCCCGTATGGAAGGAGCCGGTGGAAACGCCTGCCGCGCCTGACCAGGACGATCCAGGGTCCAACCAGGATATCCCCAGGGATCCAGGTAGCGTTGCTTCTGCTGCTCCCGACCAAGAGACCATGGTACATATCATATCCGATACAAAGAAGATTGACCGCAAGGTGGGCGATAACGAGGCCATCTTGCAGGCAGAGGCTACCCGCATCCGTACGGACAACGTACACCATGGTGATACTGATACTGCGGACACCGACACCTCCGGGTACGCAGGACTACCGGGGGAAAGACTGTCTAGGATCGAGATCGAGGGGATCGGCCGATCGATCGCCTCCCGTCCGACCGCTGAGATCCACCGTGAGGCAATGAACCAAATCGGCCGTGGTCTTGCTTCCACTGACGGTGGCACCACCCGCTGGGGATCTCTTGGGCACCTTGCTACCTCTGGGGCTCCTGAAGAGATCCAGCATGATATAGCGCGATGTCGGAATTGCGATCGTTTCCTGTCTCTGGGAATCGTCACAGGTGACGGTACAATTTGTGATATCTGCTGGCAGTACACTGTCTCTGTAGGTGCTACAGGCCAAGGTGGCGCCGCGGAGAGCGACCTGGCATACCTCCAGCAGTTGAACCACTGGATCAAGACGAACCTCTCCCAGGACGACGTCACCAGGTACATGTCAGATGGAACGCGTGTCTACATGATGGGCAAGCGCTCCATAGCTGGCCAGGAGAAGGATACCTTGAGGAGATTCGCGAAGAAAGCTGCGGAGAGGTATCGGAGGTGGTTTAACGCAGGCCCCCCTCCTGCACACAGGCGCAGGCTGATGGGCGAGACTGAAGATGAACGACCTCTATGCCACCCCTTCGCTAATCTCGTTCAGCGTTTCCTGAATGGCCCACGTTTCCACCGCCAAATGACTGCCGCTCGCGCAGAGACTGGCAAAAAGGCCTGGACTATCGAAGACATGCGCGACGCTTGTGACATCCATGATCACAGCGTTAGGCTTGGCTTCGCTGGTCGCAGGAATTGGTGTTTGAACAGTGGTAGACTCGACAGAGGCACTAGGCAAGAGCGTGGTCTTATCACAATTGCTCTGCCCCGCGGGGACGGCACTTGCGAGGAAGCCACGCAGCGTAAGCTCGCCAAACTGGCCTCCATCGAACCTGCCATGGGACCTGCTAATCAAAGGGGGGTTAGTTCAGGGGTTAGAACCGATCCTAACCTCCTTCCTCTCCTCGTCCTCCCCCCCCCCCCCCCCCCCCTCCTCCCCCCTCCTTCTTCCTCCCCAAGAACGCAGGGGGTGCAATCCTCAAGCACGCAGGGGTGCAATCGCCCTCCTCGCCCCTCCCCATCCCCCTCTCCTCCCCCACCGCCCCGCCAGTTGGCGATGTCCCCCGCGGCGTGCCTCGCGGCGTCGCGCCCGCTGGCGCCCGCAACCGCAACCGCAACCGCAGCCACGCTATTTCAACGCGCCCACAACCGCAAAGCATTGCATAGCATTGCAGCGCATTGCATGGCATTGCGTAGCATTGCATGGCCGTGTGTAGCATTGCGTAGCATCGCATATATCATGATGAATCCGTAAGCGTGGCGTTACTGCACCTACATAAACGCGCAATCGTGTAGCACCATCATGTAACACATCATGTAGCACCAGCATATAGCACATCATGTAACACCAACATGTAGCACATACGCCAACGTGCGCAATCAGAATAACACTAAAACCGACATACTACTACCAGCATGTAGCACCGCATGTAACACACATACTAACACCAGCATGTCACCAGCATGTAGCACGTGAAGTACTAACAAGAAGGGAAGTTATACCTGTAACAAAAAAAGTTTCGTTGACGCAAACAAAGTTTGACCGACGCAAAGGAATGACCGACGCAAGCTGTATGTTAAAACAAACGCGTTGATGCTTGCCGCAAGAATATTGCGCCATATACCCTCTGGGTTGGGTTACTGGGAATGTGTCCGGCGTGTAACGCCAGGAGGTCACTGCATATCGGTGTTGAGATATTCGGAAGTGATAGCAGAGTTCAGACACAAGAGCAACTGGTTGCGAGTGAGGAAGCGTGAGCATGCCCAGAAGTCAGAGGAGGAGTTCGTGAATTTCATGTTGCAGCGTAAGAAGCGGGCGGCGCGACCACGCGCAGGATGGCGCGCTTGCTGGGCCAGCGGCATTGAGGAACGAGGCAGGAAGTTTCCAGATGGCGCCGAGTATAGGGCACCAGAGAGGAGCGGGAGCTGCGCGTGCAAATGGCAGGGCCGGATGGAGGGCGCTCGGCTGCGAAGACGACGAAGGAGGAGGCGCGGCGAGATATTGGGGCGAGGCGCGGGCGGTGATGAGGTGCGACGCCCGAGGAGCTGGAGGAGGACTTCCAGATGAGAAAGAGCATGCTCTTGAATGCGAGATCGGGGCTGGCCGCGCCAGAATGGAGTTGCCCAGTGGAGCTGCTGAGGTGCACCCTCCTTCCGCGGGCGGTCAACGAGTGGGCGGTCAAGAACAGGCAGAAGGAGATGGGCCCTTCGACGACCCCGAAGTTCCACTGGGTGACGGAGGAGCTGTTGAGAAGGGATCAGGGCCCAGCTCACGCTGCCGCGCGCGTGGGCGCTGGAGAAGGCGGCCAGGATTGACGAGGGCGCGGGCAAGGAGGGCGCCGGGGGCGAGCGCGTGATCGTGCTGGTCAGTGTTCTGGCAAAGTGGTGCTATGGCGACATTGCGAGGAGAGCGCCGCGCGTCTCCGCACCTGTGAGAACGCGCGGAGGCCTGAGGTGGAGACGTTGCGAAAAGGTGCCAGTGTGCCCCAGATGGCGGCGGCGTGGAGAATGAGGAAGGCACGTGTTCAGCGCGCTCCACGGTTCCAGGATGCTGCGAACGCTTTCTCCTCGATGGTCACGGGGGTTTTGAAGAGAGTGGCTATGCGAGGTTCAGGAGAGCAGGGCGCGCCCCTGACGGCGCTGCGCTTGGACCTGGCGCACATTCAGTTCGATCCCCCCCCCCCCTCCCGGGGCGAGGCGCGGGCGGCGGGGGAAGGGCGCGCGCTTGGTGGCCCGACGGAGGCGGGGCTGTTCGCGAAGGCGCATGCTTGCGGCGCGCAGAAGGCGGAGCAGGGGGCCCCGCAGCAGGCGGCTGCGCGGCCGCCTTTCGACGTCGAGAGGAAGCAGCTTGAGCTGATGATGACGTCGTTCGTGGATGATGTCGCGGACGCCCCCTCGTTCAAGACAGCGGCGGAGGCCGGGGTCAAAGGCGGGAGGCAGAGCGAGAGAGCCAGCGAAGCGAAGGGCGCGATGGGCACGAAGCTGAACAATGACGAACAGGGGGCTCGTATCTGCGCTGGGCAAGGTTCGCGCAAATCAGAGCGCATTCTTCTTGGTGAACAGAGATTGCAGGGGCGCGCGATGACAGATGCTCGTTGCTCGGTTCACAGTTTTCGTAACCTTTCTGCCGTTCAGAAATAGGTTGGGTCGAGGTTCATTACAGGAGAAGTGGCTTGGAATCAGACGGGATGTTTCTGGGCCGTCAGAGGCGGGCCAGGAGCGGCGGCATCTTCTTCGAGGGGTGCGAGGTCAACGCGTTACTGACTGGGCTAGAGAGTGCGCTGGCCAGATCGACGGCGCCCCAGGAGGATGAGGACTTGCAGAGGCTCGAGAGCTTCGCGGCGAGGAGCCAAGGTCACAGTTAGGGGCGCGGCGCGGGGGGAGGAGGGGGATATCGGGAGCTTGACCAACCTTCGGGTCTTGGGAAGGCTGAGGGTGACGACGCTGCGCGTGGAACTGAGAGTGACAAAGCTGAAGCGGCTGCGGTAGCTCATGCAACGCCCCGACGAAGGGCGCCAGGCATTGACAGCAGCATTCGGTGAGATCAATATCGGCAGGCGCGAGATTCTTGTGCTGCCGAGCGCGCCGGCCTGTCCTTGTGCGCGCCAGTGGCTGCGAGACGTGGCCCAGCTGTCGACATTCGATGGGCTTGTGCTGTTGAAGGGATACTGTGCCCCCTTCTCGTTCCTTGCTAGAGGGGGCCGAGGATTTCGTGGAGTTCGATGGTCGAGTTTCGTCGTCGCATTGTTCCACGCATCGAAGCGAACGCGGGAGGGGGTGGGGGAGGAAGAACAACGACGAGGGCAGAGGGGTCGATGGGTGCTGGGCGATTCTCGAAGATGGGTCGCCGCTCCCTGTGGCGCTTCTGACAGCGACTTAGCGGCGCCCCCACTGCGCGCGCGCTAGAGGGGGAGGGCACGGGGCGATGGTTACGGCGAGGGCACGTTGCTTCGCAGATCAATGCGCGATATGCGGCGCAAAATTCAGCTCGCAGCCGCAAGCGAAGAAACACATGACGACTGCAATGCAAATCGGGCGATGTCTGGCGGATCGAGGGCGCGGCGGCTTCGAGGTCAAAGTGGGGGGGGGGGGGGGGGGCGCGCGCCGTCTTTGCGGCTCTGTTCGCGGGTCTGGCTCAGAGGATTTCCGCGAGCTGCGGGCCCGCGCTCTGCCAGCGCATGTGCAGCCGCATTCGATGGCGCTCGAGATTGATTTCGAGGCGGCGCCGAGCTGCGCCGAATGGGTGGAAGGCGCTGGTGGTCCTGATCGTTCGATCTCATTGAATTTGAGCGACAAGTCCTGGCTGCTGGCAGACGACAAGGACGGCGAGAAGGGGGCGGCGTCGAAGCCGAAGAAGGCGAAGCAGGAGTTGGGCGAGGACCAGGCGATGGGGGGGCCGGCCCACCAGCTCGAGACGCGCACGAGGACAGCGGAACACCATATTGCCAGCCAGATGCGCCTGCCGAAGGACCACCCTGTGCCGCAGATGGCGAAGGACACGCACGCGAAGTACGAGGATAAGGCCGAGGCGGAGGGCAGCGGGCACTGCGTGGGACCGCCCTAGCTGCAAGCATTTGGGGCAGTAGTCGTAGATAGGAGGAGTTGACTGGATCAGGAAGGTTGCCGCGCCCAGCTCAAAAAGTGCCGCGGGGTGTTCGAGCGGCTGCTGCTGATGATGGGGCACTCGGCCGCAAATGAGAGGGCGGCATGGGTCAAATAGTTTACAGTGGGCCCATGCTTCAATGTGGACGTGACTCGCGTGGCGATGCGCACCGCAGGGCATCGCGGTCGTCGGCCACAACGTGCGCAAGGCCGCCGATGTTCTCGAGGGGCAGCAGCACGCGTGGGGCGGGGTAGACACGGACGACAGCTACGAGGCTCTTGTGCAGCGGTCCCCCTTTGAGGCGATCGCGTTGCAACGCGGGCCACGAGAGCATCGAGGTCCAGGCGGCGTTGTGCCAGGTACTTCGCGGGCGGAACGGCGCGGCGGAGGCGGGGCGCGCACTGCGGGGCGCCTTGGCGCGCAGGCTGCAGCAAAAGTAGCGGGAGGAGTGAGCGGAGAGGGTAAGGGAGGGGTCCTGGCCCGTTCGGGCCCTCGGCGGCGTTCGCTGTGGTTCCGACGTCGGCTCAGTGCGGTAAGCTTTGAGTCGACGCTGCGTCGGTCAGAACTTCGTAGTTCCTCGTTTAGACGCCCGCCCCTAGCAGCATTGGAGCATCAGTAGTCTCGGCTGGTGGCTCGCGCTTCCAGGGGGGTACCTTATAGTAACAGGAGGAGGAGGAGGACGAGGAGGAGGAGGAGGACGAGGAGGAGGAGGACGAGGAGGAGGAAAAAGAGGAGGAGGAGGAGAGGAGAGGAGGAGGAAAGGATGATGATGATGATGATGATGATGATGATGATGATGATGATGATGATGATGATGATGATGATGATGATGATGATGATGGTGATGATGATGATGATGATGATGATGATGATGATGAGATGAGGAGGGAGGAGGAGGATGATGATGATGATGATGATGATGATGATGATGATGATGATGATGATGATGATGATGATGATGATGAGGGAGGAGGAGAGAGGAGGAGGAGGAGGAGGAGGAGGAGGGGGAGAGGTGGAGGACGAGGAAGAGGAGGGGGAGCAGGAGGAGGATGGCGGAAGAAGAGGAGGAGGAAGAGGAGGAGGAGGAGGAGGAAAATGAAGAGTAGGGTGGTCGATCAATTCCAGTCCCCCCCCTCCCGCCCCCGCCTGCGAGGCGCGCGCACTCGGCCGGCTCCAGGGCTAACCCGCTCGGCGGCGGCGGGGCGGAGGCCGTGTCGCAGGGCGCCAGCGACTTCATTCAGCGGTCCGTGGAAGCCGCGAACCGCCACCATTGGCAGGTCCTCCCTTCCTCCCTCCTTTTCGCCTTTCCTGTTCCTCCTCTTTCTCCTCCTCCTCCTCCTCCTCCTCCTCCTCCTCCTCTTCCTCCTCATTATCCTCCTCCTCCTCCTCGTCCTCCTCCTTCTCCTCCTCCTCCTCCTCTTCCTGTTAGTTCCCTTCGTCCCTTTCGGCCTCCCTTCCCTCTTGTTTCTCCTTCATACCTCGTCCTCCTCCTTCAAAGGAGGGAGGGGAGCGCGGAGGAGGAGAAGGACCAGAGTAAACGCAACAAGAATCAACGATTCTGCAGTACACACTTCCATTCCAAGTTCCCTCCTCAGAAGTCCCCGCAGGTTGAGCCTGCCATTCAGGCGACAGCCCCGCTTTGAAAAGAACCACCCGTTTTGCCCTCGAGGCTTCGCCCTCGGGCCCGTGCGGATCGCGGCCTACAGGCCCTTCCCGGACAGTGCTCGCACTGAGAAAAGAACCAAGCCGTTCAGGCCGCATACAATATAATGTATGGTACACAGCGGTGTGACGGTGCACTATATTGCGCAGCTAAGCTGCACCGCAATATACCCTAGACAGCAAGAGGACGAGCGGGAAAGGAGCCCCGCCAGGGCCCCGGGCCCCGGGCCCGACACGGGAGGCGGGCCCCAAAGGGGCCCGGAGCGAGGGAGGACAGCAACGCAGTTTAGGAAAGCGGACTACACTGAAGGCCTCACATGACTCAAACGCAACTGGTGACGATGCTGTACCCGTGTTCTTTCCTGAGCCACTGGGCGCCATTCCTCCGCAGGATGGCGCGAGCTCTGGCTGCCGCGAGGCCAACCCTCGCTGGCTGCCCTGGCCCCCTCCCGTGCTCATGGCTCACGTGCGCCGGCTGCTCAACCCGCGGCTCTCGCTGGGGGCCGCGGACCCTAGCCCGCCCCCGCAGTGGGCTCGCTCTGGCGTGACCCCCACTGCCCCCCTGATGCGCCAGGCCGCCGACAATGCGCACCCCGGCATCGCCCTGAGCCTCCGCAGGCCCTCTGCCTCCGCGCCATCTGGCGCCTCCTCACTCCTGCTGGCCACCCGCGCGGCCGCCCCCCCAGCCTCAGGCCCGAAGTGGCCTCTCTGCACTCCTCGCCCCTGGCCTCGGCAGCCGCGGCCTGCGTCCGCCAGCGCTCCTCCTCGCCTCCTCGGCCTCTGGTCTGGAGTGGCCCCTCCGCGCTCCTCGCCTCTGGCCCTGAGGAGCTCGGCCTCCATGGACGTGCCTACGCCGCTGAGCTCCTCGTAGCCCATGAGATGCTCGTATGCCCTCGCCCGTCAGATGCGGATCGAAAGCTGGGCCGACCGCGTCTTCCAAGCGGGTCGGCAATACCCAGGCGCCGACGACGCATGGATCGCAGACGGAGCGATGATGGCCCTCGGCGAGCGTCCGGCAGCTGAGGACGCCATCCAGCCGCCGCGCCAACTCTTCAAGCTTATCCGTGGGGTAGCCGAACTCCACGTGGAGAGCGTCCTTGCGGCTCGTCTTCCCGACCACCTCCTCTTCCTCCTCGGCCTCGCCCTCGTCTGTGAAGCCAGCCCTCTCGATCGCATTGCACAGGAGCCCGCCTAAGCACAATTCTGCATCGAGCTCCACGCGCGCCAGACTAGCGACGCGAGACACGCTCATCCTCGGTGCAGCGGTCGGTGCCGTAGTCGGTGCAGCTGTCGGCGCCGCAGTCGGCGCAACTGTCGGCGCCGCCGTCATCGAGGCGGACGGCGCCGCTTCTGGCGCAGCTGTCTGCGAAGCGGTCGACGTAGTAGGCGCTGGCGTTGGTGCCGGCGTAGGCGCAGGCGTTGGTGCTGGCGTCGGTGCCGACGTTAGTGCTGGCGTAGGCGCTGGCGTTGGTGCCGGTGCAGGCGCATGCGTTGGTGCTGGCGTCGGTGCTGGCGTCGGTGCTGGCGTAGGCGCTGGCGTTGGTGCCGGCGTAAGCGCAGACGTTGGTGCTGGCGTCGGTGTTGGTGTAGGCGCTGGCGTCGGCGCCAGCGTAAGCGTTGGCGCCGCCATTAGTGCTGGCGTAGGCGCAGGCGCTGGTGCTGGCGTCGGTGCTAGCGTAGGTGCTTGCGTTGGCACCAGCGTAGGCGCCGGCGTTGGTGTTGGCGTCGGTGCCGATGTAGGCGCTGGAGTCGGCGCTGGCGAAGGCGCCGCTGACAGTGCTGGCGTAGACGCAGGCGTCGGTGCTGGCTTAGGCGCTGGCGTCGGTGCTGGCGTAGGCGCCGGCACTAGCGCCAGCGGGGGCGCCCGCGTTGGCGCTGGCGTCGGTGCTGATGTGGGCGCTGGCGTCGGTGCTTGCGTAGGCGTCGGCGTTGGCGCTGGCGTCGCTCCCGCTGGGATAGCCGCTCCGGTTGCCTCCGCCTCGCTGGTGATCACCTCCTCGCCGGGACACATGGTAGAGGCTCCAGTCGTCCCTGCCGTCGTGTCAAACTCCACGTCCCACCCTTCATCAGTCGCCCCTGCTGTAGTGGCCGCTCCGGCTGCCTCCGCCTCGCTGGCGGTCGCCTCCTCGCCAGGAGCGGGCGCCGCGGCTGCCCGCGCTGCTGTAGGCGAGGCGGTCCATGCCTCAGTCTGCGCAACGGTCGGGGCCGAAGTTGGCCGGTGTAGCGATCGGCGCGGACGTCGGGGCAACCGTCGTCGGCGCTGTCGGTGAAGCCGTCGGTGCCGCAATGGGCGCAGCTGTCCGTGCAGTCGTCGTCACCGCGGTCGGCGCGAAGGTCGGAGCCGCTGCCAGCGAAGCTGTCTGCGCGGCTGTCAGTGCCGTCGGCGCCGTAGTCGGCGCGGCCGTCGGTGCAGCTGTCGGCGAACCTGTCGGCGCTGCTGTCGGCGCCGCCGTCGTTGCCGCCGTCGGTGCCCTCCTCGGCGCGCTGGTCGGCGCTGGTGTCGGCGCCGCTGTCGGTGCTGCTGTCGGCGCATCGGTCAGCGCGACGGTCGGAGCCGCCGTCTGTGCCGCCGCTGACGCAGCTGTTGGCGCCGCGACCGATGCGGCTGCCGGTGCCTCCGTCGGCGCGGCAGTCAGTGCTACTGTCGGCATGGCGGTCGGCGAAGCTGTTGGCACCGTGGTAGGTGACGAAGCTGGCGGACCTGTCGGCGCAGCTGTCGGTGACTCGGTCGTCGCAGCTGTCGGCGTTGCGATCGGAGTCGCTGATGGCGACTCTGTCGGCGTAGCTGCCGGTGCCGCAGTCGGCGCGGCGTCTGGGGCCGCCGTCGGCGCCGCCGTCGGGGCAGCTGTCGGTGCCGTTGTCGGCGCGGCAGTCAGTGCCGCAGTCAGCGCAGCTGTCGGCCAAGCGGTCGGTGCACTCGCTGGTGCCGCAGGTGGCGCAGTTGCCAGCGGAGCTGTCTGGACGGCTGTCGGGGCCGCAGACGGCGCAGCACTCGGAAAGCCTGTCGGTGCTGCCGTTCGCGCAGCAGCCTGTGCTGCTGCCATCGAGACGGTCGGCGCCGCTGTCGGCCCTGCTGTCGGCGAGGCGGCTGATGCCGCAGTTGGCGTAGCCGCCAGGATCGTAGTCGGCGCGGCCGTCGGCACAGCCGTTGGCGCGGCAATCGGTACGGCGGCCCGGGCATCCGTCGGCGCCGCCGCCTGCTCGGCCGTCGGAGCCCCAGTCGGCGCAGCTGTCGGCGCCGCAGTCGGCGCGGCGGTCGGAACCGCTGTCGGCGGCGCTGCTGGCGCAGGTGTGGCTGCTGCAGTCGGTGCAAGTGTCGGCGCCGATGTCGGCGCAGCTGTCGGCGCGGCCTTCTGTGCCGCGGTCGGCGTAACTGCCGGTGCCGCAGTCGGCGCAACTGTCGTCGCCGTCGGCGCCGCACTCGACGAGGCTGACGATGCCGCCGTCGGCCTGGCTAGCGGCGCTGCTGTTGTCGCCGCGGTCGGTGTCGAAGCTGGCGAACCCATCGGTGCCGCCGTCAGCGCGGCTATCGGCGCCGTATTCGGCGTAGCTGTCGGTGCCGCAATGGGCGCGGCTGTCGGCACCGCAGACGGGGCTCCGATCTGTGTCATCGTTGGTGCCCCAGTCGGCGCCGCTGTCGGTGAACGGGTCGATGTCAGCGCAGGCGCCGCTGTCGGTGCCGCTGTCGACGCCGCTGGCGGCGAGGCAGGCGTCGGGGCGGTCGATGCCGCAGTCGGCTCGGCTGCAGTCGGCGTGGGTGTCGGTGCAGCTGTCGGCGGACCTGTCGGCGCAGCTGTCGCCGCCGCCGTCGGTGCCGCCGTCGGTGCCCTTCTCGACGCGCCTGTAAGCGCCGATGTCGGTGCCGCTGTCGGTGCTGCGGCTACTGCCGCTGTCGGTTCCGCAGACTGCGCAGCTGCCGGTGCCGCCGTGGGCGCAGCTGCCGGAGTGCCAACCGGCGCCACCGTTGGTGCCGCAGTCGGTGCAGCCGTCGGTGCCGCAGTAGGGGCCGCTGTCAGCGCGGCCGTCGCCGTCGCAGTACGTGCCGCTGCAGGCGAGCTCGTCGGCCTGGCCTCCACGTCCTTCTCTGCCACCTCGGCCTCTGCCCTCTCGGCCTCGCCAGCCGTCTGGGCCTCTTCGGCCTGCCTGGCCTCCTCCGCCTTCTCGGCCTCAGAAGCCCTCCTGCCTCCTGGTATCCTCCGCCTTCCTGGCCTCCTCGGCCGTCCTCGCCTCATCAGCCCTCTCGGCCTCTGCGACCTCCCTGGCCTCATCGGCCTTCCTGGCCTCCTCTGCCTTCCTGGCCTCGGTGGCCTCCAGAGCCATCCCGGCCTCCTCTGACCTCTTAGCCTCCTCAGTCTCCTTGGCGTCCGCGGCCTCCCTGGCCTCTTCCGCCCTCTTGGCCTCCACCAGCTCTCTGGCCTCCTCCGCCTTCCTGACCTCCTCCGCCGCGAACGCCCCGGCCGCCTCATCCTTCTTGGCCCTCGCGAGCTTCACGGCCGCCTCCGCTTTCCTGGCCTCCTCTACCTTCTCAGCCTCCTCTACCCTCTCGGCCCTCATCATGGCCCTTCTGGCCTCCTCCGCCTGCGCAGCGGTCGGCTTCGCTGTCGGCGTACTGGTCGGAGAGGCTGTCGGAGCGAGAGTAGGAGATGCCGTCGGCGCGGCTGTTGGTGCAGCTGCCAGAGCCGAGGCTGGCGCAGCTGTCGGCGACGCTCTAGCTGGCGCAGTCGGCGCGGCTGTCGACGCCTCGGTCGGCACAGTGGCCGGCGTTGGCGACGCCGTCGGCGCAGCTGTCGGTGCTGCTGTCGGCCTGGTCGTCGGCGTAGCTGTTAGCGCCGTGGTCGGCGCCGCAATCGGTGGGCCTGTCAGGGAGCCGGTCGGTACCATCCTTGATGCCTCTGTCAACGAGGCGGTCGGCTCCGCTGTCGACCCAGCCACTGGTGCCGCAGTCGGCGCAGCAGTCGGTGCCGCGGTCGGAGTAGCTGTCGGCTCCGTAGTCGGCGCGGCTGTCGGCGCTGCTATTGGTGCCGCAGTCGGTGCAGCCGTTAGTGCCGCCGCCTGCGCCGCCGTCGGCGCGGCGCTCCGAGCCGCTGCCGACGACGCTGTCGACGCAGCTGTCGGCGAGGAAGTCGCTGCCGCGGTCGGCACAGCTGTCCGCGCCACAGTCGGTGCAGCTGACGGTGCCCCAGTCGGCGCATCTGCCGGGGCCACCATCGGCGTCGCTCTTGGAGGGCCGGTCGGTGGCATCGGTGGCTCCTCTGTCGGTGCAGCAATCGGCGGGGCGGTCGAACCCCTCATTGGCGCTGCTGTCGGTGCCGCCGTCGACGCGGCTGTCGATGCAGCCTGCGCAGCTACCGGTGCTGCAGTCGGCGCGGCTGCTGGTGCTGCGGTCGTCCTGACTGTCGGCGATGCTGTTGGTGCAGCTTTCGGCGAACTCATCGGTGTCATCGTCGGAGCCGTAGTCGACGTAGTCGTTGGACCGCCCAGGTGCTCGTCGTCGGTGCCGTTCCCCATGGAGCCATGCACCGAAAAACTTGTAGCCCACCCCCCTGCGACGTCGCCGACGGCCTCGCTCTCCATACTGACCTACTTAGGAGGAGGGCGAAGCCTTTCGGATAAGTGTCGATCTGACGCCTGATTGCGCCAGCTGGTGCTACAGAAGCGCACGTGTCATGGCCTGGGGGTCCGCGTATGCGGGCAGTGCGGTGCGCAACCTCCTGTGATTGATCCCGCTCCGGATTGGAAGTAGCACTGGAGAAGCATGATCTGTGCAGCAGGAGGCTAGCGCTGGGTAGTCAGTGAGTGGGTGTGCAGGGGTGTGTGAGGGAGAGAGAGGGAGCGAGAGAGTGAGAGAGAGAGTGAGAGAGAGAGAGAGAAAGAAAGAGAGTAAATTGTCGCAGGCTCCGCATCCCAACTGATGCGCGGGTCTGCGTACTGATGCCGATCTGTCTTGTGATTCGCGCGGCCGGCATCCCAACTGATGTCCGCGTCGTGTTCCTTATTGGGCACCGAGCCCGTTCTTTGCGCAAGCGGCCCACTCCCGTGCATCCCAACTGATGCTCGGGGGTCGAGTCGGGCTCGGGGTGTCACGTCCCCGCGCTGCTGATGTGCTCGGCCCGCACAGCACCGCACTGTGCTTGTTCTTGATTCTGCCCTCCCGCCCAATTGCGGCGGGGCGTCGCACCACGCGTGCTTGTACTTTGTCTTGCCCGCATTCGCCCAACTGCGTCTGGGCTGCAATTTCGCTCACGTTGTCCGTAGCCGCGAAGGCCCAAAATGGACGCCTTAATCGCGGAGATTGTAGACGCTGATGCGCGGGCCATTTGGTTATCGGGAATCCGTGGTCTCCGCCTCAATGTCGATTTCCTGCGAACAGCGGGCGCTGAGGATGAGCTCCTGCAGCGTTGGGAACATGGATGGCCCTTGGAGATTGCCTCCTCTCTGAGGCCCCGGTGCTACGACAACCACCCATCCATGTCATCGCACGCACGGTGGGCAGAAAGGGAATGGACCAGATTGGAGCGGCTTGGAAAAATAGAATTTTTTCCTAGAGGAGTTCGCCCTACCGGCCTTCATGTTAATCCTTGTGCCATCATTCTCAAGGACAAAGAAGGTGTTCCCGCCGACCGTCCTGAAGAAGAGCGCATCAAATCTATATTAATCGTTGATCTGTCCAAGAGTGCAGTGAATCAGTCGCTCCCTGACCTCCCGGTCGCGTATGGTACGATCGAACTCGCTATTTCTCGCATGAGCCCGAATGGTTGGCTTTTTGTGATTGATCTTTCTGACGCCTTTTACAACTGGCGCGTTCTTCCACAAGACACGCTGCGGTTGGGCTTCTATTCGCCTTCCCGGGATCAATATGGCCGTTATTTGTTCCTTCCCTTTGGAATGAAGACCTCCCCTGCTATCAACGACCGAAGCTTGAAAGAAGTGCTTCGTTTACTCACCAAGCGAGACGGCGTCGTGCTCACGGACTTCGTGGACGACAATCTGGGGGCCGGCGTGACTGAAGCTGAGGCGTGGGAGAATTTCCGCGCGGCCGTCCGGTTTCTTCTGGAGGCCGGAATACCTGTTTCGACTAAGCCGGCGGGACTGAAACCTCCTTCCCAGAAGCAGACTTGGGTTGGCTGGGTTTTCGATACAGTTTCTAATACTCTGTCTGTCTCCCGGCAGAAATGCGACAAGTGCCAGGCATTATTCGCGGCCGTTCTGGTATCTGACAGCGCAGGCCAGCTCCGGGCCCGGGAACTGGCATCTGTTGCCGGCCTCGCTTCTCACATCTCCGAGGTGTTCCTGCAGGGCCGGCGGCGGCTGCATCATTTATGGTCTTGCATGAACGCCGCGAATGTTTATTCGCTCTGGGCAACAAGCCCGTCTGCGAACCCCGCCGTGCGCTTGACTACGGCAGCGCGGGAACAGATCGATTGGTGGATCCGCGCTTTGGCGCTCACTCCAGAGCGCCCGTTGCACTGTGCTGCAGGGCACATGTCTTTCTGGGGGCCGAAGTCACCGGAATTCGCCAACTGGCGTGCTCTTGCGGCGGCGGGATGCGTCCGGGTCGTTGAGACGGACGCGTCCAAGCTCCACGGTTGGTCGTTCAATCTATGTAGCGAGGGCCGAGTCGTTTCGGGCGTTTGGCCCCCCGGCTTCGACTCCATTGCCGAGAACGCTGGGGCCATCAACTACAAGGAGTTGTGGGTCGTTGTTGAATTGTTGCGTAGAGAGGCGGACTGGCTCCGCGGCTGGAGAGTCGTGGTCCGCACAGACAACAAAACCGCCCTCCACTACATCAACTTCCGGCATGGGCATATACGCAGCCTATGCGACTTGGCGGAAGATTTAGAGCTCGCCGAGCGCGCCGCCGGGTGCTGGACGTTAGCCGTGCACCTTTCGGGCCCTGCGAACGTCATCAGTGACGCAGGTTCACGCGACTCTTCCTTCGCCGCCCTGTGGAACCAGGACCCCTACAGGGATGCGACACTCAAGCGTTGCATTATGCGGCCCCTACAAAGTAAATGGGGCCCTTTTGATTGCGATCTCTTCTCGGATCGCGACGGCCATTTGTCCCTGGCCGCGCTGTGGTATCACCCCGAGAGCTCCGCTTTCGAAGCCAGCGTTTTGGGCAATCGTGCATGGGCCTTCCCGCCCAAGGCTCTCGCAGGCCAAACCTTAAATTTCCTGCGCGGCAAAGTCCGCGCGAGGGTTTGTAAAGAAGCCTTCGTTCTCTTAGCAGAGGACCCCGGCGCACCGTGGTATCGCGCGAACACCCTGCGGGACTGGAGGCGCCGGGAACGGTGGCCGGCAGGTTCCGACCTCTTCCGAACGCGTTCCGCCGAAGGCGGCTGGCGTCGGTGCCTTGCCACAAGCTCTCCATTTCTGTTACTGTCGCTGGCCGCAAGTTAAAAACGCAAATTATCATCATCAACGGTCGCTCTTCCTTCTCCTTCTCTGCTCTGCTTGCCCCCGCCCTTCCCCTCCCCCCCTCCCTGTCGCTGCTCTCCCTCCTCCCCTTCCTTCCTCCTTCTCTCCCCAACGTCCTCGGAGGAGTTGGAGGATGGACACGGGCCTCGAATGGACCCGTGGCGGCTGTGGCGCTGGAAGCACAGCAGTCTCGGGGCCTTGCACACAGTTCGGCAGGAGCGGGACACAGCTGTCTCGAGGGCCCGGGCACGCAGCTCCCGGTGAGCAGTCGCACCACGTTGGCGCCCAGCGAAGATGATCGCGCTCACGAGACAGGGCGTGGAGGAAGATGTTCCCACTAACCTCTTCCCTCCCCAACTTGTTCCGTCTCCTCTCCCCCCCTTCTGCCTTCCCTCGCCCTCTCCTTCCCCCCGCCGGCCCCCTCCCTCTTCTGCGTCTGCGCCCTTCCCGCTCCCCCCCCCCGTCCAGCCCCTTCGCACATAGTCACTTGTTCGTTGCCAGCAGAGTCACTCATGCTTGCCACGGTTGCAGCGCGAGGGCTCGAGAAAATCTTCACAGGCATTTCTGGCAACGCTCCGTTCAGCTCTTCCGGTCCACGGCACGCGAGCGGGCCGTTCCAATGGGCGCTGCTGCCGCAACCGCGTGGCTCACGGCAGGGCTCGCCGAGAACGGCCCTCTGCAAGATATGTTCCGCGAGGCCGTTTCTCGGGCTCTGACCGCCGACTTGGCCCCCGACACAGGGGTCATCCGGCAGGCCTTGGACCCCGTCAAAGAGACCGCTGATTCCACTTCGGCAGAGTTGACCGTATTCCGCACCCAGATGGACACACAATTCCAGGCGCTGCAGAAGCGTGTCGAGGAGCTCGAGAAGATCGAGGTGCAGTTGGACGCCTCCTTCCCCTGGAGGAAGACAGAGCGCGAGACGGATCCAACTGAGTGGGCTGCGGGGTGGATGCGCATTGGAGTCGACTCCGATTGGCTCAGCAACGCGGCCCAGAACATGCAGGACCCGTCTGTCGCCAACTCGATGGCGGCGATCATGGCCAACCCCAACCACCCGGACGCAGAGAGGCTGAAACAGGCGGTCGCGCTCAAGAACGCGCCCAAGCAGGGTTGGAAAAGCCTCTGCCTCGCCCCGTTCGGGGGCAGCCCGGAGCTTCTGCAGAATTTCCTGTCCACGAAGGCGAGTGATGGAGACAAGACGGTGTCTGCCATCGCCATGAAATGCCTCAGCTACTTCCTCATCATGGAAAAGCAGTTCACCAACATCAGTACTGCCAAGGCGAACTCCCCCGGCAAGATCAAAGCGCAGCGCCTGGAGATGATGCCAGCGATCTTTGCGGGCATCAAGTCCATGAAGAGAAGGGCGAAAAAGGCATCTGCCCGCAGGCCGCTGGAGATGGCTCTCATGCAGAGAGACTTCTGCCTCGACTGGCAGCTCAGCTTGACACACCTCGCGGCCACCCCGTTCGTGTTCACAACTGGGCCGGACCAGGTGAGCCAGTTCCCGGCCAAGCGTCTCCGGACAGATTCAGGCCAGCCGGGGCCCTCCGGTCGTCCGGAGGCGTCTGGCGGCGGCGGGGCACCAGCCTCGGGCAACAACAGCCGGCCGCCTATGCCTCCAGCTCCGGTCCAAGTTCCGGCGCCGCAGCAGGCGGGCCCGGCCGGCGGCTCTGGCAATGCCGACAAGAAGGCAGTCGCCGCTGCCATCTTGCAGGACCTCAACAATATGGTCGGCCGCCAGCAGCCCGCGGCCATCCAGGCCCACGTGGACCAGAAATTCAGAGGCACGCCGGCGGAGGTGCAGGGCATCCGGAGCGTGCTGGGCAGTTTCTGCCGCCACTGCATCCTGAACAGCCGCCGGGTGGTCAAGCACTCGCGCGGGCAGTGCCGCGCGGAGGGGGGCAAGCCGAGCTCGCCGTGCTCGCGGTGCGGCGCGCGCGGGATCATGGCCTACTGCTGGCCTGAGGATTGCCCCAATGCGCGCTGAGCGCACCGCTGTCCATGCCCTCCCCCTCTCGTCCTTCCACGTGTTCGCTTCCCCCCTTCCGCCCCTCCCAGCACAGAGCCCTGCGCGCCACCAGTGCGTGCATTTTGGCACGCTTCAGTGCGACAGTTCGCCTTTGTGATTCTCGTGCATTTGAAATTTTGGACGCTTGCAGCACTCGCTCTTGCGGAGCCCCTGCTCAAAAATGCGGGAGGACAGGTTGGGTCCTTCGCCTGGCTCTCCTGTTGCCCCCCCCCTGGGTGAATCCAGCCTCGGTGATCTTTCGGGTCCGACGCCCTAAAATATTGGCTCTGGTTCCCCAGGATTTGGGGTCCGACTCTCCTGGGTTTGGGGTCTCATTCCCCAGGATTTTGGGTCCGACTGCCCAGGATTTTGGGTCTGGTTTCCCATGATTTTGTGTCTGAACCCCCGACGACGTGGGTAAAACGATAGTATGTCCGACCACAAGCGAACGGCAACCGAGCCGCCCTTTCCCCTGGGTTCCGAGCAGCGTCATGGCCCAGTTGGCCCCGACGGTCCCCTGTGGATCTGGAGGGGGGTCCGGTCGCTCCAGGAGCCCCCGGGGCGTCTCAAAAACGCGGCCGGTCATCAGAAAACGGGTCTGGTCGATACCGCACTCGTGAGTTTGAGTCGCGTCTCGCACGCGTGCGTCGTTGTCTGCACGGTTGCACGCGCACGGTCTGGCACTAGTCTGTTCCGTAGCCTTTTGGGCTCCGGAACCGCCAGGGACCCAACGCAATATGCATCTCATACATGCAGTCCCTGGGTCGCAACCGCCATGGGGGTTGCGTTTGGTCGAACAGCCCGCAGTGGCCCCGAGTGGGCTTTCGCCAGCCCCGCGGCCACCTGAATGCACCAGGGCGCCGGTATCTTCGACGACAGGCGCCTCTGCGGCGACCGGCGTGCGGTCCCGAGATTCCGCCATGGATCAATTGCGCTTTCAACCCGTCCAGGACGTGTTCGTTCAAACGCCGACATTGTCGTCCGCTGCATCGTCTTCTCGCGAGGATCTCTATGTCAAGGCCCAAGACATTCTTGAGGCCGGTTGGGAACCTTCGACCAAGCAGACCTACGCGAACGCCATCAGGCTTCACGTGCACGGTCTGGAACGCATTGTCGACGCCACCTTCCTTCCAGTAGATTCGGTTGATAAATTAATGTTGCTGTTCACTGGAATGGACGGAATGTCTTGGTCTAGCATTCAGCTTAACAAGGCTGCAATTCGTGCCTGGCATATGTGTCGGGGCCTCGACTGCGTGTTCGACTCCTGCTGGGACCAGCGTGCGTACCATTTCTGGAGGGGGCTCAAAAAGAGAGCGAGACACGACAGCCACCAAAAGAAAGCAATTTCCATTGACGAGCTTCTGTCTTTCATCCGAGCCCGCCTCGCCACAGGGTCTGCCGCGGGGGCCCGGGACTGCGCGTTTGCAGTCTTCTGTTTCTTCGGCATTCGGAGAGTATCAGAAGCTTCTGCTCTCCTGGCCGCAGACGTGAAATTTGAGTCCGAATGCGCCCGGTGCTTCGTCCGGCGTCAGAAAAACGACCCGGAAGGCAGAGGGCAAACGTGCGTGATCCCAAATTGTGATTTCGCTGGAATCAACCCCGCCCGCCTCATGGAAACGCGGTCGACTCTCAGGAGAGAGATGCCTCCGGAGCCGCCGGTTTTCTTCTGCACGACAACTGGCGCATCGCATAAGGCAGTGAGTCCCGATTTATGGAAAAAAACAGTTTCTCTGTTTTTCAAGGACAAAGCAACGAGCACGCACTCATTCCGCAAAGGCGGCGCACAATGGAGCTTGCACGCGGCCAAAGCGCCGCCCAGAGCGGTGCAGGACCAAGGCGGCTGGCATTCCTCATCTGTGATGCACGACGTGTATGCCGCTGCGTCGCCGGAGCTGGCGCGGCAACAGTTCCTGGCCGCGGCGAGGGCCGTGGCGAGCGCTCCGCCGGCCGCGTCGCATGCCATCGTGGCCACGCAGGCCGCCCCGCCGACTGGTCCTGGCAAATCGCCAAGCGCAGTTCGGCCCTCGTCGCCACTGGAGGGGCCAAAGAAGTTCCGCCGGCTGCGTGGCAAACAGAAAGCCGAGATTCCCCTATGAGGGCTCCTCGGCAGCGTCTGCCAACGAACCAGGAGCGTTTCTCGGTACGGTAGCAAAGAGGTCCCCGCCTGGTTTCTTCCTTTCGTCTCGCGTTCCCACCCTTCCATTTTCGCATGCACACGCGCTAAGCGGCCATTCTGGCCCTCGCTGCGCGACCCGCCCGCCGCCCACCTGGACCGGCAGCTTCAGGGGGAGTTTGGGCTCGAAGGGGTTCCCTTGCCGCGAAGCTGGGGGGCTTCCCTGCCAGGAGGGCTGGACAGAGATCTCCCCCTGATGCTGGGGCAAAGCATCTAGGCAGGGATTGACCTACTTAGGAGGAGGGCGAAGCCTTTCGGATAAGTGTCGATCTGACGCCTGATTGCGCCAGCTGGTGCTACAGAAGCGCACGTGTCATGGCCTGGGGGTCCGCGTATGCGGGCAGTGCGGTGCGCAACCTCCTGCGATTGATCCCGCTCCGGATTGGAAGTAGCACTGGAGAAGCATGATCTGTGCAGCAGGAGGCTAGCGCTGGGTAGTCAGTGAGTGGGCGTGCAGGGGTGTGTGAGGGAGAGAGAGGGAGCGAGAGAGTGAGAGAGAGAGTGAGAGAGAGAGAGAGAGAGAAAAAGAAAGAGAGTAAATTGTCGCAGGCTCCGCATCCCAACTGATGCGCGGGTCTGCGTACTGATGCCGATATGTCTTGTGATTCGCGCGGCCGGCATCCCAACTGATGTCCGCGTCGTGTTCCTTATTGGGCACCGAGCCCGTTCTTTGCGCAAGCGGCCCACTCCCGTGCATCCCAACTGATGCTCGGGGGTCGAGTCGGGCTCGGGGCGTCACGTCCCCGCGCTGCTGATGTGCTCGGCCCGCACAAACAGGTATTATTAATCGTTTCGCTCATTCCGCCGGTCCATATTGTCGCACCGTTGTGGGCTAGCCGAGTTTTGGGGGCCGTTTTGGGGCCTCTTGGGGCCTCTTTTGGGCCTCTTGGGCGCCTCTTGGGGCGTCTTGGGGGCCTCTTGGGGGCCTCTTGGGGCCTTTTTGGGGCCTCCTGGGCGCCTTCTGGGGCGGAGGGCTCGATTTTTCAGTTCTCGGTTCCCCTCTTGAGCCCCTCTTGGGCCCGTCTTGGGGCCTCTTGGTCCGTCTTGGGCGGCACTTGGGCCGTCTTGGGGGCCCTCCTGGGCCGTTCCGGGGCCGTCTTGGGAGCCTCGTGGGCCGTCTTGGAGCGGTCTTGGGGGCCTCTTGGGCCGTCTTGGAGCGTCCGGAAGCCGAAAAAGCCAGAACACAAAAAACATCGAAAAAACCAATGAAATCAACGATTTTGGCCTCTTGGGGCTCTCTTCGGAGGCCTCTTGGAAGGCTCTTGGGGCGTCTTGGAGGCCTCTTGGGCTGTCTTGGGGGCCTTTTGGGCCGTCTCGGGGTCATCTCGGGGGCCTCTTGGGCAGTCTTGGGGGCCTCTTGGGGCACTCTGAGCGCGCTCTGGGGAGCCTGAGAGGCCGCACCCAGAAGGAAAACCATCTCTGAGTAGACTTGGTCGGGCGGTGGTCGGGCGGCGGTCGGGCGGCGGTCGGGCGGCGGTCGGGCGTCCCCGCGCTGCTGATGTGCTCGGCCCGCACAAACAGGTATTACTTATCATTTTTCCTCCCTCCCGCCCAACTGCGGGCGGTGCCCGCGCCACACTGTGCTCGTTCTTCATTCATCCGCCCTCCCGCCCAATTGCGGCTGGGCCACGCGCTCGTTCGGTCCCCGGCTCCCGAGGCACATCGCCAGCACGGAGTAAGGGGGTTCCCTTGCCGCGAAGCTGGGGGGCTTCCCTGCCAGGGGGGCCTCGCTCTCCATACTCGCCTTGTGCTTTGCTGCCCCCCCCTCGTGCTTTTCTCGATCGCCTTGGACTTTTGCTTCGCAGGCGCGACGCCCCAGCCGCTGGTGAGGCTGAGGGCGCCTTTCTTCTCCGTCAGCTCGGTGCCGCACTCCGCGATGTCGTGGGTACCCTTGCTGGTCTGCAGGCTCTCGGGCGCGCCCATCGAGTCGTACCAGATGATCGTCCACCAGTCCGCCAGCGCAGCCTGGGTCGCCTCGGTCGCCTTCGGGCCGTTGTCTAGGTCGAGCCTGCCGTCCGAGACGCTCTCCACGATCCCGACCTTGAAGTTCACCCCGTCGATGCCGCTGGCGCTGGCGTCTGAGCTGGCGTTGGCGTTCGGGCAGGCGCTGGCGTTGGTGCAGGCGTAGGCGCAGGCGTTGGCGTCTTCAGTATCCTGGGCCTCCTCGTCCTCTTCTGGCGTTTTCGCCTCCACATTCCTCTTCCTTCTCCTCTCCAGCCTTGGGCTCGAGGCTGGCGTAGGCGCAGGCGCTAGCGTCCGAGCTGGCGTCGGAGGTAGCGATGATGCTGGCGTCGGAGCTGGCGTCGATGCTGGTGCAAGCGCTGGCGTTGGGGCCGCCGTAAATGCAATCGCTGGCGCCGGCGTCCTCAGCCTCCTCAGACTCCTCTGACATGTTCGCCTCCTCCTGCTCTTCCTTTTCCTCCTCCTCCTCCTCCTCCTCCTCCTTCTCGGCCTTGGCCTCGGGGCCAGCGTCGGTGTAGGCGTGGGCGTCCGAGCTGGCTTCAATGGAAGCGTTGGGGCTGGCGTCGGAGCTGACGTCGGTGCTGGTGTTGGCGCTGACGTTGGTCCCAGCGTAGGCGCAGGCGTGGGTGCCAGCGTCTTCAGCCTCCTCAGCCTCCTCGTCATATCTTGGCATCCTTGCCCCCTCCGCCTAGGGGCTTGCTGCTCCCCTAGCGTCAGGCGGCGTCTCCTCTCCTCTGCCAGCCTCCGAGGAGCTCCTCGGTCAGAGGCCCTGCTGGCCCCCGCCGCCCAAGAGCTTCTGCCGTTAGGACTGGCCTCGATCTTGGCCGCGCGATTGCGCACCGCCCGCCGCTGGCGTTGGCCAGCGCTGGCGGCGGAGCTGGCGTCTGTGCTGGAGCATGCGCTGACGTTGGCGCCGCCGTAGGCGCAGGTGTTGGTGCCGCTGTCCCCAGCCTCCTCAACTTCCTCGCCCTTCTCCGGCATCTTCGCCTCGCCCTCCTCATCCTTAGCCTTGGCCGTGGGGCCCGCGCAAGCGTAGGCGTTGGCGTAGGCGTGTGCTGACGCCTGGGCGGGCTTCGGTGCTGGTGGTGGCGTTGGCGTTGGTGCGACCCTGGTCCCCGTCGTGTTGGAAGTCCTGGCCGCCCTGACCCCAAGCGACGCCGCCGCAAAGCCCTAACAGTGGCGTGTTGCCTCGGCCTCTCCTCTTCTTCCTCAAGCTGCTGCTCCTCCGCGCTTGCTGGTCTTTTGCGCAGGGCGTAGACGTGGGTGCTGACGCTGGCGATGCGGACGACGATGTTGCCGTCCGTGCTGGCCTCGATGCTGGCGTCGGTGCTGGCCTGGGCGGTCTCGAACCCAGTAGCGGCTCCCGCGGCGCAAGGCTGCCAGCGGCGGCACCATGGCGCGAGGCAGCCAACGGCGCACAGAGTACTGAACACTGGGGCCGACTCGAACTTGAGGCGGCTGCTGACGACGTAGATGGCGTGCGTGTCGATGCTGGCGTCGGAGCTGGTGTCGGTGGTGCCTGCAATCCCGACGTTGATGCAGACATGCCGCCGTCGGCATGGCCGTCGTTGCAGCTGCCGGTGACGCCGTCGACGCAGGTGTCGGCGCCGTGGTCGGCGCAGCTGCTGGTGCGGCTGTCCGCTCTGCGCGGCGGTCGGAGCTGCCGTCGGCAGCGGTGTGGGCGCAGCTGTCGGTGCCGCCGACGGCGCCGCTGCCAGGGCCGTCGTCGGCGCAACTGCTGGTGCGGCTGTCGGCGCCGCGGTCTGCGCGTCGGTCGGAGCCGCTGTCGGCTGCCCTGTGGACGCAGCTGTCGGTGCCGCCGTCAGCGCAGCTGTCGGCGCCATCGTGGGCGCAGCTGCTGGCGCGGCCGCCGGCGCCGCAGCTGTCGGTGCCGCCGTCGTCGCAGCTGTCGGCGACGCCGTCGGCGCAGGTGTCGGTGCCGCCGTCGGCGCAGCTGCCGGCGCGGCTGTCGGCGCAGCGGTCTGCGCGGAGATCGAAGCCGCTGTCGGCGACGCTGTCGGCGCAGCCGTCGGTGCCGCCGTCGGCGCAGCAGTCGGCGCCGTCGCCGGAGCAGCTGCTGGCAAGGCCGTCGGTGCGGCGGTCTGCGCGGCGGTCGGAGCCGCAGTCGGCGACGCTGTGGGCGCAGCTGCCGGTGCCGCCGTCGGCGCAGCCGCTGGTGCCGTCGTCGGAGCACCTGCGGGCGCGGCTGTCGATGCCGCGGCCTGTTTTGCGGTCGGAGCGGCCGTCGGTGACGCTGTCGACGCAGCCGTCGGTGCTGCCGTCGTCGGCACAGCTGCTGGCGCGGCTGTCGGCGCCACGGTCTGCGCGGCAGCCAGAGCTGCTGTCGGCGACGCCGTCGGCGCGGGTGTCGGTGCCGCCGTCGGCGCAGCTGTCGGTGCCGTCGTCGTTGCAGCAGCTGGAGCAGATGTCGGCGCCGCGGTCTTCGCGGCAGTCGGAGCCACTGTCGGCCGCTCTGTGGGCGCAACTGTTGGTGCCGCCGTCGGCGCGGCTGCCAGTGCCGTCGTCGGCGCAGCTGCTGGTGCGGCTGTCGGCGCCGCAGTCTGCGCCGTCGGCAGCGCTGTGGACGCAGCTGCCGGTGCCGCCGTCGGCGCAGCCGCCGGTGCGGTCGTCGGTGCAGCTGCTGGTGCGGCGGTCGGTGCGGCGGTCTGCGCGGCTGTCGGAGCCGCAGTCGCCGACGCTGTCGACGCAGCTGTTGGTGCCGCCGTCTTCGCAGCTGTCGGCGACGCCGTCGGCGCAGGTGTCGGCGCCGCCGTCGGCGCAGCTGCTGGCGCGACTGTCGGAGCCGCGATCTGCGCGGCGGTCGGAGCCGCTGTCGCCGACGCTGTCGACGCAGCTGCAAGTGCCGCCGTCGGCGCAGCTGTCGGTGCCGTCGTCGGCGCAGCAGCTCGCGCGGCTTCCGGCGCCGCAGTCTGCGCGGCGGTCGGAGCCGCTGTCGGCTACGCTGTCGACGCAGCTGCAAGTGCCCCCGTCGGCGCAGTTGCCAGTGCCGTCGTCGGCGCAGCAGCTGGCGCGGCTGGCGTCCGCGCTGGTGCAGGCGCTGGAGTGGTTGCCGCCGTAGGCGCAGACGTTGGTGCTGGCGGCCTCAGCCTCCTCAACTTCCTCGCCCTCTTCTGGCATCCTCGCCACATGCTCCCCATCCGATCTGGCGTCGGCGGCAGCGTTGGTGCTGGCGTCGGGGCTGGCGTTGGCGCTGGGGCAGGCGCTGGTGTTGGTGCCAGCGCAGGCGCGGGCGCTGGTGCCTTCCTTCAGTCTCCTGGGCCTCCTCGCCCTCATCTGGCGCCTTCGCCTTCTCCTCCTTCTCGGGGCCGGCGTAGGCGCAGGCGTCCGCATCCGAGTTGGCGTCAGAGGTAACGATGATGCTGGCGTCGGAGCTGGCGTCGGTGCAGGTGGATGCGCTGGTGTTAGTGCCGGCGTAGGCGCAGGTGTCGGGGCCGACGTCCTCAGCCTCCTCGAACTCTTCTGGCAGGTTCGCCTCCTCCGCCAACTCCTCCTCCTTCATCTCCTCCTCCTCCTCCTCCTCCTCCTCCTCCTCCTCAGCCTTGGCCTCGGGGCCGGCATCGGCGCGGGCGTTGGCATCCGAGCTGGCTTCAGTGGAGGTGTTTGTGCCAGCGTCTGGGGTGGCGTTGGTGCTGGTGCTGGCGTTGGTGCCGGCGTAGGCGCGGGTGATGGTACTGGTACCAGCGTCCTCAGCCTCCTCAGCCTCCTCGTCCTCTTCTGGCATCTTCGCCTCCCCCTCCTCTTCCTCGGCCTCGGCTGCACCTGAGGGACGTGGGCTCGAGTCGGGCCCAACCGCACCCGATCCGCTGAGGGCTCGAGGCGTAGATTGGAGAGGCCTGACGGCCGGTGCCGCCGACCCTGATCGAAAGGGCTAGGAGTGGGAGGAGGAGGAGGAGGAGGAGGAGGAGGAGGAGGAGGAGGAGGAGGAGGAGGAGGAGGAGGAGGAGGAGGAGGAGGAGGAGGAGGAGGGGAGGGGGAGGGGGAGGAGGAGGAGGAGGAGGAGGAGGAGGAGGAGGAGGAGGAGGGGAGGAGGAGGAGGAGGAGGAGGAGGAGGAGGAGGAGGAGGAGGAGGAGGAGGAGGAGGAGGAGGAGGGAGGAGGAGGAGGAGGAGGAGGAGGAGGAGGAGAGGGAGGAGGAGGAGGAGGAGGAGGAGGAGGAAGGAGGAGGAGGAGGAGGAGGAGGAGGAGGAGGAGGAGGAGGAGGAGGAGGAGGAGGAAGTGCATCCTTTGTGTGCCCGCTCGAAGAAAGTGCGCCCCGGGAGTGTGATATTCTGACTTGGGACGTGCTCCCGGAAGAGGAAGAAGTGCATCTCGGGCGTGCCCGCTCGAGGAAAATGCGCCCTAGGGGGTGGTATTTTGACTCGGGGCCCGCTCCCGAGACGCCTCTGCGGGAGGAGGAGGGGAGGAGGAGGAGGAGAAGGAGGAGAGGAGCAGGAGCAGGAGGAGGAGGAGGAGGAGGAGGAGGACCAGGAGGAGGAGGAGGTGCATCCCGCGCGTGCCCGCTCGAGGAAAGTGCGCCCCGGCGGGCGTCGTATCTGCCCCGGGACCCCCCCCCCCTCCCTGCGGGGAAGGGATCAAAGGGAAGGGGCTTCCCTTCGACTCCACTAGAACGTCGTTTAATTTCGCTTTGGGTAGCGCGCTTGAGGAGGAGAGCCCTGGGAGGGGGAGAACGGAGACGACGGAGACGACGGGTCGAACGGAGAAGCCCCTCACACACGCCGACAGGGTCGGCGGATTCTAAGAGAAAACCGCAATTGCGCACCGCCCGCCGCTGGCGCTGGCCACCGCTGGCGGCGGAGCTGGCGTGGGTGCTGGTGCAGGCGCTGGCGTTGGCGCGGCCATAGGCGCAGACGTTGGTGCTGGCGTCCACAGCCTCCTCAACCTCCTCGCCCTCTTCCAGCATCTCCGCCTCATCCTCCTTATCCTCAGCTTTGACCGTGGGGCCCGCGCAAGCGCCGACGCTGGCGTCCGATCTGGCGTCATCGGCAGCGTTGGTGCTGGCATCGGGGCTGGCGTTGGCGATGGGGCAGGCGATGGCGTTGGTGCCAGCGTAGGCGCAGGCGCTGACGACTTTGGACTCCTGGGCCTCCTCGTCCTCCACTGGCGTCTTCGCCACCTCTTCCCTTTCCTCCCCCTGCTCCTCCTTCTCCTCCCGAGCCCTGGGCTTGGGGTCGGCGTAGGCGCAGGAGTCGGCATCCGAGCTGGCGTCGGCGATGGTGATGATGCTGGCGTCGGAGCTGGCGTCGGTGCTGGTGGATGCGTTGGCGTTGGTGCCGCCGCAGTCGCGGGCGTTGGTGCTGGCGTCGTCAGCCTCTTCAGCCTCTTCAGACTCACCTGGCGCGTTCGCCTCCTCCGCCAATTCCTCCTTCATCTCCTCCTCCTCCTCCGGCTTGGCCTCGGGGCCGACGTCGGCGTAGGCGTTTGCTTATGGGCAGGCTTCATTGGAAGCCTTCGTGCGGGCGTCTGGGCTGGCGTCGGTGCTGGCGCTGGCGCTGGCGTTGGTGCCGGCGCGGGCGTTGGCGTCCAAGCTGGAGTCAGCGATGACGAGGATGCTGGTGACGGAGCTGGCGTCGGTGCCAGTGCAGGCGCTGGTGTTGGTGCCGGCATAGGCGCGAGCCCAGGTGCCGGCGCGAGTCCAGGAGCTGGCGGAGGCGCGGGCGATGGTCCGGCCAACCTCCTCTTTGCTCCTCTCCTCTGTCGCCTCCTCGGACGCCTCTTGCTCCGACGCCTCCTTATCTGCTCCTCTTCTGACTGCCCCTCCTCCGGCGCTTCTCCTGTCCACTGTCACCTGCTCGGAAGCCTCTTCCTCTTCCTCCTCCTTCTCCTCCTGCGCTCTGGGGCATGCCCTGGGCCTGGCAGCACCGCTGGCCCTGCAGATGCCGAAGTCCGCGCAGCCGTCGGGGAGAGTGTCCCCGGCCCGCTCTGGGCCGTCGTGTGTCTCAGCGGCGGCGGGGGCACCAGCCACCTGAGGCTGCTGCGGCTCGGCCGCGTCGCCGCGGTGGCCCTCAGCCCGCTCTGGGCCGTCTTGGACCTCGGCGGCGGCGGCGGGAGCGCCAGCCACCTCGGGTTGCTGCAGCTCCGCCACGTCGCCGCGGTGGTCCTCGGCCCGCTCCGGGCCGACGCGGACCTCGGCGGCGGCGGGAGCGCCAGCCACCTCGGGCTGCTGCGGCTCCGCCACGTCGCCGCAGTGGTCTTCGGCCCGCTCTGGGCCGTCGCGGGCCTCTGCGGCGGCGGGGGCGCCAGCCACCTGCGGCCCCGCCACCTCGCCGCGGTGGTCCTCGGCCCGATCCGGGCCGTCGCAGACGTCGGCGGCGGCGGGAGCGCCAGCCACCTCGGGCTGCTGCAGCTCCGCCGCGTCGCATCGGTGGTCTTCGGCCCCCTCCAGCCCGTCGTGGGCCTTGGCGGCGGCTGGGGCGCAAGCCATCTGGGCATGCTGCGGCTCCGCCGCGTCGCCGTGGTGGTCTCTGGCCCGCTCCGGGCCGACGCGGACCTCGGCGGCGGCGGGAGCGCAGGCCAAATGGGCATACGGCTCCGCCACGTCGCCGTGGTGGTCCTCGGCCCTCTTCGGGCCGTCGTGGACCTCGGCGGCGGCGGGGGCGCCAGCCACCCCGGGCTGCTGCAGCTCCGCCACGTCGCCGTGGTGGTCTCTGGCCCGCTCCGGGCCGTCGTGGGCCTCGGCGGCGGCGGGGGCGCCAGCCACCTTGGGCTGCTGCAGCTCCGCCATGTCGCCGTGGTTGTCCTCGGCCCGCCTTGGGCCATGGTCGGGCCCCTCGTAGCCCCCAGTGCTGGCGGGAGCGCCAGCCTCCTGAGGCCGCTGCTGCTCCACCCCGTCACTGGGGCGGCCCCCGAGCATGGCCTCGATCCCGGCCACGATCTCGCGCACCGCGAGCCGCTGGTATTGGCCAGGCTCTGCGCCGACATCGCGGCGATGCTCATCATCCTCATCGCAACGCCGCTGGGCATCGTGCTGCTGGTCATCCTGGCCGCACGCGCCGAACTCGCGACAGTTGAGGGAGGGGGGGTCGTGCAGGTGCTCCACCTCGAACTTCCTCCTTGTCCTCCTCCTCGCTCTCTGCCTCCTCCTTCTCCTCCTCTTGCCCATCGTATCTTCGCCGTCTTCGTGGAGGAAGGCCTGGCCCCACTGGAGATCCCAGACCCTGGCTTCCCTCCGATCGTGCACGCACCGCTCCAGCCAGCTGAGGTGTGCGTCGAAGGCGTCGAGCACGGGCTGCTGGGCATTGTCCTTCACCTCCCGGAGCAGCGCGAAGAGCAGGAGCCCGGCATCATAGCCCTCGTCCAGAAGCCGCAGCGCCCTCACATCAGACGGCACTTTGAAGCCTCTGGGTGCGCCGACGGCGACGCCTCCCGCTGTCGGCGCGCAGGCGGGTTCGGCAACACAGCCTCCGTAGGAATGGCTGTCCGAGACGCGCGTGCCGCACAGCTGCCACCCCGCGTTGCTGGGCTCACAGGCGCAGTGCGGGTAGCACCTGCCAGCCCACTTGCCATGCGTGTCTGCAAGCCAGCAGTCGGCATCGTCGCAGCACATGAAATACTCGCTCGCCCGCGCCCGACAGGGCGGAACGCCCGCCGCACAAGCGCTGCCGGAGCGCGGATGGCAGCCGCGACCTCCCCCAGTCGCAGGCCGCCCTCGCCGCGCCGCCTTTTGCCGGGGC